>JARLTB010000442.1:11410000-12010000 GCA_030141615.1 Unio pictorum
TCTCTAAAAGTGAGCAGTTGTATGTAATATTTAATGTGAGAAGGAGCATTATTGCTTCTAATTATGTTATGTGTTGAATATTGCGAGATAAATAATCCAAGTTAAAAAATATTACTATATCATCTCTCCGGGTAAAATATTATTATCTACTTGTCATTGTTGAAAGTACTGATGTAAGTAGATTTTAAATTTTACAGTTACGGTACCTGCCCCCCAACACCGTCTTTTTTGTACCGCCGTACTTTGGGTAAATTATATAATTCGTAAGACGTACCTAAATATTTTTTTATTAATATAAATAAAAACATGAAATGGAAAAAAACAATGCCCACCCACACATACAAAGAAACGAAATACACACCCAAAAGAAGAAGAAAAAAACGAAACAAACAACGCGAAATCTTTAAGCCCCCGCTCTTAAATCACACATAGGTGTTGTGTTCAGAAAGGGGTTAGGAAGGTTCAAAACTATGGTGCTGGATTACCACCATAATTATTTTCATGTATTTTATATTTGATGCATTATTTTACATGGCTGATTGCAAGTGCTACTTTCATAATTCTATACATGTATATTTGTATTCTTCATTGATGCAAACTGTACGTGGCAATTTGCTACTTTTCTTCTGCATTATTGTAAATGGCTGCTTGCAAGTGTTAAAGTCAATATTCCATCCATACAGTATATTGTATTCTTCATTGATGCTAAAGGTAATTATTATAAATAGGCTAGTTTCCTTCTGCTTCATTGTATTTTTCTTTTTGCCAAACGCTAACTTCATACCGTACATACATCACAATTAATTTTACTATATATTCTTTACATATACATCTTAGTACTGACCTTTCAACTGTGTGGCAATCAATACAAATCATATGTTAATCTAAAGTACATCCAAATATGACTTCCCGATGAAGTTCTTGTCAGGGGTTCACCGGCATTTTTTTGAGCGGCTGCACTGTAAACAGAACAGCATGTACACAGAACACAGATTTCACTTCCGGATCATCACCAAGGCCTTATTACTCCATGTGCACTGTCGCCAAAATACACACAGACAACGACTCTCTCAGCTCATATTCTCAAGAATAAACAATTACCTTTAAATCCCTACCAAAAATGCATCAGTATAACTCTTCTAACACCACCAAAATGAGAGAAGGAAAAATGTTCTAAAAATAGACTACATTCGTGGGTACTGAACTGGAAATAATAATTGTGATGTGATTCCAGTTTGTGTTACGTCTTATATGTAGGACTAGGGTTCGATACAAAGGAAATAAGGAGTATCCGTCGATGAATCATGGTCTGACCTGTAACAGTGTGTTATATTGTTACAGGTTATACCCTGATTCATGGACGGCTACTCCTAATTTGCTTTTTATAGACCTGCGCCTACAGAAGGTCCATCTTCAACCCGCTGACCATATCATTATTCATATGAACCCAAAAATGTAAGGTTAGCATGCTAATTTATGCTGTAATTATAGAACTTATTTTTGTTAGCAGGCCACACAACAAATTATGTGGCTGCAGTTGGACCACCCTTCACTACAGTACTGTACTGTATATCAGACTCCCAGTTTTGACGCACTTAAAGACCTACTAGCGTCAAAAACACATTATACATCAATTTTGACACATTTAAGCATCGGTTCCTACGTTTTCATAAATACAAAGTTTTCAACGTGAAATCTCCCATTAGTTTTGGAAATATTAGTTATTTTAGAAATGTACGGATCAGAAATGACATAACCACATACATTTGTTAATGAGCTTTCATCAGACGACCCCGGGTCGTAAAGATTGTTTTGTAAGTCACCCATTTTTATACACCTTATAGAAGTAAATCTTTTCCTGTGATACTATTGAACATATGCACTGGCAAAAATAACATTCAGAATAACATCAATGGCTCATAAAAGACAGATTGCAGGAAACACACACCCCTAACCTTCTATTCATTGTTGGATACATATAATGTTTGCAGTAATGAGCCTCTGTAGTATATCTCACTGCCTAAATAAACCGCTTGTATGGACAGTTGGCAGGGGAACAAGTGGAGTGACTAATCACACTAAGATGTCCCAAACACTCTTGAAAACACCCCAAGACACTTCAAATTATGTTTTAAAGTTCAACTCATTTCATTTGAACAGGTAATGGTTTAATCTTAAATACCCCAAAATTGAAAAATAAAAATGCATGCAAGAAATATTTAAGTCAATAACTAAGTCACTCAGCAATGAAAGTTATTGTACTTTTGGCCCTAAGCTTCGAATAAAAGCATTCTGTTCCTTTGAAGTTACTGTCTAATATTTCATGCATGGGTGTAATATAATCATATATAAATAATTCGATCTATATTCATTACCCCTATTTCATTTGCAAATAGTCCATATGCTACAGTTGTGATACAATTAATGTTTATTAGTACAATAAATTGTAGTTGATGATGTTTTTATAGGGTTCCTTGCATTTAGGTTTTTAACTAAAAGCAAAAAGTTGCTTTTTTGGCCATTATTTTGTTTTCCATTTTTACTAATAATATATCCAGTTTATTGTTTCTTTATTTTTAGATGATGAGCAATCTGCAGCTTGAAGCCGGCCTGTTGAAGAAACTGCCAATGCCCTGTCTACCAGTACCATATGCAGCAGGTGCCACAGGTGTCTCGAAACAAAGACCTATTTCAGAGGTTAATGAAAATTTGCGGAATATATTTGCTCCGAATAGAACTGCTAGAAGGTTCTAGAATCTAAGACGGGGTAAACAATAAAGGCAGGGAACCCATGTCATATTGGACAAACCGATTTCGCTTGTTATCAAGCACATCTGAGGTATAAAGAAAACCCCAGCATTTTTAACATAGCTTTACAATATATTCAGTTATATCACTATGTCTGTCATGTGGCAGTGATATAGATGTCTAACAGTGAGGTATCATGCTGTATACATGTTCCATCCAGTCACATTATCCTTACTCCAGGATCACCAGTCCTAACACAAACCTCTTCATACTGAGCACCTAGCAAGACAGCTGTTACTAACATTTTGTTTAGGATTTTGGTATGACTCATCCAGGGTTTGAACCTGCAACCACCTGCATCAGATGCAGACATTCTAACCAGTTAGGCCACCAGAGCAGTCCCATCCAGTTTGGTTTGGAGTGAAGTGCCTTACCCAAGGACACACCACAGTGGTTGACATAGGCTGGTCCATTGGTATGATTCAAAGCTGAACCATTTTGGTCACTAGTTCTGGATGCTTGCCAGAGTCATTGTTCATACATTTAATTTTGGGTGATGGAGATACTAGGAAGAATATAGCATGATAAGATGTTATTGTTATGACCTATGTTTTGTCTCTGACTAGATACATTTGTCTCTCATCCAGTGCAGTAAGTCTTGTCCTAGCCGTGTACAACTGGGCCTAAAAGAACATCATAGGAATATCCATATTAAAGAAAAAGAGACCCAGGTTTCTAAATACTATAAACTACATTATCACAACGTAAACTGTGTTCAGTATCAGATAAATGGAAATATAGAGTATATTTTTGGACACACCAAGATTTATTGTGACTTTAAACACAGAAGTGTGCTTATTGCTAAGCCAGACTAATATGGTGAAACTCATATTATTGTCATGACATTGTCAAGTATGTGGTTACAATCACTTCATTAGATAATATCATCTGTAATGGAATGAATATATAGGACAGCTTTACTCACTATTGACATGTATTAATTTTGGGACTAATGGGGATTGATGGGTACTAAACGTCAAGGATATTGCTGTTCTCATATTTGCTGCTGATGCCACATTGGACTTAATTTTTGGGTGGAAGTAAGGGGTGTCTCGTATTTTTGAAAATGTATTTTCATAAACACTAACATATTATTTTCCATCTTTTCTTCAGGACAGTGTTCCCAACAGAGATGAACGAAAGCGCCATTATGATGATGGTCTGGGAGATAAAAAGATAAATTTTTGCAAGGACAGTGACCATGCATATGTCATAACTAAACTTAAAGAAAGCTTTCCCAAATTAAAATGTGGAGGGGGATTTCAATTGCTGAGGTCAGGCATTAGCAGCTGTGTGATGTTAGAAAGGATTCGGATGCCACATGGTGGATATATGAATGCTTGTCTGGCGTATGATAGGTTTTTTTTCCTTCTTGATCACTTTCTTCACCACAAAGTGGACTATATGTCTGTCTGACTTTCAAATGGCTTAGTCTTCGTTCCAAAATTCGTTTGCTAACACCCAATATATTTGCCATCTCCGTTACTTTGAAATTATTTTGAATAAAGAACTCGAGAGTTAGTGATGTTATGTAAAACGCAGGACGTCCCAAGAAACCATACTCAACTTCAGGTTTAGGGATTTCATCATTAATATTTATATCAAGACAGAAAAATTCAAGTGCTTGTTCTGCACAATTTAAACTTTTTTCAATGTCTGGAAATTGAGATAATTGCTCCATCATTGATATGGCTACTTCTATGTCTGTTGTCATATTCCGGGTTCAATTATTTTCCATGCACTGTGCAAGGAAACAAAGTTTCTGACGTACCAACTCCTTTATTTCAGGCAATGCTACTGCACCATCATTAGATCTAACTTACAAAATGTTGATATCAGAAGAGAGAAAAATTTGTTAATTTCAAATATTATTGGTTTTAAATAGCACAATAAAAGAAAGAATATTTTATGCAAAGGATGAGATGTCCATGTATATACACTGCATTCACTTAATCTGTTTGAAAGATGATGCATGTTTTTAAAACCTGCTTTGGTAACAGTATATCCATAAAGATCTACTTCCCACCTACACATAATTTGTACTGATGTTATAAACATCATCCGCACACAGAGATTTTTTTCTAATAATACTCGAGATGGTCTTTATAGACATGCTTTACTATTTTAATGGAGATCACACCTGTTACAGTACCACAAACAACATCATCATATTAGAAAGTGAATTAACAAAAGTTATTTTTTTAAAAATAACCATACTTACATATTCATATTTATTTGAAGTCTTTTAAATGTCTAGACAGTTCCAAAATAAATAGTATGTTTCTACAACTGAAAAACAGGTTAGGACATTGTGTTCTATAAGGATGATCCAGATATGGCCAACCAAGAATGGCAAGTTGTCAAGTAACAGGTTATTTGCTAGTATTTTATTTTTTGATTGTAATAACGTGCAAACCATGTAAACGGTTAAGATTGATAAGAATTGCATAAGTTATGTTCCAATTTGGTAAATGTAATACTTTAACATTTTGAGATGCATCTCCATGTCTTTTACAATGTACATGATATTAAAAGAAAGTTTATGATATTAAATGTACATCTTGTTCCTCATATTTCATTATATATGATGAAAATTGCTTATGGATAACCGCTGTTCTCTAATATGATAATACCAAGAAAAGAAAACGTTTCCATAGTGTAGCACAGCAATTCATAAAATGACATCATACGTTTTTGTCATTTTAAAAACTCACCTTCATCAACGTATTAAAAACTTCAGCATATTTTCCCCATTCTCATCATTTCCTATATCCATTTGTTAGTTTCAAATTAATGCAAAGGTTCGTGTATTGTGTTGAAATATCTTTCTAATGAACTGTGGAAATTGAAATGAATTATAAATTTATCAAGAATCTATCAGCACTGATGGTAATTTACTGTGCTTGTTTGGTGCTTTATGCAACAGCAACACAAGTAGGTTATTTATTGCCAAGGCAATTGGAGTAAAGTGCCTTTTCTAAGGACACAATGTGGTAGCTGACCTAGGCTAGTCCAATGGTAGAATTTGACCCCACAACCTTTCAGTTGTGAGTTGGCATGATAACCACTAAGCCACTGTGGCTCCTACTGTACTGTGTCTCAGCTGCAATTCCAAAAGTACTATATGGGTAAAGTATTAGCTATAGCGTTAGAATGAGAACACTTGATAAAACTTTGGTTTTGCATCCTAAAGACAAATAAGTATGCAAAAGGTTGATTCATATAACATATCTAATAAATAAAATCGATAAATAGAAAAGTGGGACAGAAGTAGAGTCTTGTGTATTAAAGTAATCTTCATGCAACTGATGTGCTCATGACACAAACCTTTGCCCTTTTCCATTTTCACTTGAAATGTATGTACCTGTACTGTGCAGTGCAATGAACTAATTTTAACTGTTGCAGAAATTGACTTAATTAAAGTTAACATCCCTGTACATTTAGAACAGCACCTTAATATGTTACTCCAGTTTCCACTCCTTTGTATTACTGAGTTAATAAACAAAATCTTAATAGATTCCAAGTGATCTTCCTAGGTCTTGTAGATAATGACATCATCGATGTATACATTTAATTATCTAGAACAGATAATAACATTCTGTAGACACTGGAATGTTGCTAAATAATTCTTTTGCTCCAAAGGACATCACATCATACTGATAAAGCAAGCCGATCTAAAGTTGTAAATGGCAAAATAGCATTTGGTCCTTCAGTGATTGGAATTTGCCAGATTCCTTAAAAAAAAAAAAATATTTGTAAATATTTGACATTTCTAATTTGTTAATGCAATCATCAATTCTTGGCTTTGGAAATAAATCCATTTTGTTGACAATGCTGACTATTCTTTTTTTTAGTTGGTGCACATGTGGAAAAACATGTTTTATCTGGTTTAGGCACAAGAATACATGTTGACCTGCAATTACATTTACATGGTTCTATGGCCCATATAATCATTCTCCAGTAAAGGTGAATTTCTTTTTTCAAATATTTCTGCTTGAGAGGTTTCTTCATATGACTGTCGCTTCACAGATGTATCTACAACATCAATGACCTGATAGAATATACATTGTGATAAGAGTTTATTTTTGTGTGTTGGAATATCAGGAAACACATGTTTATATTAATGTAATAATTGTTCTAGTTCAGTCTTTTCCTATTATTCTAGATATGACAGTGTTGGATCCAGACTGTTTAATGTCTGACTTCCAAATTTTGGTTAAACTTAAGTCAGTAGACAGATTGAATTCCATCATTTACATCATGTAATTTTGTCACACCTAAATTTCATTTTTGATTGAGTAAAGTGAAAGTTAGTTCTTGTTACTTCGCAAGTGTTTAATAGCTTAAATTTGAAATAAGAAAATAGTCAAAAAGAATAATTTTGGAATCTTCATTTGAAAGAAGTTTCTATTTTAATAACTAGTCCACAGACTTTATGTCCGAAATATCTAAAACCCAATGATTCTTAAACTAGATACCTAGCAGCAAATAACATAAAATGAACATGAAATCCATTCCTTTATGACAGTACTTTTCATCAACATTTGATAAAATATTTCCATATCCCTTTGACGTTTTGAGTGATAGGCAAAAATATTAAACTGTTGGATGCCTAATTCATGCATATGTTGCGATAAATATTCAAACATAAAATCTGACCCTCGATCAGACCAGACAGATTTGGTGAGGAAAACAAATGTTACAAAAATTACCAAATGCTTTTGACAGTCTTTGCTTTAACATTTTTTAATAGCCTTAAAAAAGTCTTGTGGATGCACCCTTTCTGGTGAACACGTATTGGTTGCTTGACTTGATATCAAGTAAGAAACCGACACAGTTTACCCCTTTTCTGCCAAATGGTTTATTCAAATGATCCAATACAGGAATATTTTGCAGATGTAACTTACGTATCTTTTGATTGGGGCTTCCTACCATGTGACAAGTGTGACAAGATCTATGACACTTTCACTTTCAATTTTCAGCCCAGAAAAATGGTTCACGTTCTTGTGACAAGTCTTATTGAGAACTAAATGACAGCTTAATGAGTTTCGTGGGCTAGACTATGAATTTCCAGTGTATATGACTTTGGAACAACAATTTGATTGCTCACTGACCACCCATGCCACCAAATACATCTAAATGTTCTTTTTATGAGCCAAGTGTTCACAAAGTAATGAACTGGTACTTGTGTGGCTTCCATATCTGAAATCCAGTCTTGTGTCTTATCTGATGAATAGTACTTGGTGCCTATAACTTAGATTAAATGTATTACATGATTATAAAGTAGCTGTTACTTTCTTCTATGACATCTTACAACTGTAGTTAGAAACTGGCTTGTGGTTCTTATCATTCTGTGAAGACACTAACTTGCTTAGGACTCTCTGTCTTCTATAAGTCATTTAAATTATGGAATTCATTTTATTCATATGATTTTAAATGATACAAGATATAGTTTCCGGTTTGAAATCTGAGGCAGAAATCTTCTCATAATTGTTTGGAAAAGTTCTTTATGTTTAGGTACAGAAAATAGATCCATTTTCTTAGAATTTATTTTCTTATTCAACGAGGCTTATTGCAACTTTGTATAATTGATTATATAACACTGTAGATAGATCACAAGGGAAGTAATGATGAACCATATTCTTGTGAGTAACTTGATGCAAGTTTAGTTTCAAGGTTTTTCTTCCAGCCAAATTTCTTTTTCTCTCTCACTCCAAATTTCTGCGTATTATGTCCCTTATGCATGAGTGGAGGAGGAAAAAATGGTTGCAATGAAATTGTGTACCATGTTAAATTCAATTAGAAAATTTGGATTATTATTACTTTTTATCATTTTCATAGGTCATTAAATATTAATGAGTGACAATTCATTATTGATCTATAATATATATGATTTTTCTCTGTTTTAAAACGAATTTTAGCTTTTCCCCTGACTTGAATTAGATTTTTTCATGATATGGTCCGCTTTTATTAAAATAATGTCCGATCCGTTTTTTACCGGTTTTTTTTAAATTGTTCATTTTAGTCCCATTCCGTAACAACCCTTATAACGTATTCGCTCCATATATTAGTTCGCTCACGACTATCGTAAAGAGTATTCTGATTAGTCAAAAGTTTAAATTCATCCAATGAATCTTCGTGAAAAAGGAAACTGATGTCAATGGAAAGAAGAAGAGTGCTTCCATAAAATGGCGTCCCAAGTTGTTGAGAGACAAGTAAAGTCTAGACAAAAGTTTTTAAAAAATCGAAAGGGAATGTCTGGAACGAATTGTCGACGTAAATTTAGTTGGTCAGTTTATAAGAAAACTGAACGCTCGAGGACTGGCATTTTGTGCCCACTGCAATTGATACATTACAGAAGTCGTGGTTGAAAGAGCCTGGAACCGCACCTACATATGAAGCTGCATACGGGGAAACAAATGAAGCCTTCTATCAATATGTGCACTGCATGTCGCCAATACAAGCTGGAGCTGGAAAGGATAAAGGCTTTCGTTGAGAAGGAAAAGAAACGATTGCACATTGAGACAGCAAACTCAGTAGTGAAAAAAAGGAAGACTAGAAAAATCTTTTTAAAAGGAATAGGGAACGTACATATTGATTTTATATTATTTGATTGCCTGTCGTGCAAAATTATACTTTATCTTATTCCTGTACACCGTTCTCGGTCCAATTAGTAATTACAATGAAATATTTAGGTTATCGGCACAAGTGGCTAGAGATAATTAGATACGTATGACGTGACCGGTAGTGACAGATAATTAATAACATGTAATTTAATTTTTGTGTTAAAGGTTTTCCGATATTTGTGATATATATATGTATATTGGTTATGATGATATGACAGTTGATTGTCAGGGTGTTAAGAAAGTCTATTTGTGGAAAAATGCGAACGATGAATAGTCATACATGTTTGAATAATAATAAAAAAGCAAAATAAGTTAAATTTATATATTCTTTACTTGATTGGATATATATATATATATATATATATATATATATATATATATATATATATATATATATGTGTGTGTGTGTGTGTGTGTGTGGTAAAAGGTGAATTGAAATATATACACAAAGTGAAAGTGAAATGTAACAAAGTACCAAAAGTGTATACGATAGTATATCAAGAGTGAGATAAATATTGTGATCGTAACAAGCCACAATATATGATGATAGACTAAGACAACTCAGGTAAACAATTAATCCAATAGTATTCAGGAGTATGCTCCTCTTGAAAATAGAACTAAAAGCCATGTTGCACAAGACAAGGTAAAATAAACATAACGGAAAACAATAAAATATGGGACATTATGACGAAATCTCTGGATCTTGTTTAGCATTTTCAGCTCTGATTGGCACAGTTAGTACATTAATGTTTCGTTTCCTTTGTCCAGGTTTTCGTTCATTAGTCCTAAGTGCAACTACAGTTGTCTGACCGTCCGTCGAAATCGTGTATTTTGTGTCTATGTCAATTTGACGTCTGAAGCGTTTGAACACGTTTTTGCTGTGTCATTTTTATCCAGTCCGTTTTTCTCGACTTAAATTGTTTAGGACTGTCGGTAAGCCAGAATTCTCCAATGCATACTAGAGCACTCTTCAGATTTCTAAATTGTCCGGTTACTATTCCATGTGTTAGTTGTATAAATTCCGTCAACGTTTTCGTCTTCCATTCAACTGTCTGTTATAGAACGTGGTTCATGGATTCACAGTTATTATTTTTCCACATGCGGTCAGTTTGGTAGATTCTTAATGGATTATTGACTTTTAGTTTTATATTTGTCATTAGTTTTTTCCGAAAGTAAGTAAGAAATTTTCTCGAAATTTCAGCACAGTGATTTTCTTACACTTCATATTTATCGTCAAACAAATACTGTCATTGGCGTCAACTAGTCCGTCTTTCCCAAAAATTTGTTTCAAGATGATGTTGCGGTCTGTCACGGTAACTGCGTCGTCTGTCTATATTTGTCTAACGTTCTCTTGTAAATGGCGTGTGCACAGAAAGAGTGTTGCTTCTGGCAGACGTGCCGCTTTGCCTTTGACTAGAGCCTTCTCATCACGTCCATATACAAGGCTCTGAAGATTCGAATCAATAAGTTTAACTTTCAGAAGATGGAAAAAGTGACTGTAATTTTCGAAACAGAAATAACATCTACTAAGTCATCGACATTTACAATGACCATATGCTACTTGTTTTCATATACCAGAGGCACAAAGTGATAGGGTATAACCCCATATGTTCTTTCTGGGACAAACATTCGAGTCCACATACGCATGCTGCGGAAGATGCGGATCGGTTCACTGACCTTCCAACAACCGTACGATTAAAACGTTGTGATGTAAACTCGGCCTGTAACTGTGGCGGATAATAAAAACAAATGAGTTTGGAGATGCTGGCACTTAGTGCAGTGCATAAAATGTGCGCCATTTCAGAGTAGGAACCGGCCACGATAGCGTCTTTCGCAAGCTTTGAATAGTCACTAACAACAATGCGATTATCACAGATAAAATCTATAAAACTGTTGGACTTTTCATCATAGTAAATAGGATTTATTATAAGTTCTATTGCAGTTCATAGTCGCAGAAGTTCGTGAAAGTTTTCTGAACCAGTCAGTGCTTTAGAAACTGCACTATATAAACAATTATCATCTCCACAAACTGACATTGGTACAATGTCATGGTTACTCGCGGGTTATGTGCGTTATTCGTATAGTATTGCACAAGCCCCACCTGTCAAAGGGTAAGTGTTAAGTCCCATTTGTCAAGGGGTATTGTACAACATATAATAATAATAAGTATAACCCACTCCCTTTTGATACTCGTTATCTAAGAGATGACCGTCCTCGATATAATTGCGCGGTTCGAGTATGAGAATACATATAGTAAACTGAGCTAGTATATTGAACAGACAACTCCGATCCCCCGTAAAGATAACAAAAAATTTAATCAATTACATACACAATTATGAAACTTCCTTTCATTAGGAATACGTGCAACTTAGAAATACAAGTTTCACCGAATTACAATAAGATTTGAGATAGATTTAAACAAATTAGCCGTTATATTACTGATAGTTTTAAATCATCATAGGATCGAGTGGTACAATTGAAGTCAATGACTTGTTCGATTTTCATAACCTGCTATGCTCGATCCCGTCACTGTTCGATTCAATGTTGTTCTAGAAGACGCTGTCTCGTCCATTCTCTAGATTCTCTGCACTCCTGGATGTTTCCTCTTGATTCCGGACTTGTCCACTGTATCATGAGTTCACTGCAATATCCATCTCTCAATTCTTTTTCCAACGTTTACGTAGTTATTCCCGTAACTTCACGATCTTCCCAAAAAACTATTTTCTTCCTTTCAAAAGAAAATTAAAACAACCTAAGTCTCTCGTTACAATGGCTACTGTTGAGACTTTCTATTATTCATGGTTTTTGCAATCAGGTATTTCTATCAGGGATAACAACATTACGGATAGTAATTAACTACACATCTCATCCAATGAATGTAGTTAAACCAATTGTTAATTCGCTTTGCCTTGACCTAATGCATTAACGTACTACACAGCGAGGCGTTGAATTATTACTCTTCCTTAATTTCCACAGCACATAAATCGTATACACTGTCGCTAAATCATATATGAAATCAAAATTCGCTGAATTCACATGTATTCTTGTAAATCATTATCGTAATACATTAAATTCTTAAAACATAATCATTATTAAAACAAGATGATTCAAAAATTAACGTAACCCTTCCTATTCATAACTCAGCATAGTGTTTTTAGGACATAACACTACGTCATTCTTAACTAAGAATTAAGTTAAGAATTCCAATTCATAATTTGAAAGCACATTATTATACAAATGTATCAAATAAAATTAGCAAGACCTTCAGATTCATTATACAAAACACATTATTATACAAAGGTATCAAATTAAATCAATTATACAAATGTGTCAAACGAAATCGTGCAGACCTGTAAACCATGCAAACATATAAATTGCATCAACAATATAGATGGAATTGTGACAGTACCTTTGTGTTTTTGATGTGTCCCTTCCATAGTTTGTCACTTTTTCCCTGGACTATGATTTAATGGATGTGCTTCTCTAAAATAACATCAGGAGCCTTTACTAAATAATTCATCTACTGGTCCTCTGTTGCAGAGAAATTTTCGAGACTAAATTTTACTTTAACTAGTGCGATATTATTTATTACGAATTTTCATTGAAGGCACATCCCTTATTCAACCGTGACCAATCAGAATCAAATGTACTTTCTCCCGCTTTCTCTAAAAGTCGCTCACGTCATGGTAATATGACATGCTTGGTTTTAAGTAATTGAATCTCTGCATTTCCTTAATTCTGACACTTTTCATGAGAAATCAAACTTTAAAATGTCGCCAGCAGTCAGGTGGCTGCTGAATAAGCATGGTTTAATTAGTACAGCGCTAGCCCTCGAGTCTACAGACCCCCTTTGACATAGCGTGTCATCATAAATCTAGCTAATGGCTAGCTGGCCACAACTAATGCTTAATTAATAGATCAACTGAAATTTGGCACTTCACATACAAGTTCCCGTAGAATTGCTGGATTATACATTTTTAAAATTTCCACAGAAACTGCGTCTTTCTCTCCATTGGTAGGACTTAGCAGTATTGGTCAGGGCATTCTTTTCCGTCAAATGGAAAGCTGCCTGCAGCCTGGAAATATATTTGTACAGTGTCATTTAAATATAAGTGAAATTCTTCTTCGCTTTATTTTATAACTTATGTGTGCATAACCAAATCCGCAATCAAAATTGGGACCGTTTCTTTAATGTGCTGGACATTGTTATCCTAGTTTGAATAAGAAATGGGATCACGGGAAAGGATATGAAGTTACTTAAAAATGAATAATATAAAATGTGCATGACACATTGAGAAAGGTAGATTAAAGCATTAAGTATGACCAGAGAGCAAGAATGACCAGGTATAGGTTATGTACTTATAGTTTAAATCATTTATGTTAAGAAACTTTGTCAATTGCAATTAACAACGGGGATTTAGAAGAAAGCATGAATGTGATAGAGTACTCTCTCTCTCTCCAAACAGTTAGAACAAATATAAACAAACAATATTAACTGCATAAATATGTGACTTAAATCAATACATTCAATATTTTAGTCGTCCTCGCGCATTTGCGCAGACAATAATAACATTAACTGATTTCTTTTTCTCGATTAAAGTACGCTTTGAAATAAGTAACTCAATTAATTCAAATGGATATAAATAACATTAATAATGTATTGAATGGACAGAATATATAGATGGATATAGAGAGATACAGGAACAGTATGTAACTGTCGCAAACGTGTACATTCATTTCAACGAGAAAAGCAGCACGAATATAATCTTATTAAATTATTTTAATATCAAGATCAAAATATTTATTTAAAGAATAATAACGACAAACAATATGTCATTCAGCAAGGTATCTATTTATCTATTGGGAGAATATATATTTGTATTTACCTTTGTAAGGCTTGTCAAGCATCATATACATCTCCATGTTTTGGGTGGTGGGGGGTGGGGGGGCACCAGACAGATGCCCCTCCCCTATTAAAAAAACTAAGAAAAAGTGTGTTGTTTGTGTGTTCCCCCTGATGTGTTGTTTTGTGTTTGTTTTTTTTTAAATTCTTTACTTTTAACCTAACCTTATTTTTTCCAAAGGGATTATATAAATAATAGGACGGTTTTTAGTCCCTAATGTTTTCTATGAAAAAATTTTCTTCCAAGTTGGGTTGGTTTAGAAATCCCATCTTGGGTCTCCGTTTCTCTTTTATTCTTTTTTTAAGTTAATCCTGACTAGGGGTTTCCTGCATCCTGTGTATGCTATTTGTGTTGTACTGTTTGTATGTTGCTGTATGTATACGTATATAAACAGTGTGTCTTGTTAGGATAGCCTCTTTTTGATCGTATTTTCTCAGTTGTGTAACAGTTATAGACCCCTAAACGGTCTTCACTTGTTGTGCTATATATATATATATATATATATATATATATATATATATATATATATATATATAGTCTTGTTTTGTTTTTATTCCTTTTGATTTTTGTACAAGCATGGTTTACTAAGTTTTAAAATTTTAATAAGGGTTGTTACCCATCCTTATTATTGTAATGATTGCATTATCCCGTTCCATTACTTGTATTCTTCCTTATTTATTCAATAGGTCTAGTTTGATTGAGCCGGGATCTGTACATTTTTTTATTTTATCTGTACATCACCCGACTCGATCTTTATTTATTGAATTTACACTATTTCATGTCAAAACCTGTTTATGATCCCTCTAAACGGGCTTTCTGTATAGTTTATGGGAATTCTACAGAGTATACATAAATTAAAGCAGCAGAGAAGGCGAGCCGCACAACATTTAAAAAAAAATCTTTTGTAACCCTCAAAACAACAAATAGATCCTTCCTACGAGTTTTCATGTTTTAACCCAAAAAAAAGAGAAAGTCTCCATTTGCCAAACAGAGACTTAGTTATTTTTGTCTGAAACACGATATTGCAGGGGCTTCGAAATGAGTAAAAACTCACCCCTATGATTTCAACCGAATATTTTATCAAATCCGATACGATATCGTGTCCTCGGGTCTTAGGACTTCAAAAACAGACTAATTTGTAAAACCTCGCCTTGTAGATCAATCAGATTATTAGACTGGTCAGTGAGTTTGAAATTTATTCTTGTAAGTGAATCATTATGACATCGCATATACACTGGATTTACCGGAGACTCAATAATTAGAAATCCTGGAGGAGCTGTTGGTGCAAATGAATACAGAATATATCCCTGCTGAGCTTGATTTGATCGTTCTAGATTTATTTGATAACTTCCTTCGATAACATCACATAGTAAATTCAATGCAATCACCGATGAAATATTCACATTGTGAGGAGCGATATGCCTGCCTCCACCATCTGGGTCATTATTATGTTTGAGGATTTTTATTTCGGGTGATGTTTTTTTCCACGTATCATGAATTATTTTAAAACCAACATCGATGGTGTCACTGAGAAGTTTTTTTAGTTCTGGTACGTTATATCCTGGTAGTTTGAATGCTGGAATATCTTTGACGGGGATGTTATATTCATTTGCAAATAAATCTCTTGTTTCAGGACTACTCTCACCTAATACCTCTTGAATAATTTGTGAATGAAATGTTTCCATGTTATTGATGATTTTGTTACATGTTTTTACAACGCTGATAAATTCATCTCGGGTGAGAGTGCCGGATTTAAGAGATATTAACAACAACGAAATATCGTTATTGAACGCTGTGAAATTTTCAGTGATTTTATCCTGTCGAATTAAGTAGATTTTTCTTTTAGTGGGAGGATCTATCAATTCATGAAAAAAATTCAATTTGGTGTAATCGCTATAACTCTTTATTGAATTATTAGATTTTATCCTGTCGGTGATATAATCAGATTTTTGTGGTTCAGGTGGTAAATTAACGGTTTCTCCCCGGGGTGGTAATTCAGGCCATCCCAGTACAGTTCTAAAAGAACTCTGATAGATATCTACGACATAATTTGGTGAGTTTATTTCAATGGCAGATGATAACGTCGGCTCGTGAACCGTTATAGCTATTTTTGATTCTTTTCCAGTAATCGATTTTAATCTACGTTGCAATTCAGCATTGATTTGTTCAATTTGATATGATCCGGTTGGTATGGAAACAACGTCTGGGGTACCGTCGTCTTTATTCTTTATTTGCAAATACCAGTGAATTATTGGGTTGTTGACCACCAAATGATTTTGATCTGATATTAGGCCAACTGTGATACACTCGTAATTTTGCTAGCGCGATTTCCTTCACTGGAACCGGGGAATGGAAATTCACACTGAATTCTGGATTCGTTGAGGTTATTGATATCATGCTGGTTTGTACTGGATTTGTGTTCTCCACTATTCGTTGAAGTAATTCCTGCGGTGTTGTCATTGTTATTATACTGTTGTTGTCGCTCTAATTTTGACATCGCAGAATCATAAATACTAACCATCGCTGAGAATTCACTATCTGATATAATTGTATCATCGAGCGATGACGATATCATCGAGGATAATTGCGAGTATGCAGTGGATACAACATGAAATTTAATCACGTAGTCTTGCAGTTTACTCTGGCTGCATGATGATATTTTTTTTTGTTACTATCGAAATTATTCCCGCGATTGTTGTTGCTGCGGATATACAAATTAGAACAGCTATCGGGGCAATCATTGTTACCGAGGAGAGTATAATACCAGCTCCGGCTATTACACATCTCACTGAGTATACGGTAACATCAATTGCGGTAATTCTTCGTTGGTATTTTTTAATTTTCATTGCATACTCCTCAGTAAGGGTTTTGAGTCTATTTTGAAATTCTCTGACCTGATCATAGCGATATTGCGATGATGAAATCATTTTATTCTCAAATCATTTACGATTTCAATTGAAACTGTTATTTACTTAAATCCGCTACGAATTCCACATACCATGTTACTGAAACCCTAATCAAATTTTTATCAGTGGGTGCTATCGTGAACTGTTCAGTTGTATTCTTGTCGATGATCGTTGATATCGTATTGTTGACCCCGGATGAACTCGACGATGATATATTAAATTGAATCGGTGTTACTAGTGTTAATCGATAAATTCCCTTGACGGTTTCAGTGATATCTAATTTGTTGTTTATGAGTACCCTCCACTCAAATGATCCGTGTTGGTTCGTGTATACTACGTTATTGGTTTTCTCATGAGGAATTTTTGTTTTTTCAATGATTGTTATCATCCTCGGAAAATCATCTTTGACGGCTTCGATGACGTTTTTCGTCTCATCGATGGATTTTTTAATTTCAGGGAGTTTTATTTCAATTATGTCCAACGGGGTTCCAATAAATTTATCCACGATGTTTCTACGAAAATTTGAAAACTGTTTTCCGTGTTCTTCAGTTTTAGATTGAAGTGTTGTTAGTTCCAACACCGAATTTTTTAACTCATCGTTGAGAGTTTTTAATCTATCTGTAATAGTCGAAACGAGTACACCCGGTTTGAGTTTACCATGATCGGAAAATAACACGATAGTATCCTCGATTGCGTTTCGTTGTTTAACTAAAATATCATCCAGAGAAATATTACTAGTTTTCAATTTACCCTGACGATCTTGAAATACAACTATTTCATTAGGATCAACACTTGCTAAATTCAACGTCTCAGCTGTTTCATCTTCAATTATTTTTTATACCATCGGTTGCAGTGCCATCGGGTTCGGGTTTCTTCAGCGCTGATAAAGGTCTCCCCCAAATATCAATCATGTTATTTTATACATCTCTCTCTAAAATCGTTTCGATTTCCAGTGATTACTATTGTATTCATTTACGACAATATGAGGTGGTTTTCCAGATTTTGAAATAGCGTCAAGGATATTTAATACTTCGCTGCCACATATTGGTGGGTCATTCATTTGTTGTGTTGGTAGTGTAGAATACCACGTCTTCATTGGAAAAGTTTTTATATAACGCATAAACTCTTTAGGCGGTGCTAATCCATATGAATCAAAATAAACAATCCCACGCGGATCAATAGCGTATGCAACCCAGTGAGTTCCAGGTCCGGTGCTGTTATCGAGATTAATGATACCGGTTTCAACACTTTTGGGTTGTGCCGGTAACTGATCTTTCATAAAGACACCTCTGAAGTTTATTATAGCGAGTTTTTTTTAGCAGCATCAAGTAAATCAAAATTGGACATTGGAACCAAAGATTTCTGGGTTAATAAACCGGTCCTAGTCTTAGACCGTTTCCGCTGTACTATGAATACGGGGTTCCTGGTAGTCTTAGACCCTTTCCTTTTTTTTTATACCCTCGTCCCTTCTTCGGTTCATATGATTCAGCAATGCCTTGTACCGCTTTTGTTCCCAATGCTCCAGCTGCCCCCAATGCGACCGCTTTTGCAACAGCTGGGGCTGCCGCTGCAATTAATCCTGGAATCGCAGCAAATAACGGGAATATACCGCCTGTTTTAATCATAGTTTTGATAGCAGCCGCAGAAATAGTAATCTGAACGCCTTTTTTTGCTACAAGTGCATCATTGAAGAGTTTCACTTGACGAGTTGTCAGCGATAATTTATTTGCACCACAATTCATTTGATTGGGTTTCAACGTGATTGTGGTTCCACATTTTTTAGCCGATTCTGATTGCAATGTCTTGACCTGACCAGGTGTAAGGGCAACATTAATAACACTATACGACATTATACATAATAGATTTACAATTTCAATCATAGATTTTTGAAAATCATAGATTTTCCACTGGCGTATCTACCACTCTCATTTATCCTCCAACACCTTCAAGTAGCATTGATTTATCACTGAGAATGACAGCAACTGCTCTATAATTATCAATAACACCACGAAGCACATTAACTCTAAAATGTATATCAACGACAGACTGTCTTGTTAAATCAAGATGTTCCAGTGAAAAGTAATAGATCGGATACAGTTTCTTAAAATCAAATTGTGATATTTGCAAACCAGTATCAACATTTTGATCACGTGCCATAAATGACAACAACCTATGATACACGCGTGCAATATGATTTTGACCGTAATCAAGTTGTACATCTTCAGATGGTTCCTGCTGACCGTTTATTCTCAGTGAGACGTCTTTAACACCTAATTGATCAAATATCATATGGCTGGAGAGTTGATTGCCAACTCGTGTGTTATCCTGTAACGCAATAAATATATGACGTGGCGCAGCAATGCCTTGTTTTGATGCTAGATTCCACGTGAATACCCCGTTGATATTTGATTGTTTAACATCTGTACTTACCGTTAGCCAACTTAGTAATGATTTTCCTCCTTGGTCCATAAATGATAGTAATCGTTCTTCTGCGATGATTGATGGAGTCAACACTGGCATCCACAATGAAATTTTTCTTAAAATAACTTTACCAGCATCAGCATTTGGATTTGCAGCATCCGCTGGAATCCTCCAAATTGCGTCATTATCATCACTCTTTCGTACAAGCGCTACTGTATGCTTCGCTCCATAAATAACTTTTCGGACGTTTCTACAGAATCCAAATATGTGATGCAGTGGAATCGCGCATGAAAATGATTTACGCCGCCCCTCCAACATTGACATACGTGTTGCAGCTCCTAGATTGAAATTAGGATCGTTGTTTATAATCATATTTTCAACATCAACATAGCAGCACCAGCATTATTCTGTGGTCGTCTTACAACAAATTGATTTCCTCCAGCGGTATTTTTAACATCTTTTGCAAAGATCATAGAAGGTCCTGCTGATCTTGTATTATCATCAGAATATCTCGATAACCCGATTATTGTTGTAACCACATCAACATCGCGATCTAAATATTCAATTTCTTTTCCATCAATGAGATATCTAGCACTTTCGAATAACGCCATAATACCATTATTGACAAAACCGACTTGAGTACCAACTGGATACGGTGCTGGTACAGCAGTAGTATCAGCAGCTGTTACAAGTTCTCCTTCTACTTCAATAAACGCTTCAGCGGGTAGAAAATACTTACTGGTATCATGTACTTGAAGTTCAATTCTTGATCGACTATTTGAGTCTATTGCATGATAGGCGTAATATTGATAATCGCGTACAGAAACATCCTTGGGGACTGGGGCGTCTATATCAAACGCTGGATCAGGTGACCCTTTTGAACATTTTATTCTATTTATCAAAGTCTAAATCGCGATTTTCCATTTCATCGTCGTGGTTGTAAGCCACTTCCTGCTATCATATTTGCAATATTGCTTTGGTCGGGGGTCATCAACGACGCTAGTTTTTGATCTACTGCGTTATTTATTTTTTTACTAACACTTGCAGGCATCTCTGCTGTAGACGGTAACGGTTTCTTTCTTCGTCTAACTAATGATGTTATTTTATTCTTCGCGGCTGAAAACGCTTTTCCAGCAAGATCTCCAACAGCACTAATACCCTTATCACGAATAACATCAATGGCTTTCATTCCGAGTTGTTTAGGTAACGGCATCACTTTTGGGGCTATTCTTGCAAATAACCCCGCAATGGTATCACCGAAACCATCACCTTAGTATGCTCTATAAACCGTGAATTAACTACATAGACGCTAGTTGGTTTATCATGATTGTAGTGTATGATCATTATTTGAAATTGTAAAAAATTATAAATCACTAGCGTTTTCAGTCACTATGATACCCACTTTCCACTAACTCACCAATGAAATCTCGATATGTTTTGATATCCATGATACCGCCTTGAAATAACCGTCTACAGATATCAGCTGCTTCATTAATTATTTCCGGTGAGTTATTTCCAGCTCGGAACCCTCCGATGAGAACATCTAATCGTGATATATCATTGATAACACTACCAGGACAGTTTCCAACTAAACCACTCCCCAGAAATTCCTCCTCATCGTATGGCTGTCTTATTTGGAGTTCAAATTTGTTCTTGAAGTCTCTGTATTCCTTCATCCTTCTATCTAAACTCCCGGTATTTATTTCATACAATATATCAGCCCATTCATTATGTGGCATTCTATAATCCGCATAATTGTCCGTGAAAAACTTCTCTTGTGAATCATAGCTGTTAGCAGCAAATTCACCTAAATTGTCTATATCCTCGTTGAGAATTCGTTTTTTAGCAATTTCGGTAAATATAATTGATTTAGGTAGTCCACTAACTAGTCGTTGTTGTTCTGAAGCGGTTGATATATCCTGAGGAAGTGCTTTTAATGGTTTAGTTCTTTTTGCTATTTTTTCTAACACAGGGAGAAAAGACTCTTCTTGTTTAGAAATTGCTGATGTTACATACTCAGTTGCGCTAATTAACGGTTGAAATAACTTTTGTGTATCAGTAGAAAAGTCAGTCTGAAGGAGCTGTCGTTGTTGTAGTTTTTCACGGACACTATCACGAATTGGTATAAATCTCTTAATTGCATCTAGTCGTTCACGAGCCAATCGGGTCGTTAATGCTTCATTGACCATTATTAAAAATCGTAGATTTCAATTGCAAAACAATTTTTCGATTGTAAAACAATTTTCCCGAACCTGACCTAACACCATCGTGGAAGTCTTCCATTGAACTAATCGGAACCATCCATAACGGTCCATCGATTTTGTATTCAGTGTGAAATATTTTTATTTTTTATTCAGTGCGAAATATTTTTATTTTTTATTCAGTGCGAAATATTTTTACTTTTTATTGCAGTGAAATTTTTTTATTTTTTATTCAGTGTGAAATATTTTTATTTTTTATTCAGTGAAATATTTTTTTTTTATTCAGTGTGAAATATTTTTTATTGCAGTGAAATATTTATATTTTTTATTCAGTGTGAAATATTTTTATTTTTTATTCAGTGTGAAATATTTATATTTTTCATTCAGTGTGAAATGTGAAATTATCGATTTTTTATTCAGTGTGTGTGAAATACCTTTCATTCGCTGTGTGTGAAATACCTTTCATTCACTGTGTGTGAAATATTTTTATATTTTATTCAGTGTGAAATATTTTTATTTTTGATTCAGTGTGACATATTTTTATTTTTTATTCAGTGTGAAATATTTTTTATTGCTGTGAAATATTTTTATTTTTATTCAGTGTGTGTGAAATACCTTTCATTCGCTGTGTGTGAAATACCTTTCATTCGCTGTGTGTGAAATATTTTTTATTCAGTGTGAACTATTTTTTATTGCTGTGAAATATTTTTATTTTTTATTCAGTGTGAAATATTTTTTATTGCTGTGAAATATTTTTATTTTTTATTCAGTGTGAAATATTTTTTATTGCTGTGAAATATTTTTATTTTTTATTCAGTGTGAAATATTTTTATTTTTTATTCAGTGTGAAATATTTTTCATTCCGTGTGAAATATTTTTATTTTTTTATTCAGTGTGTGTGAAATACCTTTCATTCGCTGTGTGTGAAATACCTTTCATTCACTGTGTGTGAAATACCTTTCATTCGCTGTGTGTGAAATATTTTTATTTTTTATTCAGTGTGCAATACCTTTCATTCACTGTGTGTGAAATACCTTTCATTCGCTGTATGTGAAATACCTTTCATTCGCTGAGTGTGAAATACCTTTCATTCACTGTGTGAAATGTGAAATATTTTTATTTTTTATTGCTGTGTGTGAAATACCTTTCATTCGCTGTGTGTGAAATATTTTTTATTGCTGTGAAATATTTTTATTTTTCATTCAGTGTGAAATATTTTGTATTGCTGTGAAATATAATATTTTTATTTTTTATTCAGTGTGAAATATTTTTTATTGCAGTGAAATATTTTTATTTTTTATTCAGTGAAATATTTTTTTTTTTATTCAGTGTGAAATATTTTTCATTCGCTGTGTGTGAAATGTGAAATTATCGATTTTTTATTCCGTGTGAAATACCTTTCATTCCCTGTGTGTGAAATACCTTTCAATCGCTGTGAAATATTTTTATTTTTTTATTCAGTGTGAAATATTTTTATTTGTTATTAAGTGTGAAATATTTTTTATTCAGTGTGAAATTTTTTTTATTTTTTATTCAGTGTGAAATATTTTTTATTGCTGTGAAATATTTTTATTTTTTATTCAGTGTGAAATATTTTCATTCAGTGTGAAATATTTTTATTTTTCATTCAGTGTGAAATATTTTTTATTGCTGTGAAATATTTTTATTTTTTATTCAGTGTGAAATATTTTTCATTCAGTGTGAAATATTTTTTATTGCTGTGAAATGTGAAATACTTTTTATTGCTGTGAAATGTGAAATATTTTTTATTGCTGTGAAATATTTTTATTTTTTATTCAGTGTGAAATATTTTATTTTTTATTCAGTGTGAAATATTTTCACTAATTTTTTTACATTTCCCTTGAGGGTCGATCAATCAAAAAACAATCTCTTTGAGGGTCGATCAATCAAAAAATGACAAAATCTTTTTGAGATTTTACGGTCAAGTAGACAATTTCGGTCAAAATCGTTCATTTTCTTGAATTAACGCTCGCATGTTTCTAACTTTAGAATTAATATTCCTTTTCAATTCGTATTCCCTACCCAATTCTTTTCGTATTTCTTCCACGATAGTAAATAACGGGACAAACACACTTACGTCACTGGAAAATGTAAGAGAGACCCGAATAGAATTCTGAATTCTTTTGATGAGCGCGTACTTCTTTGGTAGCATATACTTGTTAATGCTAACCCCGTATTCTATATCCTGAAAATCTGACATGATTTGATCAGGATTCAACCCATCTGATAGTTTGATATCCTGACTTTTCAATTTTAGAATTTCATCAATAATGCTATTCATTTTTTTCAGAATTCATCTTCTATAACAATTATATACTTCTAAATGAAAAATATGACGCATTAAACATAACTAAATTGAGTTTTTTGTCCGTTCTTTTTTTGAAATCGCCGCCTTGGTTATTCCCGATGCAACTTTTCGTACTGACGGTTCACAAATAATGAAATATTTTCCGGTTTCATTCATGGATGAAAATACTTTTTCTTCGTTAGTTACCGTATTAAAAGATTTCACAGGTCTCTTCCTAACCGTTTTGCAAGTACCAGTCTTTCCTTGTTTGGTATTCTCACTCTGTGTAATAGCTTGCAGATTTGATAAGGAATTATTCTTTGGATTAGAATCGATATGATCAATAACAGAACCATCCTTGATCAATCCATTGTGACATTCATACACTATTCTGTGATTGAGATAAGTTTTCTTTCCCCCAACAGTAAACACCAAATACCCCCTACCATTGTCAGCACCAACAGGTTTCTTCAGTCTACGGTTTCTTACAATACCATCACTTGATGGTTCATAATTTGTAATCACAGGGTGTGGTCTGAATTCTTGGTTCATTTGTATACTAATACTATTTGTCTAATTCACTGTTTGGTCTAAAAATAAATCTTTCAATGTAGTCTTGAGGAGTTCTTATGATTTTATCCTTGATACTGACTTTGTCAGTGTCAGGGTCAGAATTTTTTATGGAGTTTTTAACTCTATTGTCATAATAACGCTTCAACTCCCTGTATCGTTTGCCACCACAACCATTACACAATTGTGATTTTCCCCTAACCCCAACCCCACATCGTATGCAAGGTAACGGACCATTGCTTCCACGTCGAAAACTTTGCATATGATACCCACAGAACTCCTTTCTGCATGATTTGTTACAAGGGGTCACTGATCCAATCATGAGCCATTTACAATGATTCATTATAGATAAATCTTTCATTTAAATGCTTGTTTTAATTATAGTATGAAGGAGTTTGAGAGATTATCGAAAATTACGCCTTGGAATAATGCTAAATTCAATCTTGATAGAGTTTCTGATACACCAAAAAATAAAATTCTTGATAGAGCCATGATTAGTAAAATCAGAGACTGTTTTAATGAATTCAAGCGTGATGGAGCATCTCACTGTTGGTCAACATTTCGAATTGTACTCAATATCGATGCCACCATGAATGATGAAAAAGCAGCAGTAATAATCTCACATCTTCGAAAAAGGCATGTTTTTAGAATAAAATTCCTTATCCGTGACGATAATGGAAATTGGATCATTAGGGATAAATACGAGCCCATTCTCAAGGACAAAAAAAACTGTCACTGTGAATCAAGATTCCAAACCAGGAATTTTGACTGGAATTGACAAACCATACTACGAAAGATCTTATCCTGTAACAGCAGTTGTTTATGGGATATATCCGTTAAATGACAAACCTGATATTGCAAAACTAGCACCCATGAAATATTCGTCATTGCCACTTAATTGTGTAGCAACACGAATAATAGAACACTTCACAAATGTATCCCGGGGAAATAAATTGACTGATCTAAGACGAAAAAAAATAACCGAATGGGAATTAACGGTAAAACAGCATGGGGCAACAATTCAGGATATAATTAAATTAGAAACATCATTGAAATTTCCAATATCAGTAACGACAATAAGCGGAGAAGTATTACACGAACCAAAATATCAATCAAAAAGAGGAACGCCAATACAAATTATTGATCATAACGAACACGCGTGGTCATCTGCAGTAACAATATTCCCACGGGATAGAACCGTAACATATATCCCCCAAACCGAAGAGTTTTTTTCCGAGCAGAAATTATTTGATGCTATTTACAATTTGAGTAAAAAAGATCCTGTGTCGATGTGGCTATTTCACAGTGCTGCAGACGATGAAAGAAGATTCGATCAGTTTGTAAGACCCAACGGAGAATTGTACCGTACTGAAGAGCTGCATAATCAAATGAAAAAACTAGCTAGTGAGTTTTCTGGGGGGGGAAGACAACGAACAATTACTAACAAATTGTTTTACACTTCCCTCGGTTGTAGCACATTTTGCTAGGGAGAAAAACGCGTGGAAACCAACGCGAAGTGAGTTTTTATCAGATGTCAGATTGAGCTGTCTTCAATACAGCCATGGTGGATTATGCAATACAAAATACGACACTGAAACCGTTATTTCCATTGATATGATTGCGTGTTATCCAGGGAGTTTTCTCGGGTATGGAGAATGCGAGAAATATTTCAAACGATTTGGACACACCACACACGAAATGGCTCGTGTTGCGATTAATGGAACACCGCCTGATTTTGATTTAACCAGATTCGATTGTGTAGTATCATTTGAAATGGCTGAAGGACTTCATCCGTGTAGTTATCTTTCTATTGGTAGACACATGTCTGAAAAACACTGGATGCCAATAGTGCTATTCAGATATATGATTGATTGTGGGATGTTACAATCGTTAATTGTCAGTGAAGCGATTATATGCTATCGAGCACAGAAATCAGTCTGGTTACCACAACCCGATCTAGAAAAAATAATTAGCGAAAAGCGAAAACTGTTTCCTGATTTTAATGAACAACAAATCATGGATTGGTCCAAACAGCTATTTGAAATCAGAAACAACGAAGTAAAAGATCTTGGACGAAGAATAATCGGTAAATTTACCCAGGGTGGCAAATATGACAATACAAGATATTCTTCACGGTTGATTATAGACAATGCTGAATACGATTTTGTAATCGCGGATCTAACGAATAAGGGGATATATGTCAATCATAAAGACGCATTTCTGTCCGATGGAACCAAATTGGGTACAATTGTTACCTACAACGATGGATACAATCCGCAGTATACACATTCAAGAGCTTCTATGCTCGGTTATGCTTCTATTAATCTGTTTTCGATGATAAATAGATTTCCTGACACCGCAGTTAGAGTTGCCACTGATTCATTTTACATAAACAGTGAAGTGGCTGAATTCATAAATCCCTTGACAAGTCAAGGGGACAAGAATTTGGGGTCATGGAGAATTAAGCGGGAAATGCTGCATGATTATATTCAATCAGCAGATGTTACGATTGAAAATAATTATCGGAATCTCTTTGAGATTCAATCAGAATTTTCTAATGCACCACCGTGTTCTGATCCAATCTGTAGATATAAAACAGTTTATTTAAACGGCTGTGGCGGGTCAGGAAAAACAACTCGTGCAATTGAGTTATTTCGTGGGAAATCAAATATGATTGTGCTAACACCAACTCACAGACTTGCAAGAGAGATGATACAGCGAGGGGTAAATGCCTGTACTTATCACAGTTTCTTTCGATGGAAAGGAAATAAATGGACTCCTGAGCGTATGGGCGAGAAATTTATTCCTGAAATCATAATTTGGGATGAAATATGCACAGTGTCATTAGATGTATTACAAACATTTCTCGAGTGGTTGTTATTGAAAAATACAAAAGTCATCATGTCCGGTGATCACGGCCAACCACCACCATTTATCGGTGCATCCCCACATGAATGGCTAAAGGGTTTTGTAGACTATTATGATGAAATTACCACTGATTATAGATCACTTGATGAACAATTACGAGAATTCAAAGCGCTAATTAGATTACAACCGGATAGAATCCAATGTGAAATAGCGCGTGAAATAATTTCAGAAACTCCATTAAAAGATTTCTGGGAAATGTGGAGACCAAATGATTTGATAATTGCAAGTAGAAAAATAGTCAGAGACACACTTCAGATGAAGTTATTTGAATTGCATAAAAAAAAATTGCAACACTTCCAGTACCGTTATGTTATAGGCCATCGGATACACGAAAACAGAACATTGAAGTTCATATTCCAGGACAAAGTGAAAAATAAATTCTCGTATTAAATGATATTGTGCTGGTTGATATAAGCGTCGTTGAAGACGCATTGCGTGCTAATAAATCCTGATGGACGCTAGGATACGCAGCGACGATACATTCTTCACAGGGATTGACGATATCGGATACAATTGTTTGGATAGTGGATAATCGCATCGAATGGTCGAATTTAGTCTATCTTGCAGTGTCTAGAGTACGAAAAATAAATCAGCTTCGAAGAATTGTTTTAGATGCTATTTAAGACCCCGTGGTGGTAATTGAGTATCCTCGGGTATTACTTGTAGTTGTTCACGAGTAAATCCTCGTTGAGGGGCAGTTGAATCCAATTTATAGATTGGAGGTCTACCAGTTGATCGTGTTATACTAGATATCTTGTGTGCAGTAACACTCCAAATAGGATCAGTAGCCCTTTTTCTGCCACTTTCAAGCTCTCCTGGTTCGTATAAATACCTAACAGTGATATTACTACCAAGAATTGGTTCTGAAACGCTAGAATCCTTTTGTGAAATTCTTTGAATTTCCATTTTAGGTATAGACTTCTTTTTAATCGCGTTGATAGGTTTTATGTTGATTGTTCTAGTAATCTCATTATTCAGTGCGGTAATCACAGCTGGTAATCTTTTAACCCATTCACGGGATCGTTTATCCTGAATGAATTCCGTTGCGTATTGATATCCAAATAACCGCTCAGCAATCGTCCGATTAAACCGTTCAACAATTGCCTGATCACGATGTAGTGCAGTATGTCCTCTTCTAATGGTGACATTATGATGTTTCATTGCTGATAACACTGCACCCTGAAATTCCTTGCCAGGATCAACTTGTAATAGATTTGGCCAGTGCAGAGGACCCCTTCGATAAATCTTTTCAAATGCAGAAGCTACTTCAGTTGCCGACTTTGATTTTAACGGCTCTGCTTCTTTGTATCGACTTGCAACATCAATTATGGTTAGAGTGTATTTGTAACCACCATCATGTGGCAGAAATAGTATATCAGCTTGATGAACTTCATTAGGAACAGTCATATCAAAATGCGAGTAATTAATTTGTTTAGGCGGTGGTAGATAAATTTGCCATTGTGCCTGTTTAGATAACCAATCAGCCGCAGTGGCCTTTTTCGCTTTTGCAGCGCTAACGAGTTTATTGATTGCTGATTTACCCGTCCAGTATCCTATTGGGGAATAATAAATAGATTCCATTGTTTTTATTAATTACCAGCACCTAACATCAATTTGCTTTTCATTGCTGATTTTATCAAAAATGAAGCCAATTTTTCTTTGAAGGATTTATCAGGAATAGCATTTAACGCATGAAATAATTTCACATCTGCTAGATGCATGTGTTGCAGATTACTGCTCTTATAAGCAACATCATGAGCATGACACGCCTTATCAATGGCGTTTATTGGTTCTTCACCGGGTTTGGGTTGGTTATGATTATTGAGTCTGATATCAAGTCTGGTTCCGGGTCCACAATAACTATACCCTGGAAGGTGTTTTTCTCCTGGATACTTTGCCCATGGGGTTCCAAGGAGTTTAGTTAGCTTGGATGCGATATCACCTCCTCGTTTTTTTTTAAAGGTTCTTTGGGTTTACCAAGAGAAACAAATCTAAATTTCTTTGTACTACATTGTACGCATTTAACAGAAAGCGCTGATCGGTTATTTTTAGTTGTTATTGCCGTCAAGTCATCTGTACCAGTACGCGCCCTACACTTCACACAATATAGATCCATAATTTATATATAACAGCATGAATGTAATTGATTATTCAGCTACCCGACGACGGGAACCTATTAAACACCATGAAATGTTGCCGAATTCAATTAGAATGATTATAATCGGACCATCTGGAAGCGGAAAGACACAACTGCTACTTAATTTAATAACGAGATGGATGAAATGGAACAAATTGTATTTAATAGCCCCGAGTGTAGACGATCAGCGATGCTATAAAGTGCTAAAGGATTTTAACGAGAAAGCAAAAGAATTTCAAATCGATGATGATTTTATTGATTTTATTACTGATATCAACGATGCACCGAGTATTGATTCCATCGATGGAAGTATTAACAATTTAGTCGTATATGACGATGTGATGTTAGATAATCAAAAAAATCCTGCTAGGATCTTTTCCCGAGGAAGGCATAAAAACACTGACGTGATATATGTCACTCAACGATACACACAAATTAATAAAGCGATTCGCGATAATTGCAATTTATTGTGTGTATTTAATGGAGTTGACACACATACTCTTAGAAATATTTGGCAAACTTGGTGCTGCGGTGATATGGATCATAATCGATTTAGAAATTTCTTTAGTCACGCTCAGTCAATACCACACGGATTTGTCACAATAAATTTAGCAGACCCTCGGACACGATATCGTATCGGACTTGATAAAATATTCGGTTAAAATCACAGGGGTGAGTTTTTATTCACTTCGAAGCCTCCTGCAAGATCGTGTTTCAGACAAAAATCACTAAGTCTCTGTTTGGCAAATGGAGACTTTCTTTTTTTTTTTTTTGGTTAAAACACGAGATTTCGTAGGAAGGTTCTATTTGATGTTTTGAGGGTTAAAATCGATTTTTGTTTGAAAAGTTGTGCGGCTCGCCCTCTCTGCTGCTATTAAGGTCACAAGTGACTGTAATATAAGAGCATGCTTTGGTGGGAAGCACGCATTAAAACTTGTTATAAAACTATCTAGTGTGCGAGCTGTGTCGTCGTGCTTAATTAATCTCTAGGTGAGTTTTTCCGGTTCTTCCACAGGCCTGCCCACTTCGCGTAGCGCCAAGTGGTTTAGCTCCATGTTCTCCTTACTAGTACTTCTCCTTCTGAGGACCCTGTCTCCCCCATTCAATCTAATGTGCTTCCCTATGACTATCACTTGACCACATGCTCTCATATTTATAACCATGAAATCTGTTATATCATTTAGTAGTTTTGTTGTAAAAATCCCATCAAGGTATAATATTTGTTTGCTGTTAAACAGCTGCTTTTCCTTAATTTTTAAGATAATTTCTACTCTTTCCGGTCTATTTGTTTCACATTGGGTCATTGTATGTATTTTTGTAAAGAAGTAATTTTTACACAGTGGACATGTGGTCGATAATCTGATCATATGCCGTCTCACTGCGAAATCTCCTGTCAACCACGCATCATGCATGTATTGGAACAGGAGACTTTTCAGTTTTAAAGAGCGTAATCTGACCCAGTTTCTCCAGGCCCTATTCCAATTGATATTTATGTTTTCTTGTTCTTTTTGTTTTTATCCTTATTTATAGTGTGTTCGGTAATCCATTTGTACGTTTATTTAGTATAAATCTCCCATAAATCCGTAGCATCTCTATATTTATTTGAAAGTTCTTTTATAGATCTTAATGTCTTTAGTACCTCTATTAGTTTTTTAAGTTTGTAATTTCTATATTTATCGTTTCTCTGCTTCATTGAAAAACAAAAAAAAATGTAGATGTAGAGACCTTGCCAAGCTATTTTGGGCTCTGCCTTAATTTCCTTAAATATGTTTAGAATGTTGGTGTATTTAATTAGATTTGGGTGGGGGAGGCCTAGGCCGCCTCTTTTCTCTTCCCTATACAGTGTCTCTCTGTTGATGTAATGCATTTTAAAGCCCCATAAATATTTAACAATCTCGTTATCTATTATTTTTAGCGTTGTATTTTTTATGTCTTACGATTTAAGTTTATAATTAAGGTGCATATACATATAGTTTTTTGCTACCTGCGCCCGTTCCAGTAGGCATAATGGCGTTAGAGCCCAGATTTTTATATATTCATTGATTTTCTCCTTGATTTCTTTGAGGTTTTGTTTCTCCTCATTTTCCCCGAAATTTAAACCTGAAGTTTTTACATTATCTTTATTTAAGGGAGGAGGAAGCCCATGTTGCTTGCCTCTCCAGTCTCCTATTAGTACTATTTCTGTTTTTTTCGGGGTTTATTTTAGAACTCGACATCTTGCCAAATTTGTTAAATTCCTTGATCTGTTCATTGTAGCAATGTTTGTCTTGTATAAAGTTAGTGCAATCGTCAGCGTGTTGTAACATTTTCACTTCCTCTTTAATATTTGGAACTTAAATTCCTTGGATCTGTTGGTTTTTATTAATTTTAATACTAAGTATTTCTATTGCCATTATGTATAATAGCATAGATAGTGAACAGCCTTGCCTTACTGATCTTTTAATGTCAAAATTGTCCGTTTTAGTTCCGTTTACCTGTACACTTGAGTTTATATTCCTGTACACGATTTTATTCCAATTTTGGATTTTTTTTCCAAAACCAAATTTCTCTAGTGTCTTGTATAGATAGTGTTGTTCAAGTCTGTCAAAAGCTTTTTCCTGGTCTATTAGTACCATAGCACTATTTTTCTCATTAATATTTATGTATTCTATTATAGTTCTAATATTTAGTACATTATTTTGTATTTCCCACCCTTTCGGGACACTAGTTTGATTTACGTTAATACTTTTATCAAGACACTTTTTAACCCTTTCTGCTAGTATTTTACTTATAATTTTATAATCAATATTACTTAGGGAGATGGGCCTCCAGCTCTTTAAGTCTTCTCTATCCCCTTTTCCTTTGTATATAAGTGTTATCATCCCCTCCCTCATTGTGTTAGACATGTCTAAGTTCCTTAATGCGATATTATTATGTAACCATTCTAGTACTGGCGACAGTTCTCTACAGAATTTTTTTTATTGAATTCTGCAGAGATTCCATAACGTCCTGGCGATTTATTTTTTGAGACGTGTCCTATAGTCTCTTTAATTTCGTTTTGCGGGTTAAAATCCTCACATATGCTATTATGTTCTGCGGTTATTTATCTCGCAATTTGTCTCTCGTAAGAACGTTTCTATATCTTCGTCTTCTGTGTTCTGTGCATTATATAGGTATATGTTGTAAGTTTGTATTTGGTTAAGTATTTTGTATTTGGTTAAGTATTTTGTATTTGGTTAAGTATTTTGTATTTGGTTAAGTATTTTGTATTTGGTTAAGTATGTTGTATTTGGTTAAGTATTTTGTATTTTGTTAAGTATTTTGTATTTGCTTAAGTATTTTAGTTTTGTCTGTCGTTGTTTTATAACTGATTTTAGTATTTTGTTTCACCCCCTCTTCTTAACTCCTCCCTTCTATATAATCCTTCTGCATTTTTATATAAATGTGTAAATTTTCCCTCTTTAATTTCCCTTCCCTTGTGTAGTTCTTTTTCTAGGTATTTTAGTTTTTCTTCTAGTGTTTTTTTGCACCCTGTATTGTTATTGTTTATATATGAATTTCCAAAGCTTCTATTTCTAGTTTTATTTTTCTTACCATCATTTTGGAGTGAAAGATCGCTACTTGTTTGCAAATGCCTTTCAATATATCCCATTCTGAAATTATATCTAGATTCCCTTGATATATAAATATTTATTTTTCCCTTTTAATTTCCCTCCCAAATTCTTCATTATCCAATATTTTATTATTTAACTTCCTTTACTCCCTCCCCCATTTTTTCCTTTTATTTTTCCCTATCTCTACAAAAATTAGTTTTTGGTTCGAAAGTTTATATTCTATTATCCCTGCTTTTATATATTTTTGTGTCCATAAAAGTGTGCCCCAATATTTGTCTATCCTACTTCCCTTATTTTCCTTATAATCAAACGTGTATTCTGTCCTTAGTATATTTAACTGTCTGTATATATCAATCAGGTTTTGTGATCTAATAATGTGGTCCATTAATTTTTTTAAAAAGTTTGTCCGCTTTTAATAGTCCTTCCTTCCTGTCTATGTCCTCCCGTACCAAGCTAAAATCTTCCTCTATAATCAAATTGCTTGTAGTATAGTTTTCTAGGTATTTGGCCAACTCTTCTGTAAATTCATATCTCTTATAAATATTTCCTGGTATGTAAACGTTCTGAAAGTGGTCGCCTCCCATTTTTAAATGTATTAATCTTCCCTTAAAAAACGTCCCTTCCTCTACCCTCTTCCATTTACACCCTTGTTTATTCTTAATGATAGTTGCTACCCCTCCCCTTACATCCTTTTCCGTTGAGATATTTGTTATTATTATACTATCCATTTCACATTCAAGTCGCTCTTTGATTTCGTCTGTTATTTTACTATGTGTCTCTTGAATAAATAGTATGTCAAAGTCTCCTTGTCCTTGTCTATTCCATCTATGTTTAGAGACAACAAACGGAAGTTTTGTTCCTCCATTTGTGTTTTTGGTCAGGTTGCCGCTCGGAACGGGCAGTACTATTGGTCATTTTAGTTTTTATATGACTATTGTTCATATATTTATTTTCCCTTCATCTGCCCCTTTTTCTGGGGATCCTGGGTCATCCCTTTCTGTTCTTACATCACTATTTAGAATTTCAAAGTCACTTGTGACCTGTGAGGTATAGAGGGTATATATGAAAACATTATTTTTAGCAATATCCTCAGAGGCAATGTCGCTTGTTGTCTCTGTTTCATCTCTTATCATGCTTTCTCCTTCATGTTCCGAGTTCTTGTCCACTATTTCCGTTGGGGTTGTGTTTCCTTTCATTATAGCTTTCTTTAGTCTTTTTTCTTCGAGAGATTTAGACAGGGTCCCTTTTTTCAATTCTCCTCTGTGTATGTCATGCTCCTTTCCTCCAGTGATGATGAGAGATTTACTAGCAGTATTATGGGCTACTATAGCGTCAAGGGAAAATCAAGTAAAAAAGATCTTGGGGCACTATAGCGTCAAATATAGTGCGGCACTATAGCGTCAAGGGGAATTGAACATAGTGCGGCACTATACTATCAAAGGGAATTGAACATAGTGCGGCACTATAGCGTCAAGGGGAATTGAACATAGTGCGGCACTATAGCGTCAAGGGGAATTGAGCATAGTATTTATATTTGGGACTATCTAGCGACAAGGAAAATGGAGGCAAAGAAAGCAAATATCTTTTCGAGGTATATGAGTGGCCCTGAAAAGGGCCGTTATGTGTAATGTTAACATTATATTGTTAACACAGAGGACATCTCACGGGTCTTCTTCTCTTCCTTAAACTTCTCCTCACTTCAGGTCCATAGAGGATAACTCTCTTTAAACAACCTTGCCTCTCCACATATATCCTTCTCTTCCAAAGGGCTGTATTAGTCATATGAGTGGTAGTCCATGATGATCTTCGGTAAGTCAGTACGAAATGGCATGGTAGAAACAAGGGTAGAAGATTCTATGTTGGTCCACATCTTGTGAGGAGAACAGGTGAAGTGAATGCCGTGTACTGCGGCTATAGATAGGGGTACTAGCTTCTGTGTGCAGTCAATCGATGCGACAGAGTTGTCAATCATGTCGAACACTAAGAAGACAACGAATTGGGGTGAGTCAGTCGTGGAGACAGCAAGTAATGGTACAGAAGTGATTACCAACGTCATGCCAAATCTACATCCAGAAGAAGTTGATTTTAACTGGGATATTGTGGATTTTCTAACTTCACAAGAATTTGTTCCTCCGGAACCTTCGTTACCTTCTGCTTCTTCTTTTTTACATGTCGATGATTTTAAGCAGAGACAAAAAGAAGAATTGGAGCGATTTTTACGACAACAGAAAGTAGAAGAACAAGCTTTTCTTATTCAACAGCAGGAAGAAGAAGAAGCAAGAAGGAAACACCAGGAAGAAACAGTAGCAGCAACAGAGAAGAAAGAAGACCAAGGACAGAAAGAGAATAGATCAAACGGTCACGACGATACTTTTAGATATTTTAGCTGAGTTAAGGAGTCTGAAACAAATGTATCAGACTTTTTTATCACGTCCGAAGGTAAAAAGACCTTCTCGAGTTAAACAACCCAATCTAACGTCTGCCATACCACCGTTAGTGATTTCTACCAAATCATTGACAGGAACCACCAGTCCCGAAGTAGGCCTTGGCTGTGGCAAAGGCTTAAGACAGCTAAAGATGGTTACGTCCAGTTTCTGAGTTTGTTTGTTTTGTTTTAAACAAACAAAACCCCAACAGTTATTTTCAGGGCCACTCAGGACGCAAAATAGTGTTACTGGTCGACAACCTTCGCAACATTAAGCAAAGCCTAGTCCAAATTAACAATTCTCAAGATCAGATATGTTTAGCCCGTGCCATCGTCATTGGACAAACGTATGCCAACAAGAACTACACAGTAGAATGGAAAAGAGCCTGGCAAAATATTCGACAATCGGACCTAGCTAAACAACGAAGTAAAGCAAAACTCCTGTTACAGCAAGCGGGGATATCCAAAGACACCCCTTGTGGCATTCCAGAAAAGCACAAATTTAAGACGTCTTGGCTCCACGTTACACCTTGAAAGTGCACCCTCAATAAGTGCGTGGACCTCTTTTGTTTCGAGGCCACGATTTCAAAGACGGAAAATACATTCACGTCTATCATCACGATGAGCATTTTGATACCATTACCAGCATCAGTGGATTCCTGGGATACAGTTACTACTGTGAAAAATGTGACTATGGTTATAAAAATTGAGAACAACACAAGCATTGTGGATCGAAATGTGAGGGTTGTTTGGCCTCTCAACCCTGTCTGGACAATATACATGTATTAGTGCATTGCTCTGTTTGTCAGCGCACTTTTGTTAGTCCTACCTGCTACCAACAACATTTAAAGATGCAAGGTTCACAGTAGAAAAGTACTTGTCAGTTTCTGAGATTGTGCTCTACTTGTGGACAAGGCATACGTACCAGTAATGCCAAGTTTCACGTTTGTCGAGGAAAGAAACGATGTCACATTTGTCACCAAATCGCTTCATTCAAAAATACCAACCCCAACAATCAGATACCCAGAAGAAAGGGAATTTTATTTTTTTTAATTTCGAATGCATGCAAGAAACCGGTATTCACATTCCTAATTTCTGCGTGGCTCATCGAGAAGTGCATCCAAGAGCCTATCTTTAGCCATTGTCCTCACTGCAGCAAGATTCCTGGAGGACGTGAAAAATCTTTCGAGGGTCAAACAGGTTGGAAGATTTTGCCCAATGGATCTTAAACCCCATCGACGAAACGTGGAGTCCAGAAGACATCGAACGTTACGGAGACGATGGGCAATTTCTGCTTAGATACTACACGGAACAAAGTACAGAACGTCCTAAAGTGACCTTAAACAGAGCCAAATTCATTTCTATGCAAGTAGGACAAGTACAATTTAAGGATTCCATGAGTTACTTGGCCGTGCCTTTGAGTCGCATAACTAAAACGTTTGGAATGACAGAAATGGCCAAAGGTTATTTTCCACACTTTTTCATTACCGAAGCCAATCAACATGCAGTTCTACCCCATTTGCCTGAGGCTGACAACTACGACCCCGATAACATGCGCACCGAACAATGAGAAGCTTTCCACGCTTGGTACCAGAATCATGCCTCGGACCCCTACGACTTTCAAGAAGAAATGTTAAAGTACTGTCGATCTGACGTAGACATGTTACGACGTTTCTGTGCAAAATTTCGAGAATTGTTCATGGAACACGGAGGTATCGATCCTTTGAAAGAAGCTTGTACCATTGCCAAAGTATGTTCCTTAGTGTACCGAAAACGATTTATGCCTGAAAATACCTTCGCTATCATCAGCCCTCAAACGACGAATTTTGTCAAACGTCAATACTCGGTCAAAGCCCTACGTTGGCTACATTACTTGTGCGACAAAGAAGACAAATGGATCCAACACGCCCGCAACGGAGGAGGCGAAAAGACCATCGGAACGTATTCGTTGGATGGCTGGGACTTAGAAAGTCCTCAAATCGTGTACGAGTTTAACGGATGCTTATTTCCCAGATGTTCCATGTGCTACCCCCAAAGTGACACCAAAAATCAGACTTTACAATGGACCATGGAAGACTTGTATCATACAACTTGTCAGCGACGTTTGAAGTTCAAACATCAAGGATACCAGGTAGTGGAAATGTGGGAACACGAGTACGATCAGCGTTTGAAAACCGATCCCGAGTTTAAGCACATCGTAGAAAGTTACAAGTTAGTGGACCCCCTGAACCCACGGGATAGTTTGTACGGAAGACGAACGAATGTCACCTGTTTGTTGTACCAGGCGGACGAGGAGAAGGGAGAAGAAATCAAATACTTGGACATGTGTTATATGTATCCTGACGTGTGCAAATATTGCCACGTTTACGTAGAGCACCCAGAATTGATGACAGAACACATTGACTTGGACCACATACGCCAGTACGAAGGATTGATCAAGTGCAAAGTCTTACCTCCCACAGACTTGTACCATCCCGTTTTACCTCACCATTGTCAAGGAAAACTGATGTTTCCTTTGTGTCAAACTTGTGCCGAAACGAGCAACCAAGACCAACCTTGTCAACACACCCATGAAGAACGTGCATTGACAGGAACGTGGGTAAGCGTAGAATTGTTTAAAGCTCTGGACCTGGCATGCCAACTTTTAGAAGTGTACGGAATTGACCACTTTTCTAAGACACAACAGTACCACAAGGGCGATGAGACACAGAAATGTATTTTTGCAAACTACGTGGATGCCTTTTTAAAACTAAAACAAGAAGCTAGCGGCTATCCTTCCTGGTGCCACACTCCCGAAGACCAAAAGATATTCAAAGAAAAATATCGGGAGCAGGAAGGCATCACTTTAGACCTCATCGAGAAAAACGAAGGTAGGCGATCGTTTGCCAAAGTGATGTTAAATTGCTTGTGGGGTAAAATGGCACAACGACCGTCTTTACCCAAGACGGAGTATTTGTCCGAACCTTCCTGCTACTTCCAAATGATTCACGACAAAACCAAATACATGAAACACGTGGACGTCATTCGTGAGGACTTGATCTTAGTCAATTACGAAGAAGAACTAGACTTTGTAGAAGCCGACAAATTTGGAAATGTCATCATTGCGGCTTACGTGACAGCCTACGCTCGCTTAAATTTGTACGAAGTGTTAGAACTGTTAAGATATCGTGTGTTGTACTTTGACACGGACAGTCGCATCTACATTCACCGACCGAACCAGTGTAACCCTGCCATCGAAGGAGACCGTTTAGGAGCCTGGACCGATGAACATCCCGACGACAAGATTCTATGTTTTGCAAGTGGGGGTCCTAAAAATTACGGCTACGAATACCTAGACCCACAAGGAGAAATGCACACCGAATGTAAAGTGAAAGGATTGACTCTCAATTATCGCACCAGTCGAGTGGTGAACTTTAACGTGCTTCAAGGAGCCTTACAGTCTGGACAGGATGAAACTTTTAAAGTGACCACCCACGAACCGCACAAGATTGTCCGTTTACCCACACACCAAATCGTCAGCCGACCTTTGGAAAAAGTCTATCAAATCGTGTACAAGAAAAGAGTACGACTTCCCAATCACTTCACTTTACCGTACGGGCACGTCGAGATTGGGCAGCATATAAAAAGAGACATTGTCCAAGACCAATAGTTCATTTGTAACTACAACGACCATGCGAAAGAAGATGAATCCATTTAAACAGGCATCATTCAAGTTCGGGAATTCTCAAGTGGAGTGCGATGCTAAACCTTGCGATTGCATTGATGCCAGACGCTGCGACCTTAGCGATTCAGCAGGACATCGTGGGAACATTGCTATGACTACTACTCCTATATCTACCATGGAAAGTGATGCTGTTCGTGTTAAATGTGAGGGATGCGAAAGCGGTGCCACACGTTATCGTGGACTCCTAGGAATTTCACCGTACTTACATCGAACTGAAGTGAGGAGAGTCGAATATTCGTGCCCTACGAGCTTGCATGAATAATGAAGTCGATTCCAAACCTTCAAAGATAAATAGTCAAAATATCTGCCTGGACCAACTCCTGAAGAATTAGCCAGATCCGGATTTTTATACTTAGGTGAAGGGGATAAAGTCAAGTGTTTCATTTGTGGTGTGTCCATTTACGAGTAGGAGCAGAAAGATTCCCCTTACCTGGAACATGCTCGATGGTCTCCGAATTGTCAATACCTACCTTTAGTGAGACCTAATGATTGAAAGTGACAATACTGGTCCATGTCGTTTAACAAACCAGTTTGGGTTGGAGACAGACCAAGTATATAAACCCTCTCTAAAACATAATATTCAAGGATTACCACACGAATTGCAAGAGAAGATCTACAAGGACGTTTGGCAGGGACTTGCTAAAGAAAAATCTAAAGAAAAATCTCAATGGGTGAATGTAGAACTTTTGTGTCGTGAAATTCACAAGAGGAAAGTGACAAAAATCAACCAACGTGTCAGATTTCTTTGGATCAAGTCTACGTTCCACAGATTCGAATTTCGTTCGTTTACATCTGAAGATTTTTTTATCCTAATTGACCGTTATCCTGAATGGCAGAGGGACGAAATTACACGTTATATTAATCACTTTCGCTTTGGAGAAGATTTTAAATTATTCTGTGCAGAATATATACTTATGGTCTTCGACATAAAAAGTATAAAATAGAACGACCATGCCTCAACCTTTATCACTTGTGATAAAACAGATTCCGTGGAAGGATATCAATGAGAATACTCACACAGTGAAGGATTACGAACACTTATTACAAGAACCGTGTCTCATTCATTGGGGACAACGTGTAGTGTGTGTTTTAATGACTTGCTTTCTGGGATTTCGTTTACCTGTCGATTCCTTGTGGACACTTTAAGAACACTATCTACAAAAAGACAGACTCATTTAAATGTCCACGAGAGACTCATTCTGTTAAAAGCCTTATGATTTCATCTGGATACGTCTCGACCTCTACAAGAAAAATAGATTCGTCAACTGTTACGTACAGAAGCGGTGTACGAGGATGTGTGTGTAGCTTGTGATTTACACCCTCATTGGACAGATATACGTGACTGGAAAAGTTGGGATTTTGAGGCTTGGACAAACGAAGAATCCCATTATGCCTAAGTGTTGTGTTCGTAAAATTCATCGTCGAGTGAAAACAATCACTTTTTAACCTGTGTTAGTGACAGTGCCAGAAGAAGAATCTGTCACTTAGGACAATCCCTCTGTTCAAGACAGGACTGAAATGGAGATTCCCCCACAAAGACCCTTCGAAGAGGACACCTATGTGACTGTACCCCATGTAGAGACTATAATAACATTACACACTACTTCTAGGACACTTTGGATACCCAAACAATGTTGTACAGTGACTTGTTTATATGCCACTTTGATCGTTTCCCTGTGTATTTTATTCTTGTACTTATCCGTTTGGCTTTTATGTATATTTGTTTTTCGTTTTGCTCCAATTTAAACATGCATTGAAATAAACTTGTCTTGAAAAAGTATAAAGCCTCTTGTCTTGTCTGTTTTGTATCAATAGTGTCATACCCTACACTACTATAGTTACCTCTGATATTTCTACTCCTTCCTCCTCGACATTCAAAGTCATTGACGATCACTTAGATCATGCTAGTTGGGAGGCCTTGTATCTTCGTCAGCCTTTTAACGTGTTAATTGCTGGACAGAGCGGTTCAGGCATACAGCCTCTTGCAAGAAAGTCAAGGTGATTCCATTGTGTTTGTGGAAGGCATCCCTAGCGAAGACGATGGGATTGTGTGTGACCCTAGTCAAACTCATTTGGTCATTTTTGACGACATGTTAGGAGAAGACGAAGAAGAAATTAAACTGTGGTTTACGCGTAAAGGGCATCATCGTAATGCCAGTGTCGTTTACATTACACAACATTTATTTCAACAAAGTAAAGCCCATCGTACCATTAGTCTCAATGCTCATTACGTGGTCTTCTTTAAAAGTCCTCGAGATAAATCGCAAGTACAAGTCTTACCCAAACAGTTAGTAACACCAAGGCTGACATGGTTTACGGTGACAGCATTTCAAATACTGCAATGCATTATTCACATTCCACATCAAACCAAACGCTTTTTGGACAGAAACAAAGTAGCCTTGGCGCAACTGGCCGATCCTCGCATCAACACTCAAACCAAAAAGCAAATCATTTTGAAACCTGGTAGCGTTTCTCTAGGAGGTGTCATCATTCGTTCCCTTTTTAAAATGGGATCCCAATGCTCCCAAAGATCATCCCAAGAAAAAAAATGCCAAACGAACCCCTAAAAAAAAAGAACAATGGTGCCAAGACCAAAACACAGAAAAAGAAAAATTCACAGAAAAAAAAAATGTTACTCGCAAAAGAGGCACTTCGGCCAGAACGCAACCTTACCTTCGTAAACCACGACCTCCAACAGCAGTGACCGCGTTTCCAGTAGCCTCAGGTGCTTCCACTTCTCCGTTGCGGGTGATGCCATCCAAATCTAATTTGGCACACGTTCTTCCTAATTTGATGAAACATTGGAAATCTGCGTCTCCCAAAACGTCTCTTCCACCGGTAACACCCTCTTCCACCTTAGCGGCAGTAGCAGCTGTGCACAAAGTACCTGCCCCCAAAGTCAAAGTCCAAGAAAGATCTGGCATGTTAAAGAGTTTACTGGATTTATCCAAACAAGAACTGTCCCGATTGAGTCCATTACGAACCCCTTCACGACGTGTGTTTCCTGTCATGAAGTTGATACGATGGAAAGATAATCAGTGGCGTCGCATTCCAGTATAAAAAATGACTTGAGGAAAACAACGTGAATCAGCATTTTCTATGCCACTTCTGAACACTCATTGATGCTTCCTCAAAAACGTGCACACCTCAACCCTCGTCGTTCTGCTTTTCACAAAGCAAAAAGACGATCTCGTCATCCTACAAAACGCTTAAAAACCTAACATCAACGACATCCCCTCAAAAGACACAGTCGTTTAAAGAAAAAGAACAGTCACCAAAAAGGAGGTTACTTTGGTGATTTTGGGAAACACATCGTTACCTTTTTGACGAAGCGCTAGTAGATAAAAGAGGGTATGTACCAAGTCTTTGACGTCAGTGGTATTGTGGCAGGAACAAGCAAAGATGTCACCTCGCAGAAAACATTCTTATTCACCCCACAAATTAAAGAACAGGAAAGGACTACGTCCTCGTTTAGCCAAACATCGACACGTTCTTCGTCAAATGGTCCATAAGAAAAAACCCGTCCGTCAAAAGAAAAAGATGCTGGTGCAACGGGAAGGATTTTTTGTTCCTTATTATAAACTGTTCCCAGAATTAAATCAATTGGTGGCTCAACAAAAAATATGAAAGGGTGTGTGTTCCAAGTCTTTGAATTCAGTGGTATTGTGGAACGAACAAGAAAAGATATCACCTAGCAGAAAACATTCTTATTCACCCGACAAAGGAAGGAAAATGAAAGGACAACCTCCTCGTTTAGCCAAACACGGAGACCTGTTGTCTGTCTATCCAAAGCCTCTCCACTCATGCGAAACCAAATCATTAAAACGGCCTCCAAAGATGTCATCGATACCGTGTGAGAATGTTGTTTGAATGTCTTGCAAGGCACGATAACTTTGTCTCCACACCAGAATAAATGCTGACCCTAACATCATCACGTACTTCGTCAAATGGTCCAAAAGAAAAACCAATCCGTCAAAAGAAAAAGATGTTGGTGCAACGCGGATGATTGTTTCCCTTTCTTCTTCCTGTGTTGGGAGGATTAGCGAAAGCAGGCGCGAGTATGTTGCCAGGTTTAGTACAAGGGTTGGCACGAGGGATCTACCAAAGTTGATCCTTCCAGAAGATAAAAGGGACACATGGAGCACCACGATCTCAGACGTAACTTTTGGAAGCCCATGGAAGGACAAAAATTGACTTTAGTCCTTTACAAACGATGGATGGAATACGATCATTGGCAAGAACAACGTACCCCCCCCACCATTTATCACCCAATCCTGATTTGACCAAGATGTCCCAATTACAACACGAATTGCAATCCTTGATGCATCGCCACGATTTGTCCGAAACCGAAAAATCGCAAAAGTACGGTCAACTCTTGCAACGACGGCAACTCTTTCATCGAAAAGCTGTGGAACAAACAGCTCTACGTACTCTGACCGATTTGAAGGCTCTGTTGAATCGTCCGTCACCCTCACCTTCTACAGTGGACAAGACAGACGTCACCCCACCATTACCCAAGGAAGATGAACCCCATGATATCTTTCAAACACCCACCACCACTCCCATTCCGAGTAAGATTGCAATTTCCTGGTTGACCCCTTTACCCCCTCCCCAACGAGAAGAACCCAAAACTTTTGTTAAAAAGATGATGGCCACTACTTTTTCCACAGATGTGAAAAACAAAGTAAGGAAACCAGATGCGAGAAAAGAAAAGAAGACTAAAGCTATCCCATTACCACCTCCACCACTGTAACCACCAGTACCCTCGACTTCGACTCCTGTGGCACATCAGACACGTAAAACCGTTTCCAAACAACCCCCCCATTTCGTCCCACCCAAAGTAGTATCATCGAAGAGTGGGTAACTTATTTTTAAAAAAACTATGGAGAAGGTGTTAGCCAGCATTTACTACGATCAAGCTCACCCTGCAGAAATTGTATCGTGCTGCTAAAACTCGCCTGAAAAAGCTCCGTTTACCTGAAGTACAACGATGGTTACAATAACAAGCTACGTACACTTTACAAAAACCCATTCGACGAAAATTTAACAGACGTCGCACTCAAGTGGAAGGCATCAATCATCAATGGCAAGCCGATTTAGCCGATGTCTCTCATTTAGCCACCTACAATCCTGGCTACAAATATTTGATTTGTGTCATCGACGTTTTTTCTAAATTTGTCTGGGTCGTACCATTGACATTCAAATCGATCGGAGAGTTAGTACGAGTTTTGCAAATGGTGTTAAAACAAAGTGGTTGTCATCACAATCTTCGTTGGCAAACCGACAAAGGCACCACATCTCTGAACCAAGCATTCTAACCAGAATTAAAGAAACGTGACATTCATTTTTTTTGGTTAGTAAAGTAAATGTTTATTAGTTGGAAAAAAATTCTGTTGTGTTGGTTGTTTGTTATTTGAATAAAAATGTTGTATTTTGAAACCAATTGGTCTGTCGTTTGTTTTACATTTTTATTAATATAGATGCTCTTTGACTTCTTTCTATCCCTCACATCAAACTATCCAAACGTTTCCAACCCTAAACCGTAGAGGAGTGTTTTCAATCGCGTCCGCGCTTGAACCATATAAAGCAAGGGTAACGTCATTTAAACAAATTAATTATAATTCAGAGAAAAGCCCTACTTATTGGTACTGGCGCACTGCCATCAACCTCTACAGCCGTGCTGCAGGTCTTAACTGGGGAACCGCCATTACATCTCAGAAGGCAGGAAGTCATTTTAAGATATGCAACCCAACTGTCGACCCATGACAAAATGCACCCCACTCTATTGGCCATCAATAAATGTAACATACCCTTTAGGTAAACCTTGAAAAATAATACATCAGTGGGGAAAATAGTACATGAGTTTAACAACAAACTTCCAGTAGATATATTCCAAGTAGAAGCTAACATAATATATGATAAAGAACCTTGGAGTAATGTACCAACAAAAGTAAATATCTCCCCTTACAGATAACGGAAACAAAGAAAATCAACAACAACATTTAAAAATATTGGCATTGAAAATCATAAATAATCAATATCAAAACTTCACAAAAATTTACACAGATGGCTCAGAAATTACAAATCCTTTTAAAACAGCTGCAGCCTGGGTCATACCAGAACATAACATACAAATGGGGCCTGCCCATTGGTCTTCCTGACCACTGTTTCATTTATACAGGGGAATTTAGGGCCATCCTTGAATCATTAAAATGGATAGAAGAAAAAAAACCCAAATAAGACACTGATTATTAATGACTCGCTCTGCGTCCTTACTTCTATCCAAAACAACAACACCAAATCTAGAGAAAATTTCCTAAAACAAATTAATCAGATATTAAAAATACTAAATTCTCAAAATCTAGTAGTTGAGTCTATGTGGATTCCATCCCACATAGACATAAAAGGAAATGACTTAGCAGATCAACTGGCTAAAAACAAACTCACCGAACCAAACTATATGCCACTCAAATATAGTCAAACTGAAATATATCATTTAATCTACTCAATGATTAATCAAAAGTGGCAGACTGATTGGGACAAAAACAAACAAGGGAGAATTTTACGTAACATCATTAAGGAAGTCAATAGAAAAATCATACCACCTAGGTGCAATAGTTATGAACAGTCTAAAATAAATAGAATAATCTTGGGAAAAACAAAACTGGCTAACAGCTTAGGTAAATATATAGGACCTTTTCCACACAGAATTAATTGCTTCAGTTGTAACATACCTGAAGACTTACATCACATATTTAATAACTGTAAAAACAACCAGAAGGAAAGGAACATATTTAGATCTAAACAACTAAACATCTCTGCACCAAGTACATACCCGGAAGTAATTCAATTAAATAACACCAACCCCCAAAAAACAATTCAACACATAATAGAATTACTTAGAACATCAGGGCTCCTTGAAAAAATATAGTGCAAATAATACTATATAATAAATAACACCCATAAGGAATGCCCCCTGTTGGTCACATGGGTTCATTGGCCAATCAGGGGACAGGACCTGCAACCGCGTAAATACGTTAAGCGGAATTTGTATCATAAAAAAAATAAAATAAACAATATCCATAAGGAATGCGAATGCATAGGACCTGAAGAGTACTGTTACTTGTAAAAGAGCCAACCTACACTACGCTGGGTATAACGCCCCGGATGGTACCTGTGCTAAACAAACCCAATGGGATACTTTAAAGATATTGAAATTTATAGACTAAACATAAACTTTGAAATTTGCATTATAACAAAGTAGAGAACAAAACAGAAATAATAAACAAGCGTCTGGGAAACAGCCTCTCTTCTGTCTATTCTTACAACTCTTCCTATATGCAGCCTCATTGACAGCATTATACAACTAAACTAGGAATGTATTTACAGTTACAAACCCAAACAATCCGGGATACTAGTATCCACATGGTCTAAATGTGACCATCTAAACCGTCAAAATGAACTTTTTTAGGGCTATTTATACTTACAGAGTTTCCTTTTGGCTCAGAAACTCTATTCGACAATCTCTTTCTTCAAAAATCAGACTTGATCAATTTTGGCTCTCCACTATCAAAATTAACAACCCATTTGACCTGACATTGACCAATCTACACATGTCACTTGACATACCTAGTTTATAAAATTGATAGGGAACACACCAAATGTACACTCTGTACTAGACAAAAATTAGAATGATAGGATGTTAGGAAAAAATATAACTTGAAAGATTGACTCAATTGCACGGGTGGCTTACACAATATCGGTATAGGATGTCCACTAGCAACAACTGGACTCGATTTGATAAGGCTAGGGCGTGCAAGACGAACAACATGAAAGTGCCAGTTCACAGATCCTTTTCCTCCTCCTCCTCCGCTGCCTGATTCCAACACCAGCAAATGACTAGAAGTCGAAACCATTTTTCACTAGTCGTCATTTGGTGCCATTGCACCTCTAGCTCTGCATCCTCCGATTGGTTGATAGGGTTGAGTGCGTGGCTGTTCTATTCCCACTCACCTAGGTCTTTCATTCATGTTGATAGCTCCTTATAGGGGTGCGGCATGACGACCAAATTAAATAGCATACTATGTATGCATAAACGCCCGTGGGGATGTGGCACCATTCCTTCCTCACGGGAAAATCTAAATCACTACCATATTAATTGGTAGTGTAAAATAGTGAACAAATTACCCTTTGTGGCCGGTTTCACTTCAAACCATAATTCATTCATTCATTCCACCATCCAAACCATAGTCTGCGGCGAGCCTGCGAGCAAGCAACACATGGAAACTATTACGCCATCGACGGAGATTGTTCCAGCTCAGGCGCTCAGTGCCCTCATGGGAATTGGGCTGAAATAGTTGGAGCCTTTGAGCGGCAGAAAAAAAAACTACCTTGCTTCTAGTATGGGACAAAGAAGAAAATGCTACGAAGTATACAAGAGGGCAGCCCACGTACAGGGAAAAAAGGGGAAGAAAACGGAGGCGGCGGGAAACCGAGCCGGACCACAGCACACCCACCCCTCAAGCAGCAGCTCAAGGAGAAACGTGCTCCGAGAATTATCCGGTTAATTCTACTGTACACGAGAGTACGAAATTTCTTCAAGAGCAGATAACAAAGTTATCTCAGCAGTTGCAAAGTATTTGGGAAAAGGAAACGGCGGAGGTGGCCACGTCAACACAGCGGACTTTGCAACTGCACCAACATCACCACCACCACCACTACCAGCCCCTACTAAGAAATGGAAAGGAAAGGGGAAAAAGAGGGGGTGAATTTGCCATTTTCACCCACCCCTATTCCTCAAACTCCAGGTCCCGCAGTGAACCTGAAAAAGAAATTAGGAGAAACAACCACCACCAGTACTACTCCAGCAGCAGGCACCTGGGAAACACCGGTAAAGACAGTTAGAATGCCTAAGAAGACCAAAGATGAACTAATGGGGAACTTATGCAGTGAACTGGGATTGCACAAGCTCTTAAAAAACAAGAGAAAAGCGACAAGTTACATATCAGCAGTCACTTACATCGGATTTCGTTCACTGCAGACGTCCCCCCCTCCAGCGTTCAACAATGGTACTTCGCCTGCACTATACTACCCCGCCATTACCTGGATGCCTACCTGGAGCGGCTTCTATCTCACCTACTTGATGCAGCAAAATATCTCGCCGACTGCCATGGAATTGATTTTCCTCAAATATTGCGAGAATAGTCAAGGACTGCGGACAGACTGGTGGAGATAGAGGAAAAACGTGGGACTTTTTCCTACGAGGAATACCAGCCCGTCTTAGGGCTCTTTCAAGCACTGCCATTTTCATAATAGGGTTCTCATTTGGTTACGAGAAACCCTCTTCGAACAATCTCTATCACAAAAACCTAACTTGATCATGTTTGGAACACCGTTCAAAATTTACAATCTAAATCTACCTAACAGTGACTATACTTTTATATGTCGCATAGACATATTAGTTTCTAAATTTGTTTGGGACTTATTATATGTACGGTTATGTACTAGAAAATTGGTAAGATAGGAATTTAAATAAAAATTCTACGACTTAACTATTTAACTCAATTACACAGGTGGCTAACACATTATTGGGTTTATTTTTTTGTCCATTACTAAAACTGGACTGAATTTGGAATAAGTACGGACAAAGGCGTTTCAGGGCGTAAAACGACATCCATCTACGACATCGGCTGGCAGACTTCTCCGAGACCTTTTCCTCCTTTTCCTCGACCAGCGCCCAGGAGAAAAATAGCGAAGTGAGAAAACTAATTTTCTCTCGCTATCAGTGTCATTGCACACTGCTTCTGTAACGAGCAATCTGATTGGATGATAGGGTGGGTGTGTGTTGGTACTATTCCTACCCACCCAAAGGGCTTACATTTATGTTGATAGTTACTTTTTAGTAATTCAACATAATGCCCAAGTTACTAAGTGCACTTGTTTGCACAAACACCCGTGGGGATGTGGCACCATTCCGTCCCCACGGGAATTAAATGTTCAACGACATGTTGGATGTAAATAGTGGGACATATGACCCTTCGTGGCCGGTTCCCACTTAAAACTCCAAATAACTAACTAACACCATCCAAACAACTAACGGAGGCTGACTTAATCTATCCATCTCAAAACAAAAAAAAACCACTCCCCCCAATTACTCAACAAAAAGACAACATGGAATGGAAAAGGAAAAGGTAAAAAGTCATTAAACCCTAAGAAAATAGCGTACGTAAAAACTACAACGGTAACACAGTCTCAGGACAAAACTAAACAACAAAATAATAATCCCACTCAGGCTGAAACGACCCCTTCCACCAAAAAACCGTAAATACTCAAAATCAAACTAGGACAGCAACAAACAAGAAATCCAACTATCACAGACTGGACTTGACGCTGTATATTAAAAGCAAAATAGTTCAATTCAATAATTTATCTTCAAACAGTATTGCTAGGGCTCTCTTAAAAGTTCACTCGGGACAGAGCAAGATAATTAGGCCAAACCAACACTACATTATCATACATTGTTGCACTAGAGCGCTCAAGTAGCCAAATATTTATAATTAGAGCAACTCTGTGGTATGCCTGTTATAGTCGAACCACATAAACAAGTTCAAGGTACTATCAACACTCCAAAAAATAAGCAAATTAACCAGAACACTACCAACACCACTACCACAAAACATCTACCGCAAAAGATTACGTACAATCCGGTAATCAAATTAACTGGCCCACTAAGTGTGCTTAGCAATCAAGAGCTCGCAAATAAACTCATAGAAGGAGGCAACCAAATTACCAATAATTATCAAATAGGAAACAAAAAGGCAAGTAAAAAAATTACTGTTCTGGAAACGCCCCCCTCCCCCCCCCCCCCTTCCGACTCTAATCAAACTAGGAACAAAAGAAACAAGGTATAGATTAGAGCCTTACATAAACAAACCTAGGTTTTGCCCCAAATGTCAACACTGGGGGCACTTCAAGGTCACCTGTAAATTCCAGGCCAACTGTAATAAATGTGGTGGGCAACACCAAGGGGAATGCAACAGGAAAACCCCAAAATGTATTAATTGTAGAGGCCCACACCTACCTAATTCACCTAAATGTCCACCTACAATTAGGGAACAAGCTATAGTAGAGATTATGAACACCAAACACCTAAACTACAAAATAACTAAAGTTACTTATAACGACTCTATTTCAACTAAACAAACAACTAAAGTAAAGAAAATGCAGGACTCCAAATTAAAACAAAAAAAGGATAAGCTCAATAACAAGAATAGCAACAACAATAATACTCTACCACAGCAATACTCGGTCAAAGCCCTACGTTGGCTACATTGCTTGTGCGACAAAGAAGACAAATGGATCCAACACGCCCGCAATGGAGGAGGCGAAAAGACCATCGGAACGTATTCGTTGGATGGCTGGGACTTAGAAAGTCCTCAAATCGTGTACGAGTTTAACGGATGCTTATTTCCCAGATGTTCCATGTGCTACCCCCAAAGTGACACCAAAAATCAGACTTTACAATGGACCATGGAAGACTTGTATCATACAACTTGTCAGCGACGTTTGAAGTTCAAACATCAAGGATACCAGGTAGTGGAAATGTGGGAACACGAGTACGATCAGCGTTTGAAAACCGATCCCGAGTTTAAACGCATCGTAGAAAGTTACAAGTTAGTGGACCCCCTGAACCCATGGGATAGTTTGTACGGAAGACTAACGAATGTCACCTGTTTGTTTGTACCAGGCGGACGAGGAGAAGGGAGAAGAAATCAAATACTTGGACATGTGTTATATGTATCCTGACGTGTGCAAATATTGCCACTTTCACGTAGAGCACCCAGAATTGATGACAGAACACATTGACTTGGACCACATACGCCAGTACGAAGGATTGATCAAGTGCAAAGTCTTACCTCCCACAGACTTGTACCATCCCGTTTTACCTCACCATTGCCAAGGAAAACTGATGTTTCCTTTGTGTCAAACTTGTGCCGAAACGAGCAACCAAGACCAACCTTGTCAACACACCCATGAAGAACGTGCCTTGACAGGAACGTGGGTAAGCGTAGAATTGTTTAAATCTCTGGATCTGGCATGCCAACTTTTAGAAGTGTACGGAATTGACCACTTTTCTAAGAAACAACAATACCACAAGGGCGATGAGACACATAAATGTATTTTTGCAGACTACGTGGATGCCTTTTTAAAACTAAAACAAGAAGTTAGCGGCTATCCTTCCTGGTGCCACACTCCCGAAGACCAAAAGATATTCAAAGAAAAATATTGGGAGCAGGAAGGCATCACTTTAGACCTCATCGAGAAAAACGAAGGTAGGCGATCGTTTGCCAAAGTGATGTTAAATTGCTTGTGGGGTAAAATGGCACAACGACCGTCTTTACCCAAGACGGAGTATTTGTCCGAACCTTCCTGCTACTTCCAAATGATTTACGACAAAACCAAATACATGAAACACGTGGACGTCATTCGTGAGGACTTGATTTTAGTCAATTACGAAGAAGAACTAGACTTTGTAGAAGCCGACAAATTTGGAAATGTCATCATTGCGGCTTACGTGACAGCCTACGCTCGCTTAAATTTGTACGAAGTGTTAAAACTGTTAAGATATTGTGTGTTGTACTTTGACACGGACAGTTGCATCTACATTCACCGACCGAACCAGTGTAACCCTGCCATCGAAGGAGACCGTTTAGGAGCCTGGACCGATGAACATCCCGACGACAAGATTCTATGTTTTGCAAGTGGTGGTCCTAAAAATTACGGCTACGAATACCTAGACCCACAAGGAGAAATACACACCGAATGTAAAGTGAAAGGATTGACTCTCAATTATCGCACCAGTCGAGTGGTGAACTTTAACGTGCTTCAAGAAGCCTTACAGTCTGGACAGGATGAAACTTTTAAAGTGACCACCCACGAACCGCACAAGATTGTCCGTTTAACCACACACCAAATCGTCAGCCGACCTTTGGAAAAAGTCTATCAAATCGTGTGCAAGAAAAGAGTACGACTTCCCAATCACTTCACTTTACCGTACGGGCACGTCGAGATTGGGCAGCATATAAAAAGAGACATTGTCCAAGACCAATAGTTCATTTGTAACTACAACGACCAAGCGAAAGAAGAAAGAATCCATTTAAACAGGCATCATTCAAGTTCGGGAATTCTCAAGTGGAGTGCGATGCTAAACCTTGCGATTGCATTGATGCCAGACGTGCGACCTTAGCGATTCAGAAGGTCATCGTGGGAACATTGCTATGACTACTACCCCTATATCTACCATGGAAAGTGATGCTGTGCGTGTTAAATGTGAGGGATGCGAAAGCGGTGCCACACGTTATCGTGGACTCCTAGGAATTTCATCGTACTTACATCGAACTGAAGTGAGGAGAGTCGAATATTCGTGCCCTACGAGCTTGCATGAATAATGTCACTTTAAAAGTCGATTCCAAACCTTCAAAGATAAATAGTCAAAATATCTGCCTGGACCAACTCCTGAAAAATTAGCCAGATCCGGATTTTTATACTTAGGCGAAGGGGATAAAGTCAAGTGTTTCATTTGTGGTGTGTCCATTTACGAGTAGGAGCAGAAAGATTCCCCTTACCTGGAACATGCTCGATGGTCTCCGAATTGTCAATACCTACCTTTAGTGAGACCTAGTGATTGAAAGTGACAATACTGGTCCATGTCGTTTAACAAACCAGTTTGGGTTGGAGACAGACCAGTATATAAACCCTCTCTAAAACATAATATTCAAGGATTACCACACGAATTGCAAGAGAAGATCTACAAGGACGTTTGGCAGGGACTTGCTAAAGAAAAATCTAAAGAAAAATCTCAATGGGTGAATGTAGAACTTTTGTGTCGTGAAATTCACAAGAGGAAAGTGACAAAAATCAACCAACGTGTCAGATTTCTCTGGATCAAGTCTACGTTCCACAGATTCGAATTTCGTTCGTTTACATCTGAAGATTTTTTTATCCTAATTGACCGTTATCCTGAATGGCAGAGGGACGAAATTACACGTTATATTAATCACTTTCGCTTTGGAGAAGATTTTAAATTATTCTGTGCAGAATATATACTTATGGTCTTCGACATAAAAAGTATAAAATAGAACGACCATGCCTCAACCTTTATCACTTGTGATAAAACAGATTCCGTGGAAGGATATCAATGAGAATACTCACACAGTGAAGGATTACGAACACTTATTACAAGAACTGTGTCTCATTCATTGGGGACGACGTGTAGTGTGTGTTTTAATGACTTGCTCTCTGGGATTTCGTTTACCTGTCGATTCCTTGTGGACACTTTAAGAACACTATCTACAAAAAGACAGACAGTATGGTGACTCATTTAAATGTCCACGAGAGACTCATTCTGTTAAAAGCCTTATGATTTCATCTGGATACGTCTCGACCTCTACATGAAAAATAGATTCGTCAACTGTTACGTACAGAAGCGGTGTACGAGGATGTGTGTGTAGCTTGTGATTTACACCCTCATTGGACAGATATACGTGACTGGAAAAGTTGGGATTTTGAGGCTTGGACAAACGAAGAATCCCATTATGCCTAAGTGTTGTGTTCGTAAAATTCATCGTCGAGTGAAAACAATCACTTTTTAACCTGTGTTAGTGACAGTGCCAGAAGAAGAATCTGTCACTTAGGACAATCCCTCTGTTCAAGACAGGACTGAAATGGAGATTCCCCCACAAAGACCCTTCGAAGAGGACACCTATGTGACTGTACCCCATGTAGAGACTATAATAACATTACACACTACTTCTAGGACACCTTGGATACCCAAACAATGTTGTACAGTGACTTGTTTATATGCCACTTTGATCGTTTCCCTGTGTATTTTATTCTTGTACTTATCCGTTTGGCTTTTATGTATATTTGTTTTTCGTTTTGCTCCAATTTAAACATGCATTGAAATAAACGTGTCTTGAAAAAGTATAAAGCCTCTTGTCTTGTCTGTTTCGTATCAATAGTGTCATACCCTACACTACTATGGTTACATCTGATATTTCTACTCCTTCCTCCTCGACATTCAAAGTCATTGACGATCACTTAGATCATGCTAGTTGGGAGGCCTTGTATCTTCGTCATCCTTTTAACGTGTTAATTGCTGGACAGAGCGGTTCAGGCATACAGCCTCTTGCAAGAAAGTCAAGGTGATTCCATTGTGTTTGTGGAAGGCATCCCTAGCGAAGACGATGGGATCGTGTCTGACCCTAGTCAAACTCATTTGGTCATTTTTGACGACATGTTAGGAGAAGACGAAGAAGAAATTAAACTGTGGTTTACTCGTAAAGGGCATCATCGTAATGCCAGTGTCATTTACATTACACAACATTTATTTCAACAAAGTAAAGCCCATTGGTCTCAATGCTCATTACGTAATCTTCTTTAAAAGTCCTCGAGATAAATCGCAAGTACAAATCTTACCCAAACAGTTAGTAACACCTAGGCTGACATGGTTTACGGTGACAGCACGTCAAATACTGCAATGCATTATTCACATTCCACATCAAACCAAACGCTTTTTGGACAGAAACAAAGTGGCCTTGGCGCAACTGGCCGATCCTCGCATCAACACTCAAACCAAAAAGCAAATCATTTTGAAACCTGGAGGTAGCGTTTCTCTAGGAGGTGTCATCATTCGTTCCCTTTTTAAAATGGGATCCCAATGCTCCCAAAGATCACCCCAAGAAACAAAATGCCAAACGAACCCCTAAAAAAAAGAACAATGGTGCCAAGACCAAAACACAGAAAAAGAAAAGTTCACAGAAAAAAAATGTTACTCGCAAAAGAGGCACTTCGGCCAGAACGCAACCTTACCTTCGTAAACCACGACCTCCAACAGCAGTGACCGCGTTTCCAGTAGCCTCAGGTGCTTCCACTTCTCCGTTGCGGGTGATGCCATCCAAATCTAATTTGGCACACGTTCTTCCTAATTTGATGAAACATTGGAAATCTGCGTCTCCCAAAACATCTCTTCCACCGGTAACACCCTCTTCCACCTTAGCGGCAGTAGCAGCTGCGCACAAAGTACCTGCCCCCAAAGTCAAAGTCCAAGAAAGATCTGGCATGTTAAAGAGTTTACTGGATTCATCCAAACAAGAACTGTCCCGATTGAGTCCATTACGAACCCCTTCACGACGTGTGTTTCATGTCATGAAGTTGATACGATGGAAAGATAATCAGTGGCGTCGCATTCCAGTATAAAAAATGACTTGAGGAAAACAACGTGAATCAGCATTTTCTATGCCACTTCTGAACACTCATTGATGCTTCCTCAAAAACGTGCACACCTCAACTCTCGTCGTTCTGCTTTTCACAAAGCAAAAAGTGGATCTCGTCATCCTACAAAACGCTTAAAAACCTAACATCAATGACATCCCCTCAAAAGACACAGTCGTTTAAAGAAAAAGAACAGTCACCAAAAAGGAGGTTACTTTGGTGATTTTGGGAAACACATCGTTACCTTTTTGACGAAGCGCTAGTAGATAAAAGAGGGTATGTACCAAGTCTTTGACGTCAGTGGTATTGTGGCAGGAACAAGCAAAGATGTCACCTCGCAGAAAACATTCTTATTCACCCCACAAATTAAAGAAAAGGAAAGGACTACGTCCTCGTTTAGCCAAACATCGACACGTTCTTCGTCAAATGGTCCATAAGAAAAAACCCGTCCGTCAAAAGAAAAAGATGCTGGTGCAACGGGGAGGATTTTTATGTTCCTTATTATAAACTGTTCCCAGAATTAAATAAATTGGTGGCTCAACAAAAAATATGAAAGGGTGTGTGTTCCAAGTCTTTGAATTCAGTGGTATTGTGGAACGAACAAGAAAAGATATCACCTAGCAGAAAACATTCTTATTCACCCGACAAAGGAAGGAAAATGAAAGGACAACCTCCTCGTTTAGCCAAACACGGAGACCTGTTGTCTGTCTATCCAAAGCCTCTCCACTCATGCGAAAACAAATCATTAAAACGGCCTCCAAAGATGTCATCGATACCGTGTGAGAATGTTGTTTGAATGTCTTGCAAGGCACGATAACTTTGTCTCCACACCAGAATAAATGCTGACCCTAACATCATCACGTGCTTCGTCAAATGGTCCAAAAGAAAATACCAATCCGTCAAAAGAAAAAGATGTTGGTGCAACGCGGATGATTGTTTCCCTTTCTTCTTCCTGTGTTGGGAGGATTAGCGAAAGCAGGCGCGAGTATGTTGCCAGGTTTCGTACAAGGGTTGGCACGAGGGATCTCCCAAAGTTGATCCTTCCAGAAGATAAAAGGGACACATGGAGCACCACGATCTCAGACGTAACCTTTGGAAGCCCATGGAAGGACAAAAATTGACTTTACTCCTTTACAAACGATGGATGGAATACGATCATTGGCAAGAACAACGTACCCCCCCCCCCCACCATTTACCACCCAATCCTGATTTGACCAAGATGTCCCAATTACAACACGAATTGCAATCCTTGATGCATCGCCACGATTTGTCCGAAACCGAAAAATCGCAAAAGTACGGTCAACTCTTGCAACGACGGCAACTCTTTCATCGAAAAGCTGTGGAACAAACAGCTCTACGTACTCTGACCGATTTGAAGGCTCTGTTGAATCGTCCGTCACCCTCACCTTCTACAGTGGACAAGACAGACGTCACCTCACCATTACCCAAGGAAGATGAACCCCATGATATCTTTCAAACACCCACCACCACTCCCATTCCGAGTAAGATTGCAGCTTCCTGGTTGACCTCTTTACCCCCTCCCCAACGAGAAGAACCCAAAACTTTTGTTAAAAAGATGATGGCCACTCCTTCTTCCACAGATGTGAAAAACAAAGTAAGGAAACCAGATGCGAGAAAAGAAAAGAAGACTAAAGCTATCCCATTACCACCTCCACCACTGTAACAACCAGTACCCTCGACTTCGACTCCTGTGACACATCAGACACGTAAAACCGTTTCCAAACAACTCCCATTTCGTCCCACCCAAAGTAGTATCATCGAAGAGTGGGTAACTTATTTCAAAAAAAACTATGGAGAAGGTGTTAGCCAGCATTTACTACGATCAAGCTCACCCTGCAGAAATTGTATCGTGCTGCTAAAACTCGCCTGAAAAAGCTCCGTTTACCTGAAGTACAACGATGGTTACAATAACAAGCTACGTACACTTTACAAAAACCTATTCGACGAAAATTTAACAGACGTCGCACTCAAGTGGAAGGCATCAATCATCAATGGCAAGCCGATTTAGCCGATGTCTCTCATTTAGCCACCTACAATCCTGGCTACAAATATTTGATTTGTGTCATCGACGTTTTTTCTAAATTTGTCTGGGTCGTACCATTGACATTCAAATCGAGCGGAGAGTTAGTACGAGCTTTGCAACTGGTGTTAAAACAAAGTGGTTGTCATCACAATCTTCGACGGCAAACCGACAAAGGCACCGCATCTCTGAACCAAGCTTTCTAACCAGAATTAAAGAAACGTGACATTCATTTTTTTTGGTTAGTAAAGTAAATGTTTATTAGTTGGAAAAAATTCTGTTGTGTTGGTTGTTTGTTATTTGAATAAAAATGTTGTATTTTGAAACCAATGGGTCTGTCGTTTGTTTTACATTTTTATTAATATAGATGCTCTTTGACTTCTTTCTATCCCTCACATCAAACTATCCAAACGTTTCCAACCCTAAACCGTAGAGGAGTGTTTTCAATCGCGTCCGCGCTTGAACCATATAAAGCAAGGGTAACGTCATTTAAACAAATTAATTAAAATTCAGAGAAAAGCCCTACTTATTGGTACTGGCGCACTGCCATCGACCTCTACAGCCGTGCTGCAGGTCTTAACTGGGGAACCGCCATTACATCTCAGAAGGCAGGAAGTCATTTTAAGATATGCAACCCAACTGTCGACCCATGACAAAATGCACCCCACTCTATTGGCCATCAATAAATGTAACATACCCTTTAGGTAAACCTTGAAAAATAATACATCAGTGGGGAAAATAGTACATGAGTTAAACAACAAACTTCCAGTAGATATATTCCAAGTAGAAGCTAACATAATATATGATAAAGAACCTTGGAGTAATGTACCAACAAAAGTAAATATCTCCCTTTACAGATAACGGAAACAAAGAAAATCAACAACATTTAAAAATATTGGCATTGAAAATCATAAATAATCAATATCAAAACTACACTAAAATTTACACGGATGGCTCAGAAATTACAAATCCTTTTAAAACAGCTGCAGCCTGGGTCATACCAGAACATAACATACAAATGGGCAGGCGTCTTCCTGACCACTGTTCCATGTATACAGGGGAATTTAGGGCCATCCTTGAATCATTAAAATGGATAGAAGAAAACAAACCAAATAAGACACTGATTATTAGTGACTCGCTCAGCGTCCTTACTTCTATCCAAAACAACAACACCAAATCTAGAGAAAATTTCCTAAAACAAATTAATCAGATATTAAAAATACTAAATTCTCAAAATCTAGTAGTTGAGTCTATGTGGATTCCATCCCACATAGACATAAAAGGAAATGACTTAGCAGATCAACTGGCTAAAAACAAACTCATCGAACCAAACTATATTCCACTCAAATATAGTCAAACTGAAATATATCATTTAATCTACTCAATGATTAATCAAAAGTGGCAGACTGATTGGGACAAAAACAAACAAGGGAGAATTTTACATAACATCATTAAGGAAGTCAATAGAAAAATCATACCACCTATGTGCAATAGTTATGAACAGTCTAAAATAAATAGAATAATCTTGGGAAAAACAAAGCTGGCTAACAGCTTTGGTAAATATATCGGACCTTTTCCACACAGCATTAATTGCTTCAGTTGTAACATACCTGAAGACTTACATCACATATTTAATAACTGTAAAAACAACCAGAAGGAAAGGAACATATTTAGATCTAAACAACTAAACATCTCTGCACCAAGTACATACCCGGAAGTAATTCAATTAAATAACACCAACCCCCAAAAAACAATTCAACACATAATAGAATTACTTAGAACATCAGGGCTCCTTGAAAAAATATAGTGCAAATAATACTATATAATAAATAACACCCATAAAGAATGCCCCCTGTTGGTCACATGGGTTCATTGGCCAATCAGGGGACAGGACCTGCAACCGCGTAAATACGTTAAGCGGAATTTGTATCATAAAAAAAATAAAATAAACAATATCCATAAGGAATGCGAATGCATAGGAACTGAAGAGTACTGTTACTTGTAAAAGAGCCAACCTACACTACGCTGGGTATAACGCCCCGGATGGTACCTGTGCTAAACAAACCTAATAGGATACTTTAAAGATATTGAAATTTATAGACTAAACATAAACATTGAAATTTGCATTATAACAAAGTAGAGAACAAAACAGAAATAATAAACAAGCGTCTGGGAAACAGCCTCTCTTCTGTCTATTCTTACAACTCTTCCTAAATACAGCCTCCTTGACAGCATTATACAACTAAACTAGGAATGTATTTACAGTTACAAACCCCAACAATCCGGGATATCCACATGGTCTAAACGTGACCATCTAAAACGTCTCCTGCTTTATGGCCTCAAATAGATTTTATGAGGTAGTCTCAAAGTCCAAAGACTATTAGGCCCAGCGACACAATGTCGCAACATAAAAATATTTACTCTAAGCAAGATCCCAAAATTATTACCATATAAGGTAGTCAATGCCCAGACTATCAGGCCCCGCGGAACAAAGCTTCACTAATAATCTAAGCTATAAGAACTAAGGCCTATAATATCATTTAGATGGTCAATACCTGACAATCTAGCAAGTCAGCACACGCTGCAATAAATTTGTACACAATAACCTTAATTACTTTAAAATTTCTACGTTGGATAACTACCAACGCGAGAATAGGATGTCATATGAGGTTCTATACTCTACTTGAATGACAGCACAAAGTATTCCGAATTGTTAAGGGAGAACACGGAATGGATACGACGGAAGGAGGCAACATCAAGATGGAGGAACAACAAAACCAAGGCACCCAAGAAGGACACAGGGAATCACCGGACGGATTGAGGGAACTTCAGTTACACCCTGTAACACTTCATCAAAAAGCCCTTTTAAGGGCTATTTATACTTACAGATTTTCCTTTTGGCTTAGAAACTCTATTCGACAATCTCGTTCTTCAAAAATCAGACTTGATCAATTTTGGCTCTCCACTATCAAAATTAACAACCCATTTAAACTGACATTGACCAATCTACACATGTCACTTGACATACCTAGTTTATAAAATTGATAGGGAACACACCAAATGTACACTCTGTACTAGACAAAAATTAGAATGATAGGATGTTAGGAAAAAATATAACTTGAAAGATTGACTCAATTGCACAGGTGGCTTACAAAATGTCGGTATAGGATGTCCACTAGCAGCTGGACTCGATTTGATAAGGCTAGGGCGTGCAAGAGGAAGCACATCAAAGTGCCAATTCACAGATCCTTTTCCTCCTCCTCCGCTGCCTGATTCCAACACCAGCAAATGACTAGAAGTGAAAACCATTTGTCACTAGTCATCATTTGGTGCCATTGCACCTCTAGCTCTGCATCTTCCGATTGGTTGATATGGTTGAGTGCGTGGCTGTTCTATTTACACTCACCTAGGTCTTTCATTCATGTCGATAGCTCCTTATAGGGGTGCGGCATGACGACCAAATTAAATAGCATACTATGTATGCATAAACGCCCGTGGGGATGTGGCACCATTCTTTCCTCACGGGAAAATCTAAATCACTACCATATTAATTGGTAGTGTAAAATAATGAACAAATGACCCTTTCTGGCCGGTTTCACTTCAAACCATAATTCATTCATTCATTCCACCATCCAAACCATAGTCTGCGGCGAGCCTGCGAGCAAGCAACACATGGAAACTATTACGTCAGCGACGGAGATTGTTCCAGCTCAGGCGCTCAGTGCCCTCATGGGAACTGGGCTGAAATAGTTGGAGCCTTAGAGCGGCAGAAAAAAGGACTACCTTGCTTCTAGTATGGGACAAAGAAGAAAATGCTACGAAGTATACAAGAGGGCAGCCCACGTACAGGGAAAAAAGGGGAAGAAAACGGAGGCGGCGGGAAACCGAGCCGGACCACAGCACACCCACCCCTCAAGCAGCAGCTCAAGGAGAAACGTGCTCCGAGAATTCTCCGGTTAATTCTACTGTACACGAGAGTACGAAATTTCTTCAAGAGCAGATAACGAAGTTATCTCAGCAGTTGCAAAGTATTTGGGAAAAGGAAACAGCGGAGGTGGCCACGTCTCCTATCAACACAGCGGACTTTGCAACTACACCAACATCACCACCACCACCACTACCAGCCCCTACTAAGAAAGGGAAAGGAAAGGGGAAAAAGAGGGGGTGAATTTGCCATTTTCACCCACCCCTATTCCTCAAACTCCAGGTCCCGCAGTGAACCTGGAAAAGAAATTAGGAGAAACAACCACAACCAATACTACTCCAGCAGCAGGCACCTGGGAAACACCGGTAAAGACAGCTAGAATGCCTAAGAAGACCAAAGATGAACTAATGGGGAACTTATGCAGTGAACTGGTATTGCACAAGCTCTTAACAAACAAGAGAAAAGCGACAAGTTACATATCAGCAGTCACTTACATCGGATTTCGTTCACTGCAGACGTCCCCCCAGCGTTTAACAATGGTACTTCGCCTGCACTATACTACCCCGCCATTACCTGGATGCCTACCTGGAGCGGCTTCTATCTCACCTACTTGATGCAGCAAAATATCTCGCCGACTGCCATGGAATCGATTTTCCTCAAATATTGCGAGAAGAGTCAAGGACTGCGGACAGACTGGTGGAGATAGAGGAAAAACGTGGGACTTTTTCCTACGAGGAATACCAGCCCTTCTTAGGGCTCTTTCAAGCACTGCCATTTTCATAATAGGGTTCTCATTTGGTTACGAGAAACCCTCTTCGAACAATCTCTATCACAAAAACCTAACTTGATCATGTTTGGAACACCGTTCAAAATTTACAATCTAAATCTACCTAACAGTGACTATACTTTTATATGTCGCATAGACATATTAGTTTCTAAATTTGTTTGGGACTTATTATATGTACGGTTATGTACTAGAAAATTGGTAAGATAGGAATTTAAATAAAAATTCTACGACTTAACTATTTAACTCAATTACACAGGTGGCTAACACATTATTGGGTTTATTTTTTTGTCCATTACTAAAACTGGACTGAATTTGGAATGAGTACGGACAAAGGCGTTTCAGGGCGTAAAACGACATCCATCTACGACATCGGCTGGCAGACTTCTCCGATACCTTTTCCTCCTTTTCCTCGACCAGCGCCCAGGAGAAAAATAGCGAAGTGAGAAAACTAATTTTCTCTCGCTATCAGTGCCATTGCACACTGCTTATGTAACGAGCAATCTGATTGGATGATAGGGTGGTGATTGGATGATAGGGTGGGTGTGTGTTGGTACTGTTCCTACCCACCCAAAGGGCTTACATTTATGTTGATAGTTACTTTTTAGTAATTCAACATAATGCCCAAGTTACTAAGTGCACTTGTTTGCACAAACACCCGTGGGGATGTGGCACCATTCCGTCCCCACGGGAATTAAATGTTCAACGACATGTTGGATGTAAATAGTGGGACATATGACCCTTCGTGGCCGGTTCCCACTTAAAACTCCAAATAACTAACTAACACCATTCAAACAACTAACGGAGGCTGACTTAATCTATCCATCTCAAAACAAAAAATACACTCCCCCCAATTACTCAACAAAAAGACAACATGGAATGGAAAAGGAAAAGGTAAAAAGTCATTAAACCCTAAGAAAATAGCGTACGTAAAACTACAACGGTAACACAGGCTCAGGACAAAACTAAACAACAAAATAATAATCCCACTCAGGCTGAAACTAACCCCTCCACCAAAAAAAAACAGTAAATGCTCAAAATCAAACTAGGACAGCAACAAACAAGAAATCCAACTATCACAGACTGGACTTGACGCTGTATATTAAAAGCAAAACAGTTCAATTCAATAATTTATCTTCAAACAATATTGCTAGGGCCCTCTTAAAAGTTCACTCGGGACAGAGCAAGATAATTAGGCCAAACCAACACTACATTATCATACATTGTTGCACTAGAGCGCTCAAGTAACCAAATACTTAGAATTAGAGCAACTCTGTGGTATGCCTGTTATAGTCGAACCACATAAACAAGTTCAAGGTACTATCAACACTCCAAAAAATAAGCAAATTAACCAGAACACTACCAACACCACTACCACAAAACATGTACCGCAAAAGATTACGTACAAAGCGGTACTCAAATTAACTGGCCCACTAAGTGTGCTTAGCAATCAAGAGCTAGCAAATAAACTCATAGAAGGAGACAACCAAATTACCAAAAATTATCAAATAGGAAACACAAAGGCAAGTAAAATAATTACTGTTCTGGAAACGCCCACCCTCCCCCCCCCCGTCCGACTCTAATCAAACTAGGAACAAAAGAAACAAGGTATAGATTAGAGCCTTACATAAACAAACCTAGGTTTTGCCCCAAATGTCAATACTGGGGGCACTTCAAGGTCACCTGTAAATTCCAGGCCAACTGTAATAAATGTGGTGGGCAACACCAAGGGGAATGCAACAGGAAAACCCCAAAATGTATTAATTGTAGAGGCCCACACCTACCTAATTCACCTAAATGTCCCTCTACAATTAGGGAACAAGCTATAGTAGAGATTATGAATACCAAACACCTAAACTACAAAATGGCTAAAGTTACTTATAACGACTCTATTTCAACTAAACAAACAACTCAAGTAAAGAAAATGCAGGACTCCAAATTGAAACCAAAAAAGGATAAGCTCAATAACAAGAATAGCAACAACAATAATACTCTACCACAGCAGGCTGAAATAATTAAAGAACTGGGTGAAGTCATTACTCGACTGGACAAATTGATTGGCAAATTAAATCTAATAGATCAAAATGCACAAAATAATATACAACTGTGTATCAAGAATGTCAAAATTCAACTTGAACACCAAATTACAGTAAACGACCCTAATAAAATTGGCTAATACACCACAAGGGAACGTTTCTATATGGCAGTGGAATGCACTAGGATTGTCAGGAAATATCAATGAACTTAAACTTAAACTAATAAATACTGTTAACAATCCTGACATCCTATGCATTCAAGAAACTAAACTTTCTGATAACTCGAAAACATTGCCATCAATACAAGGCTACTCCCCAGGCTATTTCCAACATCGAAAAGAAGGCCAGGGGGGTGGATAAGCCATATTTATAAATAACACCTTACCATCTGCTACCATAATACCAATAACATTAAAGGAAATTAGCAATTCACTAATAGAAATTCAATCTCTACTAGTCAATACTGGAAAATGTAAATTACAAATCTTCAATGTGTATGACCCAGGAGAGAATAAGAAACTTAAACATCAATTAGCATTTAAGGAATTAGCTAAATATATTAAATCTGAACTTGCGATCATTTGCGGAGATTTCAATGCCCATAATAAGCTTTGGGGTGGGGAAGTGACGGACGGAAGGGGTAAGTGGGTGGAGAAATGGTTTACAGAATCCACCCATACTGTCCTCAATGATGGTGCTAAAACCAGACTTAATCCGGTTGACGGAACCCTGTCCGCCATTGATCTCACCCTATGCACACCCAGACTGGCTCAGGTGGCAAAATGGGAGGTGGACCAATCTGACCCCATGGGGAGTGACCACTTCCCAGTAATTACCACCCTGCAAATGGCCGTACAGTACGAATTAAATAATAAAATAACCAGATGGAATTATTCAAAAGCCGATTGGGTTACTTTTCAAGAAATAAGAAATAATGCCAATCTATCAGATATAGAATCAGATGACATTGACCTTTACTATGACAACTTAATTAAGATCATCACTCAGGCAGCCACCAACACAATACCTAAACCTAGCTGTCAATCAAGAAAACTTAGTGTGCCATGGTGGAACGATGAAATTAAACAAACTAATCAGGCCAAATTGAAAGCTTTAAATAAATTTAAAAGAACTAATATTACTACTCACTTCTTAGAGTACAAAAATCATAACAATAAGCTCAAATACTTAATCAAGCAGTCGAAAGAAAAAACTTGGCAAAATTACTGCAGTAGTATTAATTTTAGAACAAACTCAAAACAAGTGTGGGATAAAATCAGAACCATCAGGGGGAAGCACACCAATAGCACCCCAAAAATAAATAATACCAGCAATCATAAGAACAAGCTGACTCACTAGCAATACACTTTAAAAACATGAGCAGCAACAGTAATTACACTACTGAATTTCAAAACCATAGGGCTAAAACTGAAATTAAATTCCACAATTTATTCCAAGACCTTGCACCCAAATCCTCATCACTAGATAAAGAAAAAACATTATATGAATGGGACCAGACACTAAAAGCTAAACATGAAACTTCACCTGGGCAAGATCAAAAAGGTTATGTTATATATAAAAACTTACATAAAACTATAGTTAAATCAATCATCAAAATGCTAAATATAATATATGACACAGGAAAGCTACCTAAAAAATGGAAAACAGCGATAGTAATACCCATACTTCAACCAAATAAGGATCGGAATGATATCAATTCGTACAGACCCATCTCACTTACCAATAACATCTGTAAAATTATGGAAACAATTGTTACTAACAGACTTAAACGCCAACTTGAAAGCAACAATCTGATATCTCCAAATCAATGTGTGTTTAGAAATAAAAGATCCACTTCGGACCAATTAATAAGATTAGAATCCGCCATAAAACTTGCATTTAACAACAAAAAAAAAAAAGCGGTTAGAAAATTAATTGCGGTATTTATTGATCTTGAAAAAGCATTCGATCTTGTATGGACCAAAGGCCTTATAGCCAAATTAAATCATTATGGCATTACAGCTCGAATGTTCAACTTCATAGAAAATTTCCTGACCAACCGCAAAATAATAACTAGGCTAGGGGCTACTTACTCTGAAGAATACTCCCTTGAAAATGGAATTCCACGAGGGAGTGTTCTCAGCCCCACCCTCTTTAACCTTATGATAAATGACCTTGACTCCAATCTGGCAACACCTAAAATTGAATTATCACAATTTGCTGATGATAGTGGACTTTAGAGAGCAGGCAACCCCTCCAACTACCAACAAATGGCTGAAATACAAACTAGCTTAAACAACATAGGAAAATGGGCTGATAAATGGGGAGTTAAGCTGTCGCACCAAAAAACGGTAGCTGTTCTGTTTACCCTTGCAAAAAAATGAAAACCTACCGCAAACTTACCGTTCAAAATAAAGTTATAACATTTGTAAAAGTAGCCAAATTTCTGGGTATGTACTTTGATAAACACTTAACATGGGCTTATCATACAGATGACCTAGTTAAAAGATGCAATCAGGACCTAAATCTTTTAAGAAGCCTCAAAGGCACTCAGTGGGGTGCTAATCAAGAAACTATTCTAATATTATATAGGGCACTAATAAGATCCAAACTAGACTATGGCTGTCAAGTATATACCACGGCATCTACACGTCATTTAAACAAATTAATTAAAATTCAGAGAAAAGCCCTACTTATTGGTACTGGCGCACTGCCATCGACCTCTACAGCCGAGCTGCAGGTCTTAAATGGGGAACCGCCATTACATCTCAGAAGGCAGGAAGTCATTTTAAGATATGCAACCCAACTGTCGACCCATGACAAAATGCACCCCACTCTATTGGCCATCAATAAATGTAACATACCCTTTAGGTAAACCTTGAAAAATAATACATCAGTGGGAAAAATAGTACATGAGTTAAACAACAAATTCCAGTAGATATATTCCAAGTAGAAGCTAACATAATATATGATAAAGAACCTTGGAGTAATGTACCAACAAAAGTAAATATCTCCCCTTACAGATAACGGAAACAAAGAAAATCAACAACAACATTTAAAAATATTGGCATTGGAAATCATAAATAATCAATATCAAATCTACATAAAAATTTACACGGATGGCTAAGAAATTACAAATCCTTTTAAAACAGCTGCAGCCTGGGTCATACCAGAACATAACATACAAATGGGCAGGCGTCTTCCTGACCACTGTTTCATTTATACAGCGGAATTTCGGGCCATCCTTGAATCATTAAAATGGATAGAAGAAAACAAACCAAATAAGACACTGATTATTAGTGACTCGCTCAGCGTCCTTACTTCTATCCAAAACAACAACACCAAATCTAGAGAAAATTTCCTAAAACAAATTAATCAGATATTAATAATACTAAATTCTCAAAATCTAGTAGTTGAGTCTATGTGGATTCCATCCCACATAGACATAAAAGGAAATGACTTAGCAGATCAACTGGCTAAAACAAACTCACCTAACCAAACTTTATGCCACTCAAATATAGTCAAACTGAAATATATCATTTAATCTACTCAATGATTAATCAAAAGTGGCAGACTGATTGGGACAAAAACAAACAAGGGAGAATTTTACATAACATCATTAAGGAAGTCAATAGAAAAATCATACCACCTATGTGCAATAGTTATGAACAGTCTAAAATAATTAGAATAATCTTGGGAAAAACAAAACTGGCTAACAGCTTTGGTAAATATATAGGACCTTTTCCACACAGCATTAATTGCTTCAGTTGTAACATACCTGAAGACTTACATCACATATTTAATAACTGTAAAAACAACCAGAAGGAAAGGAACATATTCAGATCTAAACAACTAAACATCTCTGCACCAAGTACATACCCGGAAGTAATTCAATTAAATAACACCAACCCCCAAAAAATAATTCAACACATAATAGAATTACTTAGAACATCAGGGCTCCTTGAAAAAATATAGTGCAAATAATACTATATAATAAATAACACCCATAAGGAATGCCCCCTGTTGGTCACATGGGTTCATTGGCCAATCAGGGGACAGGACTTGCAACCGCGTAAATACGTTAAGCGGAATTTGTATCATAAAAAAATAAACAATATCCATAAGGAATGCGAATGCATAGGACTTGAAGAGTACTGTTACTTGTAAAAGAGCCCACCTACACTACGCTGGGTATAACGCCCAGGATCGTACCTGTGCTAAACAAACCCAATGGGATACTTTAAAGATATTGAAATTCATAGACTAAACAGATAAACATTGAAATTTGCATTATAACAAAGTAGAGAACAAAATAGAAATAATAAACAAGTGTCTGGGAAACAGCCTCTCTTCTCTCTATTCTTACAACTCTTCCTATATACAGCCTCCTTGACAGCATTATACAACTAAACTAGGAATGTATTTACAGTTACAAACCCCAACAATCCGGGATATCCACATGGTCTAAACGTGACCATCTAAAACGTCTCCTGCTTTATGGCCTCAAATAGATTTTATGAGGTAGTCTCAAAGTCCAAAGACTATTAGGCCCAGCGACACAATGTCGCAACATACAAATATTTACTCTAAGTAAGATCCCTAAATTATTACCATATAAGGTAGTCAATGCCCAGACTATCAGGCCCCGCGGCACAAAGCTGCACTAATAATATAAGCTATAAGAACTAAGGCCTATAACATGATTTAGATGGTCAATACCTGACCATCTAGCAAGACAGCACACGCTGCAATAAATCTTTACACAATGACCTTAATTACTTTAAAATTTCTACGTTGGATAACTACCAACGCAAGAATAGGCTGTCATATGAGGTTCTATACTCTACTTTAATAACAGCACAAAGTATTCCAAATTGTTAAGGGAGAACACGGAATGAATACGACGGAAAGTGGCAACATCAAGATGGAGGAACAACAAAACCAAGTCACCCAAGAAGGACACGGGGAATCACCGGACGGAATGAGGGAACTTCGGTTACACCCTGTAACACTCCATCAAAAAGCCCTTTTAAGGGCTATTTATACTTACAGAGTTTCCTTTTGGCTCAGAAACTCTATTCGACAATCTCGTTCTTCAAAAATCAGATTTGATCAATTTTGGCTCTCCACTATCAAAATTAACAACCCATTGAACCTGACATTGACCAACCTACACGTCACTTGACATACCTAGTTTATAAAATTGATAGGGAACACACCAAATGTACACTCTGTACTAGACAAAAATTAGAATGATAGGATGTTAGGAAAAAATATAATTTGAAAGATTGACTCAATTGCACAGGTGGCTTACAAAATATCGGTATAGGATGTCCTTTAGCAACAACTGGACTTGATTTGATAAGGCTAGGGCGTGCAAGACGAACTACATCAAAGTGCCAATTCACAGATCCTTTTCCTCCTCCTCCGCTGCCTGATTCCAACACCAGCAAATGACTAGAAGTGGAAACCATTTTTCACTAGTCATCATTTGGTGCCATTGCACCTCTAGCTCTGCATCCTCCGATTGGTTGATATGGTTGAGTGCGTGGCTGTTCTATTCCCACTCACCTAGGTCTTTCATTCATGTCGATAGCTGCTTATAGGGATGCGGCATGACGACCAAAAAAAATAGCATACTATGTATGCATAAAAGCCCGTAGGGATGTGGCACCATTCCTTCCTCACGGAACAAATGACTCTTTGTGGCCGGTTTCACTTAAAACCATAAGTCATTGATTCAGTCTTACCATCCATTGTTTGACTCATCCTCCTACGAAGATGTGCTCAAGACTAGCCAAGCTGAACGATGCTTACGTCATTCTGCATCGTATCAGACACAATCTGATGCCAAATCCTGAAGAGATTGATAATGTTAGAATGCTGCAAGTAACGGAAGACCTCATAGAAGAACTCTTCAGAAAGGAAATTGAAAAAGACTAAGAATTATGGACTGAGAAGTATAGACATCAGAAGCAGCGGAGAGAGCAGAGAGAACAGCAGCAACAACAGCAGCAGGAACCAGACAGAAGTTTTGTCGACTGTCGTGTGGACAGGAATGAGTTATCCTCTCTTTCCAAAGAAGCAGACCTTATCCTGTTGCCAGACAAGGAAGCAATCTTAGACGATAAAAGATTGCCATCCCTCCTTGTGCACACAAAAAACAGCCCTTTTCAGGGCTACCCAATATTCTAGAAAAGAATTAATAATTCAATTTGCTAATGGTATGCGAGGAAGTTGGAAAAAAATATAAGTGAGTCCATAATCACAGTCTCTTTTAACTTTTGTTTAAAGTGCGTCTATACGCAAAACGTATTTTTTAAAGTAACTTGTTAAATTTATAATTCATGTGAGTAAAGTAAAAAAGTGAGCGAGTTTTTTCTTTTAAGTCTGCGTGTTTTGGTGATCATTGTGGTAACGTAAGTTTTTGATCATAGGGGTATTTTCCTTCACGTCCGCGCTTGTACCATATATATATATATATATATATATATATATATATATATAGATAGAGAGAGAGAGAGAGAGAGAGAGAGAGAGAGAGAGAGAGAGAGAGAGAGAAGCACTCGTCTGTATGGCTACCTATCGTTGGCACATGAACCCAAAGAAGATGAGCAGAATCAACAAGCTTAGGGAGCTTCAGATGCACCTGGATAATGCTAGACGTCTCCTGGACGAGCTGGCTATAGAGGCCTTAGAAGAACAGGCCATAATTGAATAACAAGAGAAGGAGAGAAAAGAGAAAGAATAGGAGGACAAGAGAAGACCAATTTTAATTCACCTCAAGTGAAGACACCTCCACCACCAGAATCAGTTCGCCCACCACATTCACAACCCCAGTCGCAAAAATCACCACCCCTCGAGCAAAAAAGTACATCACCAGGAAAGGATAACCTACGCTATGAAATATACAAACAATTACCACCCAATATGCAGAACATATGGAGAACAGGTCGCATACCCACACTATGGAAGCGAGCCATAATCATATACATCCCAAAAACCAGACAAAGACCCTACTAATGTAACCTCCTACAGACCTATTCCACTAACAAATACAATCTGTAAGGTAATGGAAACAATGGTCAACAATAGATTAAAACACCACCTAGAACAAAATCAACTAATGGCTGAAACCCAAAGTGGATTTAGGAATAAACGATCTACACTTGATCAATTAATCCGTCTGGAAACCAACATCAAATTAGCGATTAATGCCAAGAGGAAAAAAGAAAGACAAATAATAGCAATATTTCTAGACCTAGAGAAAGAAATCGACATAGTCTGGACCAATGGCCTCATCTCTCAACTCAACCAATTTGGCATAACAGGAAGAATGCACCGCTGGATAGCAAACTTCCTTACGGGAAGAACCTTTAAAACCAGAGTAAGAGAGGCCTTGTCCCAAACATATATACACTAGATCAGGGGTCGGGAATCTTTTTGTCTGAGAGAGCCATGGACACCACATATTTTGAAAAGTAATTCTGTGAAAGCCATACATTATGTTTAAAACTAAAAATTCAAGTAAATGTGTGCATTTTGTGTAATTTCAGCACTAAAAATACAATAATTATGTCTCTGAATTCTTTTTAATAACATTGTTATGCTGTTGCTAATCAAGAATGAGTATTTCTTACTATTAATGCGACTTCTGGTGCTGCATGGCTTTCCTGATGGCTTTGTAGTCTGGTTGATACGTGGTGAGGTTAAGCTTCATGCAGGAGTTGAGTGTTCCATCCGTTAAACGTGATCGCAGGTTGGTCTTAATGTTCTGTAGATGTGAGAAAGACTGCTCGCATGCATACGTAGAGCCAAACATTGTCAGTACAGCAATACTCACACGCTGCAGTGTGTGATATGTGACGGGAAGCGCGTTCCAAGTTTTGACAATGAGCTGGTCTGAGTGTTGAAGTTTTTTTCATTTCTGCCCACTTGTGTTCGCTCGCCAACTCTGCTTGGTGTCGTGCAAGTCTTTCCAAATCTTCATTCAGTGACTTGAACTTATTCACCTACATGTCTGAGGCCTTCAGGTCAGCAGCATGGAGCTCAAAATCTCTGACGGAGACACCGGGGATGCAACTCAGGTCAGTGCTGTCCACTGCACACTCGTGTGGATGGGTGATGAACTTAAAAAGACGGGTGTGCTCGCGAAATTCTCCAAAGCGCGCTTTAAATGACTGCATGAGATTAGACGTGAAGCCTGCTACCTGCAGGTGAAGATTAAGATTTTGAGCAGGGCCACTTGAGGTGCACGTATCTTTGAACTCTCCCAGTTTCTCAAAGTGTAGTAAACGACCTGTTTCAATGTCGGCGATGAAGAGTTCTAGCTTGTTTTCAAATGCAAACACTGCTTGTTGCAGGGATAAGATTTTATTTCCAACGTCTTGCATTTTCACATTGTTCAGTCATGTCTACGAGATAATAGAACTTCAAGAGCCACTCAGTGTCAGCTAACTCGGGATGCTCGACATTCTTCATTTCAAGAAAAGTCCGGATTTCGCTCAGACAAGCCGCAAATCGGCTGAGCACCTTCCCCCTTGACAACCAACGCACGTGGCTGTGCAGAAGCAGACCAGGATAATTATTCCCAACCTCATCAAGCAGTGTTTTAAACTGGCGATCATTTAATGTTCGGGCAACAATAAAGTTGACTACCCGAACCACCAGTGACATCACCTCACCAAGCTGCTCGCCACACATCTGAATACAAAGCGCCTCCTGATGTAGGATGCAATGAAAGCTTATGATGCGTCTGTTTTCATGCTCACAAAGAAGAGCGACAAATCCTCTGTTTTTCCCCATCATGCACGGAGCACCATCAGTGCACACCGAAACAAGTTTTTCCATCGGTAGATTTTTTTCTTTAGCGAACTAAGTGAAGGACTCGAATAAATCCTGCTCTCTTGTTGTGCCTTTCATAGACAAAACATCAAGACTTTCCTCATGTAGTGTATCACCGACAACATACCTTGCAAGCACGCGGAACTGGGATACATTACTGACGTCTGTTGACTCATCCAAAGCGAGAGAAAAAAACGGTGCCGCATTTATGTCCTTCACTTGCATTGCCTCAATTTGATTTGACATCATGATGCTACGATCGTGAACAGTTCTTGCCGACAGAGGCATGCCTTTTATCCGTTTAATTATTTTGTCCTTATCCGGAAAGTCATCAAAACGTTCATTGGCAACATCAAGCATGAATGCTTTGGCATACTTCCCATCTGTGAATGGCTTTCCGTTTCTCACAATAGCTAAAGCGCCAGCAAAGCTAGCCGAATTCCAGTCACCTTGTTGGGTCCAAACACGGATTTACTGCTGACTAGCTTGCACTCTTGATAGCAGTTCTTGACATGCTTTCTTCCTGCTGTCTCCCGCAGGATATTTCGATGCAAATGTAGAATGGCGTGTCTCGAAGTGTCGCTTTACATTTGACCGTTTCATAGATGCAATATTATCACTGCATATTAGACACACTGCAGAACCCGTTCTCTCTACAAAGGCAAAATCCTCTGTCCATTCCTGCTGAAAAGTACGATACTCATTGTATTTCTTTCTTTGAGCCATCTTGTCAAAAGGGTTTCTAAAATTAGTTAGCTGACAACGCGATTAAAACGAAAGTTTACTTTCTGATCCGACGACAATCTGTTGTGATGACCCTTTTGCACATGCACACATCGGCCGCTATTTTCGAAAGCAATATACGGCAGCCCCACCTCAACAATGTCAGATATAGACACAACGACATGTATTTTTGCCACTTTTCCACAGAAATCACTGCGAACCGGCTTTCTAGTTCGAGGATTTTTCGTCACGTGAGGGAGTGTAGAGGTGGCTACTCTTGCAGCATAACTTGCATTTGGAGGTAAGGCAAGAGTTATTTCCCTTTAATTACAATGAATGCAGGGTTGCTATTTTTCTGTATTTTAGGTCAGCGGAGTTTATCTCCTTTACCACTACTGATGCTGAGCAGCAGTAGACTTTAGCTCATTTGTAGAATGAAATATTGATATGCAATTAACATGTAGATCAAAGGAGTCTAAAGAAACATTTTTTATAATCGAACATTTGTCTGCGAGCCAGATGCAGCCATCAATAGAGCCACATCTGGCTCGCGAGCCATAGGTTCCCGACCCCTGCACTAGATAATGGAACCCTCAAAGGAAGTGTGATTAGCCCAACCCTATTCAATCTAATGATCAACAATCTAACAAACTATCTCAACAATTGCCCGTTGATCTGTCACAATTAGACGATGACAGTAGTATCTGGAAAGCAGGAAACCCCAATAGTCATAAGAACATCACTCAAATTCAGAAAGGGCTAGACATCATCGGCACATGGGCCAACAACTGGGGTTTCAAAATATCCCAAATAAAAACAGCTGCCATGCTCTTCTCCCCAACTAACAAACGACCTAAATACCCTAAACTATATATATACAGAATCATTCCATCCAATTCCAAACAGAGACCCACTTCCTGTGAATGCTACTAAATGAAACGATCAATTGGAAACCACACATACAACAAACTATTTAAAAATGTCAAAAAGATCTAAACATACTTAAAAACATCAAAGGTACTACATGGGGCGGATCAGCAAACTATGCTAATGATCTACAAATCTTTAATCCGAGCTAAGATTGACTATGGCTGCCTGATCTATTCCTCAGCCAACCAGGAAACACTTAGACAACTAGACAGCATCCAATATAGAGCACTTAGACTCTGCACCGGTACATTACCGAACACCTCCCTGGAAGAACTACAAATCATCGCATGTGAACCACCACTACAACTGAGAAGAGAAAAACACATACTTAGATACGTTTGTAGAATCTCAATACATAAGGAGATCAATCCCACCAGAAACATAATAAGTAAATGACAAACCACCTTTAGCTCAAGACTGGTACCACATCCTCCAGCAGCTAACAAAATACACACTCTGCAAAGAACTCAATCAAATAGAACTCCAAGCAGAACAACTACTTATCAAGGACCCCACACCTTGGAGAAATAACCAACCGAACATCAACCTAACAGCACTCCAACTAGTACATACGCGCGACAATCCCAATATCACATTAACACAAGTACAAAGCCTCGTCAACACCAATTATGATGGATATGTAAAAATATATACTGACGGCTCAAAATCTAAATAACTACATAGAACGGCTGCAGCGGTAGTGATCCCAGAACATCCGATCACATTTACGACAAGACTACTGGATGACTGTTCCATATATACCGCGGAATTCTGTGCCAACAACCGAGCCCTAAAATGAATAGTAACACAAAATAAAAAAAACAGTACGTCATCATAACAGACTCACTTAGTGTACTTGAAAGTATTGAGACAGGTAATTCCAAAAGTAGACAAAACCTGCTAGAGGACACCATGCTGACCACCAGGGAAGCAGATAAATCACTCCAAACCATACACTTCTTGTGGGTGCCATCTCACATCAATTTGCCTGGAAATGAAAAAGCAGACCAGGCAGCAAAAAGCAGTCTGATGAAAGACCAAATTGAACCCGTACAGTACAACACTCAGGAACTATATAGTCAAGTCAGGGACAGAATTAATAATAAATGGCAACAACAATGGAAAACTCCATAAAGGGTAGACATCTATACCAACTACAAAAGAGATCACTAGAACCCAACGTTTAACAAAAAGCCTGGCAGCCATTGATATTAAAATCAACAGAATCAGAACAGGTAAAACACTATTAAATGGCAGCTTTATGAAACATATAATTACAGGACCCACGCCGGATAAATGTCCACACTGTCCAGAAACTGAAACATTGCAACATCTATTTAACATATGTCACAAATACCATCGACAACGTACCATCCCCCAAATACAACAAAGAAAACTTGACTCAGTTACATCATTCGTCCAAATTCTAGATAAAAGGTATAACAAAAACGTAAATACTACCTCTAAAAATATACTTAATTACCTAAAATCAATAGACATAAAACACAACATATAAATATCAAAACCATCAAATAAATAAATAAACATAAACATAGCCATAGAGTTAATATTTATCAATCAAGGGGAAAGAGCAGATAATAACATCGCTAGCTCAAAAGCAGACCCACGTAACAATACCTTAAATAAACAGACAAAAAATAAATATTATAACTACCAAATCAATAAATAAATAACGAGGCAATATCGGTTGAAGGGGCAAGAGCGGATAGTAATACCGCTAGCTTAAAAAAGCAGAACCACTTAACATTACCCTAAAATAAATATATAAAATAAAAGAGAGAAGGGGAAAGGAAGGGAAAAGGTTGGGAGATAATATAAACATTGTAATGCGAGGAAAAAAGGAAGAAAGGGTAGAAAGGGAAGAAGGAGAAGGGGGAAAAAAGAGAACATTACACTAAGTAGTGGCACAATGTAGGTACAGTAAAACCAGCCAACCGACAAGTGGCAAGATAAATACAAGTGTGATGAGAACACCGGGATCAAATAGTGATAGCTCAAGGAAACATAACACCAACCAACCGACAAGAAAAGTAAAAAGAAAGGGAAAAGAAGGAGGGAAGATGGAAATATAAGAAAAAGAGGGAAGAAAGGAGTAGGAAGAAAGTGGGAAAGAGAAAAGGGAAAAGAAGAGAAAAAGAAGAAGGAAGAAATGAAATAACACCAAACACACCCCACTCCAACTCAATTTTTTACCCCCAGGATTCTCATTTGGTACGAGAATCCTTTTTGAACAATCTCTTTCTCGAAATCTAACTTGATCAATTTTGACCACCGCTCAAAATTAACAAGCTAAAATACCTAACAGTGACTACACTCATTTATGTCGCTAAGACATTTTAGCAATTAAATTTGTTAAGGACCTACAACATGTACACTATGTACTAGAAATATTTATTGATAGGAAAGATGAAAAATTCTATGACTATATGGATTTGATATAATTGCACAGGTGGCTTACAGATTATTGGTATTTTTTCTGTCCATAGGAAAACTGGACGAGATTAGAAATAAGGGCGTTTCAAGCGTAAACAATGGCAACATATAGGAGTGTGGAGAAACAAAAATAGGCTAACCTGATTGTCGACAAAAACATGGCTGATCCATTGGACTTTATCTACTTTTACGTAACACGGGTACTGATTAGATGTTGGAAATCTTGATTTCAAGTTCGGCCTATTCTCACACTGATATAAAGTACAACTAAACTATTTGGCAATTCACTAATTACACAGATACTTAATACTTCATTTTAGAAGTAATAAGATATCAAACCGATTGGATTATGTCTTTAACTAGAGTGAAACAATTTGACAAACTAGCTTTCCTAAACCGGGTGCCTTCCTGCTTTGCCGTGACCAGACATGTTACTCTAAGGCGAGACCTCCATTTAACGCGGGTGCCGGGAAGACTGCGACAACACAGCCAAGTGTAGTCAAAGTTACCTTTGGTCCCGACCAATCAAAAAGCCCGACCCTCGGGCATTAACAGGTCGCGAAAGCACATAGTTGCGTATACGACATTAATTCATATATCAAAGAAAATTAGAACCATTCCACGGAATAACCATAGAAGATGGTGACAGCATCAACTTTATTCAACAATTTAAGACACAGCTATTTCTGGATATTAGACGGGAAATATATAGGGGAAAAACTACATAATGAATGGAAGTTTACAAACAGCCTGGACATTGCAAACAGACTGAAAATAGCCAGGAAGCTCTTAGAAGGAATGCATGAAAGAAGAAGCCAAAACGTTACGAGGCTGCATTAACCCACCCTATATCAGAGTGGGGGCATTGAAGGAAGTGATAGATATTGTCGAAAACGTAAAGTGTTTTTTGGATAATATCTTGACAGAGTGGCCCCATGTCCAAAATGGTTTGGACCAGCTCAAGAAAGCCGAAGAACTGATGAGAAATGAGCTATTAGAAAAAGTGAAGAAGATAAAAAATAACTGGAGTAAGGAGAGAAAGGAGAGAAAGGACAATGAAAACAAAGAAAAGAAAGAAGAATTTGAAAGATTAAATAACAATTGGATAAAGATACAAGAGAAGTTTGGAGCTGTGGGGCATCCTGACTGGATTCCCGAGGACAAAAAAAAGAAGAAGGGAATATTTGGAAAAATCAAAAGATGGTGGAACAACGGCAGAAAATAAAATAAGAAGAAGTATCCTAAGGCCCTTTTCATGGCCACTCATATACCTCGAAAAGATATTTGCTTTCTTTGCCTCCATTTTCCTTCTCTCTAGATAGTTCCAAGTACAAATAATATTCCCCATGTTCAATTCCCTTGTGGCTAGAGAGCCGCACTATGTTCAATTCCTCTTGACGCTATAGTGCCGCACTATGTTCAATTTCCCTTGACGCTATAGTGCCGCACTATGTTCAATTCCCCTTGACGCTATAGTGCCGCACTATGTTCAATTCCCCTTGACGCTATAGTGCCGCACTATGTTTGACCTTATAGTGCCCAAGCCCTTTTAGACTGGATTTTCACTTGATGCTATAAATCTTGACGCTATAGTAGCCCAAGCCATTTTCGATGCTACAGTAGCCCATAGTACTACTTTTACTGCTTTGCGCTTTTTTGTTCCGTTTTTTTCCCTTGGGGATAGGGGTAGATGATATGAAGGTAACAATTTCGTCTAATATATTGAAGCTTCCTTTAATTTCTTTAATATTTTGTATCCCAAAGGGGTTACTTGTAGTAATCGGAGATACTGTATTCATGAGAGTTTTGTATCCCGTTTTGTTTGGGGTCAAGATGTCAACCCATTTCTCTTGACCTTCTAGGGTTGTAATGTTCTCCTGGGCTTCTTCTACCCTTGCTTCGTGTAGTAGCGCTTCTGCTGTTTCTTTTGCTCTTTTGAGACTTTAGGTAGGTATCCCTGCCGCAAAGTTGGCGTACGTTTTTTCTCCATTTGTCGTGGGCTTATTTTTTTGCACAGTCCCACGGGCCGTGTCCAAGATCACAACATTTCGCGTACTTTCTGTCTGCTTCACAAATTTTATACCAGGAGCGTAACTTAAACCCCATACAGTAAAAAAGGGTGGTATATTTTTTTTCCGTCCTCTTTCGTTACACTTATAATCCGTGCTCCCACGTGATGTTGTTCCACCCCTTGAAATTGGCCATTTTTTTGTGCCTAGGCATCTAACTCCTAATCTGGTGAAAAGCTTTGACTGTACCTGCTACCACTGTAGATATGCCACTTGACTGTTATTATTATCTTATAACACACTGACCTTGGCTTAATTCAGTCTTTCATCTTTTGGTTTTCAGGCTATTTTAGATTGTGCTCAATTCCAGATTGTGATGGAAAGCTTCAGTATGATGGGCAAACAGAATATGAACTCAATATGGGACGTTTCCTTGTACATTATGATGTGTTGAGAGATTTCATGTTCCAGTTTCTTTATTCTAGGTACATAATGCTGGGTCAAAATTATCTATGTTTGATATTTGATGCATTCCTATCCATTTTTTTGGCAATTTAGGTACATCTGTACTTTGACACTAAGGTGCTGGCATGGTCATAAGGAATATATATTTTCTCTCATTAAGCGCTACTATATCAGACCAAAATAGATTTTTACTACAGGGCATTGAGTCATAATATTTATTTACGCCTCATATTTCAAGACAGCATATAAAATATGTATTTATGCATTCACCTTTATATACATTATATGGAAATAATTTTATATTTGGATTTTTCCATTTTTATTTAGTGTTGCATTATGGGCATTATAATATAACCCAGTGGTAATATATTTCCAAGCATGATGAAAATATGTTCACATTCTAAATTGTTAATCTTGATTTATAAATACTGGTTATTGATTTCTAATTGCTACCTAAGAATTTGTATGATTTCATACATGTTTGTTGCACACTTAATTAAGAATGTTGTTTCCTGAATTTATAATATTTATTTATTCAAACATTTTTCTTCAGGTGTACCATGTATGCATTTTACAGAGTGTGGGCTTTGCATCAGCAAGATGCTGGAAATATTGACTTTTGTGAAATGTTTCCATACGCATACATTAGATTGAGCTGGTTTTCATTTCTTGGTCTATTAGATGTCAGCTATGAAGATGGATTGCATCGATAATCTTTCCAAGATGTGCATGACTTAAACTGCATCCTAAATATAAAAAGATCAAAATACCAAATTTACTTTACTAAAACATATTTGATTCAAACAGGTAATAAATAATATGTTAGCAAATGTATATTTGCATATGTCAAGTCTTACCTGTCCATACAAAATTATTTCAGGAGAAAGCCTATTACAAGTATATCTGATGATTTAGCAGAAAATTGGGTTACTGGTTTCATTGATTTAAGAACACTGAATTATGAACATCAATGTTGTGAACATCTGTAAGCCAATAAAATGTGCATGTGTGCTTGTGTGTAATTTTTATTTTTAAACTAGATTCAAATATTTTTCAGTCATATCGCGGTGATGTCTGTATTGTGGCAGTTTAAAGCTAACCTCTTAATGCTGAACACATAGCAAGACTGTGTCATATATATTTTCATATTGTGGTATTCTATAAGTATGGTATAAGAACAAAGATACACTAAATCATTTGAAGTTTACTTCAAAACAAAATGCAAAAACAATGGTAAAAAAACATACATCATGTTTGCATATGGGCCTACCACACTAAACATAATAGGAAAAGTGCCATGCAAAAGTGCCACAACCCATGCATAAGCTGATCCATAAGTAGTCCAGCTGTACTGAAAATCCTGTTATTGCTAATCGGAGTGGATAGTCATACCAACATAAAGATGCAGTACAAGAAGTACTAGGAGTTCAGGTAAGGTATGTGATATCATTTTGGGTGAACTACAACAATATATGCCATTGGCAAAGAAGAAAACATACAAATCTTCAAGTTTAGACCAAGTCCCACAAATACGGCAACCTTCCTTCTGACACAGCTTTAATTTTTGTTCTAAATTATTTTGGTTTATACACACAATTACAATGTAATGTGAAATAAGATACTTATCTAAACAAAACTCAGCAAACCATGCATGCATGCATGCAATACAATATAACTGACTGGCAAGACAGGCTGAAATAACAGACATAATTACACATAAACATTGGGATGAATAAACAACAGACATGTATGCCAATTAAATATGTCAAATAAAGTGTTATTAGTCTAATCATCAAAGGTCTCTAATTTAAGTCAACTGTCTTGATCTTAGTAAATTTGAGCAACTGTTTCAGCTATCAACTGTTTGAGATTTTAACACATATCTTCATACTTAATTACAGCAGCTGTTAACACATATCTTCATGCTTAATTACAGCAGCTGTTAACACATATCTTCATGCTTAATTACAGCAGATGTTAAGACATATTTTCATGCTTAATTACAGCAGCTGGCCTAACAAAAGGTCTCATGTTTCCCAATCACATGTTATGCTTTGGATGGAATTTAAAGGAACTACTAATAATTTATCAACACTTTGACAGACAATGGTAGGAGACAGTGATGATGTAAAATAACACATTAGGGATTGGAGTGAGCATACAGTAATCTTGTGTTGAACCTTTTATGTTATTACTTTGTTAGTTTTGCTAAATAGCTACATGAAATAATGGTATTTTGATAGCAAACTAGTACTGTTAATAATAATGCATAAAAATAATAATGATACTATTACTGCTACTACTACTAATAATGCAAATGCTATTCAGTTTATTGTGCATGCATTTGTCATGCACCTAAATTTTTTTATATATAGTAAAACCTGCATTCAATGGTCAATGCGTGTCTGCCGTAGTAAGGCTTGACGCACTCACACACACACTCTCTCTCTCGCTATATATATATATATATATATATATATATATATATATATATAGAGAGAGAGAGAGAGAGAGAGAGAGAGAGTGAGAGAGAGAGAGACCAAATAGAATTGAAATTCTTATCATTGGATTTTACAGAGCAAAGCAGGATAATAATACAAGTAGATGCTTTATGAAATGAATGCATAATATTATCAGACATATTAGAGCTCTTTTTACTTGGTACTCTACAATAATTTGAACCTTACACTGTAGGTCAACATAAAAGATCCACATATCATCACAGCCATATATATAGACTTATTTCTCGGTCAAAATCAGATCGAAATTGTGAACTCATCTATGTTAACCTATTAAGACAATGTGATGTTAAATCACCTAATACAAATTATATATTTTACTGATTATTGAACTTGAACAATATTAGTATCATCTTACAAAGCTTAATTGAAATCAGAGATATAGCCCTTTGCGTGACAACTAGTAACAGCTAATAGGCAGTCAAATACTCTAGACTATAATAATACTGAGAAAAACAGGTGGTAGCCTGTCTGCACTTACATTCATGCATTACAAAACATACCAAACAATTACTGCATATTAAATATATATACCTTTTCGTCTCTCATGAGGGGACTAAAATTTCACATTATCGGGCCACCATTCTGGCTTATAATTGGAATTCCGTCCAAAATCTCGATTGATTCCATGCTTGAAAGAAACTAGTATTGAAAGAAAATAATAGCTGATGAGAAAATTACATGATTTCTCAGATAAATAATAATAATTAAAGATTTTAAATATATGGTACAAAATACTGTTGCTGAGTGAAAATCTATAATAGTCTTTACTACAATGAAAGAATCATTTGTAACGGTTTGAGAAATGGCTCATGAAACATAAAATGATAATGCTCAAACTGTAGCAACAGAAATTCTGGAACCAAAAAGGACATATCATTTGCTTTATTTCATAATTATGTATATAACTGTTTTATTTCGTGCTATGACGTGTGTCAATGAACATTTTTGGCCATCATTTTTCGAATCAACGTGTTAAAGAAAATTGGGGAAAATGGTCTCTTCTGTTTCAATATGGTTAATTTGGTTTGTTATGTCAAGTATAACACATAACATGAAAAATGGCTAAAACACCCATGACATGAACAATAACAAGTACAACTATGGGTATTGCTTAGTTGATAGCGGGGATGGGGTGGGGGTGGAGGGGGCGGTATATTTGTAGTATGGAATCCACCACGCAAATTGCCTACAGAAATGTCATAGTCAGAAGTCAGGTGTCTTCTGTGGTCAATGGACATGTCACTGTTAACCATACTGTGGTTTCACCTGGTCTTCCGTTGGTGGCAGCCAGGTGTTTCATAACCAAGCAGTGGTTACACCCTGCCTTCAACTATGTGTGTGTGTCTGTATGCACAACAATTTTTAAAAATACCACCATATACATGAAGAAGCTTTATCAAAACAAAATTCAATAAAGTAGCAGTATCAGATTACACAAATGTTGCTCATAATCGATAATTATTAAGCATTATTTATTTTCCCGTTTTATTAATTCCACTACATGCCAATAAGCATGTGATGTAAAATGATATAATGTACCATTAGAACATGTCTACGATTAGAAGAAATCGAACAAAATACAATGCCATTAATGTTATGGACAATTGACAAATGCACATGAAAAAAATCGATGATAAATTCCAAAACTGTGTATCAAGCAACTTTATGGATTACTTAAAAATTTCATTCTACAACCTACCTTATTCTCTCAGCAAAGAGCTTGCAAGGATACGGAGATCATCCATTGTGTATGTGTCTGGCTCACGAGGATAAAACACTAATGAAAATTAAAACAAGAAAAATTATCGTTCCAAAAAATATATAATGTTTGTCTTTGGTGGTACAAAACCCATTTAACTGGTCTAAATTTCAATCTTATGCGGACTTGAAAGTGACATAATTATTTAAGATCATTTCACCTTACACTCAGTGAATAGTGATAAGTTATTTTCTGTTAATAACTATATTTTAAATGTAATTGGCAGTGTAAGAAATTTCAAAGATTTTAATGCTGTACTTAATTAAATCAGTTTTAATACAAAAAATCATGTATAGAGACTATGAAATATACTTTTAACAAATAGATTACTGTCCATCAAAATGCAAGTAAAAGAACCATTAATGCTAAGATTAATGTGATAAATTTTCAAGTTTAGACTTATGGAATACACCTGTTTAAACAGATTTTTATACATGAATCAACTTCAAAAGATAATTTGATAAATTCTGTTGGGATCAGTCGATTTGAGAAATTAAATGATATCTGAAGACAGTTTTGTACAGTCGTCCCTCTCTTATATAGGCACCCAAACGGCACCAGAAAAGTGACTATAAGAGAGATTGCCTTTACAGAAAGGGACTATATGTGATATGTGTAATATTTGTGATATGTGTATATAATAAGAAAACCATATGTTGTTGTTGGGTTTAAAACTATTTTTCAGCACAAGATAGGCTATACATGGTGGCTAGCATAAATGGTGGCGGAAGAACCCAGAAAAAAACTCGCTGACCCATGAGAAGCTACGGGAAAGCTTTCTCACATATCCACATTGGTCAAATCGGAGACTCGAACCCACGCAGACAGAGGTGAGATGGCTATAACTAACTGCAATGTATTTATTATCTTTGTTTCAAAGTAAAATTAAGTATCAAAAGGTTCGTCCTGTCTTAAGAACAGACTTATTTCAACAACACATACATTAACAACTTAATATTTAAGCATAATATGCAAGTGGAGATTTATTTGCACGTACATTGAAAAAGCCATTCAAAACTGACGTGAAAATCTTGGTACAAACGTCAGCTGGCATTTAGAATCATTCTTTTTCCATCTACCCTCTTGTACTCAATACTGCTTAATAATTTTACCTGGTACATTACGGTTTATTTGAGACTTTCCAACATCAACATTGTTCATAAAACGTCTACAAAAATCATATAACTTCAAATTTTTCTCTTCAAATTATTGTTGTTTTTCACATGATCAACATGTACTGTACTGTAACATGATGTTTTGGTCGTTTTCAGGTATCCTGTTTTGTTCAAGGTTAATTTTTATTCTTGCATGAATGCACAATATTTACTAAGACTAAGACTAAGCTAAGCTTAGTCTAAGCTTTTTTAGACTAAGCTGACCATGCTATGATCTTGATAATTATGTCCATCTATAATCATCAAAGCAAAAATCGTCATAGCTGTGCAAAGGCAAATATTTTATCACAATATTTCTTTCTTTAATAACAAAATTGATTTAATTATATAATAATAACCATTATTGGTACATAGTATAATGAAGCTTGGAAAACACTTCTTTAATTATTGAGAACCTGAAATTGGGAAACAGATATCAGTTACTGTAATATGATTATAATTACCTTACTTAATGAATTAAGTATTGGTTCTGGACACATTGAAATAAATATTGGCTGCATGTGAGTGAGAAATTGATGACCACAGGCTACATCAGAGGAGTACTTTTGTACACAAAATCTTAACTGCTGAGAAAACTGACCTAGTAAAGGACGTGACCGCTGGTGATGGAGGGTGGCATTTATGGGGAAGGGGGGGGGGAGGGTCCACTGTATTTCTTTTCCATTTATAAGCATACAATTTTGTATGTCTAGGCAAGAAAATAGAGTTAGAAAGGTATTTATTTAAGACACATTACCTTCAAGCTTTCTAGGTTCTTCGACTTCAATGGGCTTTTCACAAGTCTCAACAAATTTTCTTCGCACTACTACATCCTCTACAAATTTCTTCATGTTGGATGAACCTGAAGATAGTGTATATGATATTTTTAATAAACCAATAACTTCAAACCTGGTGGTAATATAATAAAAAATAAATGCAATTTAAAGGCCAGTTCGATAACATTATTTACCTCACCTAAAGAACAACTGCAGTGTTATCATTCTTGCATGAGCAAACACTAGTCAATTCCGGAGAGAACTGTAACAATGGATTTAAACAAAGGAAAAGGTGATTCATCAAATTGAAATGTTACGAATACGTAACATAAACGTTCTGAAAATTACCATTCTTTACTTGAATCACAAAAATGATCATTGATTTAAAACCTCTGAAGCTTTTGAAATCGTCTTTCAGCAGGAAATAAATTGTAAACTGTTTCATTTGCTGTCACTTTACACTTATTAAAAGTATAATTGCATGTGTAGTTTGTACGCTTAAATAAATGTTTACCTAGTTTTGTTTCAAATGATGGAAAGTTTGCATACTCTTAAGGGGCCGAAAATTTAAAAATATGCAGGAGAAACAATGAAGCAAATATTATTGATAAATATACCATAGCAATTATCCTTCCTTTTTGGCAATGAAAAACAAAATCTTTCAAATACAAATTACCCGTAACAAGAACAACAATAACATAGCAAACTTGTGAAGAAATATGTGATTTGAATTTACTACATCGAAGAAAACTAATATACTTTATATATATTCATAATACCACATTTTACATACAAATTAAATTCATAGCTATGTGCATATCTTTTCTCATTTTTCATGATTATTTCTCCGTTAACCTGACATAAAAGTTTATATCAATGATTTATACTTTTCATGTAAGCATCCATCTATAAAAAAATTAAACTATCTGAAAATTTTAGTCTTGATTTGGAGTTTGATTATTATTACCAATGGTTGCGGCTGAGAAAGCATGCAACTCATATTGCTTTCTCTCCATCCCTAGGCCATTTATTCATGTGAGTCCGTCTAACCAGAGAGTACATACAAGGAATTGCAATCTATTCAATAAGTATCCTAACCATTGTTGTAAATTGCTCTCTGGATGTGGCGGTTTATGCTTTTCTTCTTGTCTGCAAAAAAGAGTACGTCAACGGACGCAATTTCAAGATGTACTTGACGAAATAGGCTTTAGTGTATCTGTATATATATATATATATATATATATATATATATATATATATATATATATATATATATATATATATATATATATATATATATGATGGTATTTTTCACCCAAGATATACCATTGAAAGCTAAAAAAGAAAAATCAGTTTAACATATTTGTGTATTTCCAAAAAAATTGTTCCTATGTAAGCATTAATAATAATAACAAGTTTTCCTCAAACATTAATTTTCAGTACTGGCCTTGTCTTGTTTGGCTTCGGCAAATACAACATCACAAAGCTTGGCTCATCACTTGAATTTTCCATCCAAATCTTAGCCTGCAAAAATAAAAGGCACATTAGTAAGATACATCTTTCTGCTATTTAAAAAATATAAAATTAAAATCATTTTCAGTTAAATATAAATTGTTCTTTGTGTGTGTGTGATTTGGATTTTTAAGATAGCTGTAACAATATTTCACTCATATCACTGCGATGTCTGCAGTGTTGCAGTTTTTAGTGATCTCAAGCCCTGGGGCATCATGCCGAAGACATGTAGCATGATGTATCATCTAGTCACATTATCCTGACACCTCGACCAGCTAGTTGGTCTCTAAGCCTTTTTTTTATTTTGACTTGACGGCTTTTGAGACCAGACGTATTCTGCATTGACACTTTATGGTACTGTTCCGCGCACCATAACTGCGTACGATCGGATGCATTCTATTGAGTGTTGTAAAGGATTTAACGCAGTGGATCATTAGAAGAGGAATTATACTTACCGTCTGGGTACAAAGATTAGTCTAAATAAATTTATTAATTACTAGCGTGCAGTCCGATCATTGGTAGTTATGGTTCACAAACGTACCATATAGTGTTAATGCAGAATACAGTTGGTCTCAAAAGCCGTCAAGTCAAAATATAAAAAAGCTTCGAGACCAACTAGCTGGTCCTCAGGACACCAGGCTTACCAGTCCTAACACCAACCTCTTAATGCTGGTTAGACCAACTAGTTGGTCTCTAAGACTTTTTTTTATTTTGGCTGGTATGACTTAGCCAAGGATAGAACCCATGATATCACGCGTTCCAGGCAGACGCTCTAACAACAAAGCCACTAAATTGTTCTTTAAAATTTAATACTAAATTTCTTTAACTGTAGTCTTTTCATCTTACGTGTCATCAAGAAACTTCTTGATGAAAATGATTGATCTCAACGGTTTGTTAAAATTGTGGCCATGTACTAAAACATGGGTCAAAAAAGGAAAACTTTGAGTGGAATTGACACAATATAGAGAGTAGTAAATGTGTTAATCAATATGTGCAGCGTTCATTGTGACATCACATCACACAACATTCAATAAGGATTGTACTGGATCACACCTTCAGATTCATTTGGTCAAATAAATGTATATGTAATTTAACATTGATTTTGCTGCTTGCACTTCTAGCAGTGTCTAAAGTATGACCTACCTAATGTATGTGTGGTTTATAAGAATCCAAGTGAACACTTGCTGCTTAAATTTAAAGGCATGTATAATCAAATTCTATCAAATTACACCCATTTCTGAAATAATCGGTGTTGAATGTCCACGTGACCTGTGTGACTTTTACTACACTATAAAACAAGAGTATGAAAATTCCAGGGCGACCATGAAATATTAGTGTAAGCTATACTGTAGATTAGAAAGGGGCTCATCAGTATGATTTGCATCGGACGATCGGTGCACAAATATCCTAGCTATGCCAATGATTTTTAGACCCGAATTTGCCAAGAAAACACAAGAAATAAGTTAAGCAAAACAAAAACAACATATTTTAGTCATTTAAATCATTTATATGGTATTATGTACAGAAAAAAAACACCTGATAGCTATGTTTTCTGCAACCATCTTATATTAAAAATTATAACTGTTTTATCCAAACAATTATATAATATTATCGAGAAGAAGAAACATTACTGTGCCCACTTCTACAAAGCTCTCCAAAATCTTGCGTTCCGGGTTTCCATTGTTTCTGATTCTGCAAAAATTAAACTGAACATGGTCTTTGGCAACAACACAAAATAACTGTAAATATTTGAACATTTCTTTCCTTCAAGTACATAAGCGGCTTTGCCAGTCAACTTCCTGCTAACGAGCCAATAAGAATCCGGTGTTTAGTCCGATGCTTGTATTGAGATATATTACTTTGTATGATTCTGTACACAATAATAATAATAATAATAATAATAATAATAATAATAATAATAATAATAATAATAATAATAATAATATACTTATCACATCGAACAAACATTGATATTACATCTGCAATCAATAGGTTGTGGATGTGAATCAGACCTAAAGTGAGATCCGCTGACATAATAATGTATACTATGCAAGGAAGGTAATTTACTCCCAGATCCTCAGAACTAATTAGTCCTTACAATTAGAAACAATCAATACACCAACTATTCACACCATTTAAGTATGAGATGAACATTTGTGATATAACACTATTATTATTGTTGAAAATAGCAACAGACTGGAAAGATGCTACAGCATCCACAATAAATTTTTTCCAGGTTAAGGTCCGAACAAGGCGGGGGGGGGAGCAATATATATATATATATATATATATATATATATATATATATATAGTTACGTCTATTTGATTTAAATAATTTACCGAGATTCCCGTTTCATGAACATGTATGCCTCTGTGTGTGGAGGCAAGTCCTGCCTCAAGTCCAGCAATGCCTGTTTCAGGAGTGCAATGTAACCTTAAACAATAAAAATGCACCAAGATATGTTATCAATAAACTTTTTTTTCATTTTGAACTTTTATATTTTCTTAATGTGATATTAACTAGTGTCCCAACATAATGAACTTTAATAAAACTTTATTTAAAAAACTACAAGTGTATTTAATTATTTTATTTCTAGTTCAGATTTTACTATAGATTACTTTATTTATTCTAATTACTTGCAGTGCTGGATTACCCATTAAGCACACTATGCTTATACTCAAGGCACCAGACCAACAATGGTTTTTGTATCACTACGAGGGAGCACTTTCAAGGATACAAAAGGCAGGTGGCATTGGCTAGCCTTTGCTGGTATTAAAATTAGCTGAGTAGTCTAAATACGTATCTCTGAAAATTTCAAAAGAACAAGTCAAGTTCCCAGTAACCTAACAGTTTGTGTTAACATTTAATTGATCTAAGGCATTATCTTGAAATAGTTCAACTTGATAAAATTTGATACAACTGTATTATCAAAGTACAGACTATAATTTTGTGCTAGGTATACACAATTGAAATTGGGTATGCTAGTGGAATAATCAATCTTACAAAGACCTTGACGATTCAGTAATTCTACTCAAAGATAAATGCTGTCTTTCTGACTCCCTCTTTTGTATGCCAATTTAAAAGTTGTATACTATATAATAATGCCATTCACATAACGCTCCAATGACAACCATATATTCTACCTGCACTAGCTGGATGTCAAGTACTTTCTTGGCCTCCAAATCAAAGTGTAAGCCTCATATTTTGCTGAAAACCCAGGGGAATTGCAACAATTTGCATTGTAACTTTGCTTGATGCAGAACATGAAGAAGAAAGAAACTATTATTGACAAGATTTTTTTGTAGCATGTATGTAGAATTTTTTTTGAAAAATTTGAGTAGTCACATGACAACAACTGATTCATTACATTTATGGCCGCAGAAAAGGGGAAAAGTAAGTGATGGGGGCACAATGGAGTTTATCCCATGTCATTGTCTAACGCTCATATTTCCCAAGTTAATAGTGCAAAACATGAAATTTTGCATTCCACTATATTTGAACGGACAGTACTGTTACTCTAACGTTAATGTCATGAACAACTCTTTCCGAGATAAATATGCTCCAGGAATATATGGTGTACCCAATAAGCACATGGGGTGGCGGGTGATAATGTTTGAGAATCTGAGATGAACAAAGCTCTATTTTATGCAGATATTATTGTTTAAAGAATTCAATTACACTATGGTCACGACATTGATGGAAATTAGAGCGCATATAACATATTTATTTACCTCAGCGTTCCGCCGTTTAGTATAGGCTTCTCTTACTCATTTCGGTTTGACAGTTGTGGTTCTGCTGACACTCGGATCTGTCGGTAGATCTTTCCCTGGGCTTAGGGTTAAAATAATATCTGGTTCTGCTGGCCGCTTCAGTCTTGCCCAGGCATTTAAATAGCCCAATTCTGCACGCTTTTCGGGATCAACTTTATACTGAATTTTGAGAAATGAAGGCTGAAAAATTTATGAGTTACCGGCTCAAAGATATTACGGTGGCAGTAACGTAATCAAGCCTTTCGTCGGATTTTGTCTTTGGGAAATCGTAAAAAATTACCAGTCGAATTGTCGTTGCATCCAAACGTTGCACAGTGGAGCATCTTGGAAAATAAACTCGAATACAAACTCTAATAAGCTACCTACTGTCAAGCACAATGGATCAACAGGATGCTGAGCAATGGTCGATAGCTGCAAAAGATCCTGTGACGTCACGTTTATTCAGCATCGTTTCAACTCGACAAATATGCATACCGGAACGCTCGCGCAATTCATTGCATATGATGTACTGTAAAAACTTTCGGTGTAACTTGGTCGCACCAGACTTATTTAATGTAACTTGGGCATCGAAATAAGTAATCTAAGCACAACTTTAATTGTATGTTCTCTATTCCTTTAAAGCCGCAAAAAGAGCTCAACTTGCATATCAACAGGCTGTGTTAAGTGGATGTATTTGGATGTTTATTTTACATATTTGTTATGAAAAGAGAGAAATATAATATGTTGGCAGCAAAAACTACGTAATTATTGACTTAATTACGATGTGAACACTGACAAGCACATGAAGTATCAAAAGTATTGCAGAACAAATTCATGTGACAACAAAATTGTAAAATTATCAAAATTTTTGGTACGTTTGTTAGTTTTTCAAATGATTATTTTGTTACATATTATAGTCACATGTTGCGCCAGGAGCGGATATTCATGCGCGTAAAATGCATTTTTAGTCGGGGGTCCTCAACCCCCTGAATCTCCTGCCCCTCGAAACAGTCTGATATAACAATAGTTTTGGATTATCAAATTGCTTTATGCCAATACTTTAAAAGCCATAATATATATATATATATATATATATATATATATATATATATATATATATATATATATATATGTCGTTTTATTTCCTTCAAAACTAAGCCTTAAATTTATGTAAAAGGCTGGATATCACTGTAGTAGGACCCGTTTTCAGTATAATTTACCATCAGACATTCAATGCGCATGCGCATGGATTGCCTTTAATTTGCGCATGTTGTCGTTAAGATACTGTGTAAAGGTAAGAAAACAGACCGCCATTTAGAACTATCTCAAGGAACAGATCTTCTTGAGGTAAGTTGGAAACGGTAAGATAGACTTAATAACAAGTATGTGGTGGGTGATTCATACATGTCTTAAGCGTGGGGACACGTAAACGTATATATTTTATGCATTTATGTCTTTCTGATGTGTGTTATGTTGCGTCTTGACCATATTTTGGAGATTGTTTCTTTCTCGTTCTAACTTCGACACCAACAAACAGTACTTTCATCAAATACATGCTGTGACCATCTCTTTCAGAGCTAACTATGAGTTATTAGTTCATATTACACGAATAGCTTCAGATATCAAGCCTATATCTTCTACATAAATATCTGTACTGGACATTTTAAATTTCTATCCGACTTCCTCGAGTTAGTAGTCTAGAAATTGATTACCGGTACTTCGAAATGAATACATGCTGTGAATATTCTCTTAAAGAAAGTAGTCGGATGTTCATTTAACTGTCTGAATGGCCTACGGCCGTTGCAGTAGGAGAGCAAATTGTATTTTGAGAATCAAAATTGAATTACTCAAGCTGTTACACAAAACAATGAAGATAGGGTTTTGATAGTTGTCTTTCAGAGTTGTACTTAGTGATTTCGGTTAACTGAATAAAAGTCTCCTGCCATTCTCAAACATTAACAGGACAATTTTGCTCGTTGTGTAACTTTTTTAAATTTTATTAGATTTATTTTGCCACAAAATATTCATACCGCCATATAGAAAAATTGCCTAACTACTTATCAAAATGAATACATGCTGCGAATATTCTCTAAAAGAAAGCAGTTGGATGTACAATTAACTGTCTGAATGGCCTACGGGCGTTGCAGTAGGAGAGCAAATTGTATTTTGATAATCTTGCGAAGATAAACAATAAAAAGTTTAGATTAGATATTCTGCCTCTTTATTGTGAGCCAATGGCTACATGTTGATGTTGAAAGATACAATGAATTACATCCTGAATAACAAATATTTGCTGTTTATATTTAATTTGCACTGTTTTATAAAATTGTTTTATTTCATTATATGCTAATCATAATTATATTTTCTACTTTACCTTGTCGAAAAGCAAGTGCTTTTTATACCTCACCTAAATCATTGAATTTTTATCAAAAAAATCAGCAAAGACCTAATACATAGATACTATTTTCTCTATTAGTATGAGATTAATGTTAGGATTATTATTATAATAAAACGTGAACACTTAGTCTTTTTCTTTTGGTTTAAAAAGAGTTTCGATCCATTCAAAAGAATATAACACTTGTTTAAGACCTTTTGTAAAATTTGAAGTTATCCAGCGGTGGAATGTGTGTTGATCAATTGCTCCAATGAAGAAAGACAGCGATATTATTATTTCATGTTGATATGCTTTCTGTGTCTATGGGCGTTGTACAATTTTTTTGATTAATTGACAGATGGTTATCTGATAAACTTTCAAAATTGAATTACCCAAGCTATTACACAAAATAATGAAGATAGTGTTTTGATAGTTGTATATCAGAGTTGTAATTAGTCATTTCAGTTAACTGAATAAAAAGTCTGCTGCCATTTTCAAACATTAACAGGACAATTTTGTTCGTTGTATAACTTTTTTTATAAAAAAAATTATAAGATTTATTTTGCTACAAAGTGCATTATGAACAGATACATTTTCAATAAAACTCCAAAGTATTGAAATTGAATGAATCCAATACTACTGCCAAAATGACGAGGTTTCTCACAGAACCAGCTCATAAATCCAGATCATTAAACAATCACGCCATGGACAGAGGTACTCTAAATAACTAGTGATAAAAGAACGATACAAGCAGCAGAGAGGGCGAACCCTACAACGTTTTCAGACAAAATTTTGATTGAATCCTTAAAACGAGTCTTCCTACGATCTCATTTTAACCAAAAAAAATGTCTCAGGGGCAAACCCTACAACGTTTTCAGACAAAAAATTGATTGAAATTTTAACGAGCCTTCCCTACGAAATCTCATTTTAACTAAAAAAATGAAAACGGAGACTTTTACGATTTTTTAATTAATTTTGGTCGCAACTTGTTGTCATCCACCCTCTCTGCTGCTACAGGTCAACAAAAAATAATAAATGATTTCAACCGAATATTTGATCAAGTCCGATACGATATCGTGTCCGAGGATCATGTAGATTTATTGTTGCGAATCCGTGCGGAGTTGACTGAGCATGACTAAAGAAATCTCGAAATTGATTGAAGTCCATATCAGAACACCATGTCTGCCAAATATTTCTAAGAGTATGAGTATCAACTCCGTTGAATACAGAAAGAATATTGCAGTTATCTCTGATGACTTTTGGAACCTGAGTGTAGCGTTGAGTGACATATATCACGTCAGTGTTTTTGTGACGCCCACGGGAAAATATTCTAGCAGGATTTTTTTGTTTATCTAACATTATATCGTCGTATACGACTAAATTGTTAATATCTCCATCAATATCATCAATGCTCGGTGCTTCATCGATATCGGTTATAAACTCAATAATACCCTCTCCGGATTTTTCTACCGCGCTGTCGTTAAAATCTTTTAGCACTTCATAACATCGTTGATCATCTACGCTAGGGGCAATTAAATACAACTTATCCCACTTCATCCATCTCATTATTAAATTGAGTAACAATTGCGTTTTACCGGATCCAGATGGCCCGATTATAATCATCCGGATAGAGTTTGGTAGCGCTGCATGATGCTTAATTGGTTCTCTTGTTTTAGTCGCTGAAAAATCAATTATATCCATATTTCTATACATAAATTATGGATCTATATTGTATGAAGTGTAAAACGCGTACTGGCACAGATGATGTGACGACGGTTACAACTAAAAATAACCGATCAGCGCTTACTGGTAGATGTGCAACATGTGGTATTAAAAAGTTCAGATTTGTTTCTACAAAATCAAAGATTTTACAATCCGGAGATGTTTTTAAAAAAAACGAGGAGGTGATATCGCAGCCAAATTGGCAAAGCTCCCTGGAACCCCATGGGCAAAGTACCCCGGAGAAAAGCACCTTCCGGGATATAGCTACTGTGGACCGGGAACCAGACTTGATATCAGACTCAATAATCAAAATCAGTCCCGACCCGGTGAAGAACCAATAAACGCCATTGATAAGGCCTGTCACCTTCATGATGTTGCTTATAAAAGCAGCAATCTGCAACACAGGCATCTCGCAGATGTGAAATTAATTCATGCGTTAAATGCTATTCCTGATAAATCCTTCAAAGAAAAAATGGCTTCATTTTTAATAAAATCGGCTATGAAAAGCAAATTGATGTTAGGTGCCGGTAATTAATAATATGGAATCAATTTATTATTCCCCAAGAGGATACTGGAGGGGTAAATCAGCAGTTCATAAACTCGCTAGCGCTGCAAAAGTGAAAAAAAACCACTGCGGCTAATTGGTTATCCAAACAGGCACTATGGCAAATTTATCTACCACCGCCTAAACAAATTCAATTCTCGCATTTTGATGTGACAGTTCCTAATGAAGTTCATCAGGCTGATATATTATTTCTGCCACATGATCGTGGTTACAAATACGCTTTAACCGTAGTTGATATTGCAAGTCGATACAAAGAAGCAGAACCGTTAAAAACAAAATCAGCCACTGAAGTCGCTTCTGCATTTGAAAGGATTTATCGACGAGGTCCTCTGCACTGGCCAAATCTATTGCAGGTTGATCCTGGCAAGGAATTTCAGGGTGCAGTGTTATCTACAATGAAACATCATAATGTCACCATACGACGAGGGCATACTGCGCTACATCGCGATCAGGCCATTGTGGAACGATTTAATCGGACGATTGCTGAGCGGTTATTTGGATATCAATACGCAAAAGAATTCATCCAAGAAAAAAGATCCCGTGAATGGGTTAAAAGATTACCATCTGTGATTACTGCACTGAATAACGAGATTACTAGAACAATCAACATGAAACCTATCAACGCGATTAAAAAGAAGTCAATACCCGTACAACCACAAAAAGATTTCAAAGAACCAATTCTTCATAGTAATGTCACTGTTAGGTATTTATATGAACCAGGAGAGCTTGAGGGTGGCAGAAAAAGGGCTACTGATCCTATTTGGAGTGTTACTGCACACAAGATATCTACTATAACACGATCAACTGGTAGACCAGCAATCTATAAACTGGATTCAACTGCCCCTCAACGAGGATTTACTAGACAACAACTACAGGTAATTCCCGAGGATACTCAATTGCCACCGCATGGTCTTAACTAGCACCGTTGCGTCTATTGCACTCAAGACAAGTCAACATCACATTGTTTCTGACATGACCGAGATTGTTATTTTTTCTGTCTACGGTGAATTGGCGAGGATCCTTATCCGAATACTGCCAACGCATTATACAATTGCAACTCGCGCAGTGATTATTCTGTTGTTTCTTCAGCGTAATTATTAATTCAGCATCAATATCAAATTCTCGTTGTTTTTTTTTGTCATGTTGTTTGTAACCGGAGAGTTTTTTATCAATAATTTTAACATCAATATCATTTATTGTGGTGTCATTATCATCGAAAACAATTCTTCGAAGTTGATTTATTTTTCGTACTCTGGATACTGCGAGATAGACTAAATTCGACCATTCGATGTGATTATCCACCATCCAAACAATTGTATCCGATATAGTCAATCCCTGTGAAGAGTGTATTGTTGCTGCGTATCCTAGCGTCCACGGGGATTTATTAGCACGCAATGCATCTTCAACGACATTGATATCAACCAGCACAATATCATTTAATACGAGAATTTGTTTTTCACTCTGTCCTGGAATATCAACTTCAATGTTCTGTTTTCGTGTATCCGATGGCCTATACCAAAGGGGTACTGGAAGCGTTGCAAATTTTTCTTTATGCAATTCAAATAACTTCATTTGAAGTGTGTCCCTGACTATTTTTCTACTTGCAATTATCAAATCATTTGGTCTCCATGTTTCCCAGAAATCATTCATTGGAGTTTCTGAAATCACTTCACGCGCTATTTCGCATTGGATTCTATCCGGTTGTAATCTAATTAGCGCTTTGAATTCTCGTAATCGTTCATCAATTGATCTATAATCAGTGGTAATTTCTTCATAATAGTCTACAAAACCCCTTAGCCATTCATGTGGAGATGCACCGACAAATGGTGGTGGTTGGCCGTGATCACCGCACATGACGACTTTTGTGTTTTTGTTTAACAACCACTCAAGAAATGTTTGTAATACATCTAATGACACTGTGCATATTTCATCCCAAATTATGATTTCAGGAATGAATTTATCACCCATACGCTCAGGAGTCCATTTGTCACCCTTCCATCGAAAGAAACTATGGTAAGTACAGGCATTTACCCCTCGCTGTATCATCTCTCTGGCGAGTCTGTGAGTCGGTGTTAGCACAATCATGGTTGACCGACGAAATAATTCAATTGCACGAGTTGTCTTTCCTGACCCACCACAACCGTTTAAATAAACTGTCTTGTATCTACATACTGGATCAGATACCGGTGGTGCATTAGAAAATTCTGATTGATTTTCAATACGGTTACAACAAAGATATTTATCATCCATGGCAACGTCTGCGGATTCACAATACTCATGTAGCATCTCCTTTTTAAATCGCCAACGCCCCCAATTTTCTTCGGGATCTGTGAATTTAGCTACAGCTGATTTGTACTTATTGTGTATATACATCGAATCAGTGGCCACTCTAACCGCGGTATTAGGAAATCTATTTATCATCGAAAATAGATTAATAGAAGCATAGGCTAGCATTGAACTTCTCAAATGTGTATACTGGGAATTATGTCCATCACAGTAGGTAACAACCGTACCTAATTTCTCACCATTGGATAGAAAAGCATCCTTACGGGATACAAGTTTTCCCTGTTTCATTAAATCCGCTACAATAAAATCGTATTCAGCGACATCTATGATCAACCGCGAAGAATATTTTGCGTTGTCGTATCGTCCACCCTGGGTAAATTTACCGATTATTCTTCGTCCGAGATCTTTTGCTTGTTCTTTTTTAATTTCAAATAACTTCTTAGACCAATTTATGATTTCTTCTTCATTGAAATCAGGGAATTGTTTTCGTAGTTCGTTGATTATACGATCTAGATCGGGTTGTGGTAGCCAAACTTCTTTCTGAGCTCGATAGCATATAATAGCCTCGGAAACAATCAACGATATTAGCATACCACAATCAATCATATATCTCAATAGCACTATTGGCATCCAGGCCTTTTCAGATAGATGTCTACCGAGCCAAACATAACTACACGGATGTAACCATGTAGCTAATTCAAATGATATCACACGAGCGAATCCGGTTAAATCAAAATCAGGCAATGGTCCATTAATCGCAACACGAGTCATTTCATGCGTGGGGTGTCCAAATCGTTTGAAGTACTCAGCACATTCCCCATACCCGAGAAAACTTCCGGGATAACATGCGGCTATATCAATTGAAATCATACCATCACGTGAGTATTTCGTATTCCACAGTCATCCATGACCAAATGACCAAATTCGACGCAACTCAATTTAACATCCTCGAGAAAATCACTTCGTGTTGGACGAGTAGTTTTTCATGGAAACTCTCCGGTGAAAAATCATTAGCGATTTTTCTCATTCTGTTATCTAATTCTTCAACGCGATATAATTCACCATTTGGTTTTACAAATTGATCAAATCCTATTTCGGGATCCTCATCACTTCTAAGTAACCACACTGACACAGGATCATCCTTACACAACGCATGAATAGCATCAAATAATCTCTCTTCATAGAAAACATCCCCGATGAACTCCTTAGGGATATATTTCACGGTTCGTTCTCGTGGAAATACTGTTACCGCAGGTGTCCACGCGTGTTTATTATGATCAATAATCTGTATTGGTGCTCCATTTTTGTTATATTTCGGTTTGTATAAAACCTCTCCGGTTATCGTCATAACGGTTATTGGGAATCTTAATGATGCTTCTAATTTAGCTATATCAGAAATCTTTGCACCATGCTGTTTCACTGTCAGTTCCCACTCGGTTATTTTCCTACGTCGCAGATCAGTTAGTTTATTTCCTCGGGATGCATTTGTGAAGTGTTCTATTATTCGTTCTGCTACACAATTCAGTGAACTAGAATATTTCATAGGAGATAGTTTTGCGATATCGGGTTTATCATTTAACGGATATATCCCATAAACCATTGCTGTTACGGGATAAGATCTTTCGTAGTATGGTTTGTCAATGCCGGTTAGAATCCCTGGTTTGGAATCTCTACTCACAATGACAGCTTTTTTATTCTTGAGAATTGGTTCAAATTTATCCTTAATAATCCATTTGCCATCGACTTCGATAATGAATTTGATTCGGAAAAAATGCCGTTTTTCCCCAACACGTGAAATTATCACTGCTGCTTTTTCATCATTCATGGTAGCGTCAACAACACCATCAATTCGAAGTGTTGACCAACAATAAGATGCTCCATCACGCTTAAATTCATTAAAACAATCTCTGATTTTACTAATCATGGCTTTATCAAGAATTGTATTCTTTGGTGTATTAGAAACTATATCGAGATTGAATTGAGCATCCTTCCAGGGTAATCTCTTGGACGTTTTTTTTTGGTTTATCGAGATTAAATTTAGGATTGATTTTCAATAATCTCTTAAACTCTTTCATATTTCCGTCTCTTGGACGTTTTTTGGGTTTATCGAGATTAAATCTAGGATTGATTTTCAATAATCTCTTGTTACGTTTTTTGGGTTTATCGAGATTAAATCTAGGATTGATTTTCAATAATCTCTTAAACTCTTTCATGTTTCCGTCTATTGGACGTTTTTTGGGTTTATCGAGATTAAATCTAGGATTGATTTTCAATAATCTCTTAAACTCTTTCATGTTTCCGTCTCTTGGACGTTTGTTACGTTTTTTTGGTTTATCGAGATTAAATCTAGGATTGATTTTCAACAATCTCTTAAACTCTTTCATGTTTCCGTCTCTTGGACGTTTTTTGGGTCTATCGATATTAAATTTAGGATTGATTTTCAACAATCTCTTAAACTCTTTATTAGCATTGAATTCAGCATTTTTCGAAGGCGTTCTCCTTAATTCCCTCATGCTATAATTAAAACAAGCATTTAAATGAAAGATTTTTATATAATGAATCACTGCAAGTGGCTTATGATTGGATCAGTAACCCCGTGTAACAAATCATGCAGAAATGAGTTTTGTGGGTATCATATGCAAAGCTTTCGACGTGGAAGCCTTGGTCCGTTACCTTGTATTCTATGTGGAGTTGGGGTCAGGGGAAAATCTCAGTTGTGTTTGAATTGCGGTGGAAAGCGATACAGGGAATTGAAGCGTTATTATGATAAAAGAATAAAAAATGGACAATCAATCAGAAATTATGACCCTGAAAAAGTCTCTGACCCTGACACTGTCAGCGACAACGTCCTTGACAAAATCATAAGAACTCCTCAAGACTACATCGAAAGATTCATCATTAAACCAAACAATGAATTAGACAAACAATAGTATTATGTATACGAATGAACCAAGAATTCAGACACCATCCCTTGATTACAAATTATGAAGCATCCAGTGATGGTACTGTCAGAAACCGCAGACTGAAGAAACCAGTTGGTTCTGATAATGGTATGGGGTATTTGAAGTTTGGCGCTGGAAAGAAATTTTATCTCAATCATCGTTTCGTGTATGAATGCTTTTATGGATTGATCGAGGATGATTTTGTTATTGATCATATCGATTCTAATCCAAAGAACAATTCTTTATCAAATCTGCAGGCTATCACACAAAGTGAGAATACCAAACGAGGAGAGACTGGAAAATGCTCAAAAAAATCGAGACCAGTAAAATCTTTGAATACAATAACTAACGAAGAAAAAATATTTCAATCAATATATGAAGCCGGCAAGTATTTCGATATTTGTAGAGCCTCAGTACGAAAAGTTGCAGAGGGGATTTATCGATCTGCGATTTCAAAAAAGACAGGACAGAAAATTCGATTTAGTTATGTCCCCAGTGATAAAATCACCAGTGATATCATCGGCGTGTCATATTTTTCATTTAGAAATATATTATTATTATAGAATAATGAATTCTGAAAACATGAATAGCATTTTATCCGAGATTTCAAAATTGAAAAGTTGGGATATTGAACTATCAGATGGGTTGAATCCTGATCAAATCATGTCTGATTTTCAGGATATTGAATACGGAGTTAGCACTAACAAGTATATGCTACCAAAGAAGTATGCGCTCATCAAAATAATTCAGAATTCTATTAAGGACTCTCTCGCATTTTCCAGTGACGTAAGTGTGTTCGCTCCGTTGTATACCATCGTAGAACGAATACGAAAAGAATTGAGGTACGAATACGAATTGAAAAAGGAGGTTAATTCTAAAGTTAGAAACCTACGGGCGTTAATTCAAGAAAATGAACAATTTTGATTGACCATTTATCATTATTTGATTGTGACTGACCCTCAAAGAGATTTTAATTTTTTTTTAGCATTTTTTGATTAAAAATGTCAAAATCAGTGAATAAAAAATTGATGGCTGGTTGGTCCGGTATCAAATACACTAAAAAATTCAATGCGGAATCGGCACATTACATTTTATTATTATATGAAAAAGTGCCGTTTCCGCACTGATCGTAGAAGCTGTTATAGGATGAAATAACGCTTCTATGATCGTGTTAAAAATTAACTGACATATAACAAAAAGTGTTTTCGTCTGTTAGGTGGGGATTGAAAAATTGTTTTGCAATTGAAACATTGTTTCTGATTTCAAATAATGGTCAATGAAGCATTAACAACCCGATTGGCTCGTGAACGACTGGATGTAATTAAGAGATTTGTACAAATTCGCGACTCTGTACGGAATAAACTGCAACAACGACAGAGTCTTCAGACTGATTTTGCTTTGGGATCTGAAGAATTGTTTAAACCAGTAACCACAGCAACGAAGGGGATAGAGCGCGCTATACTGGGAGATGATCCCGAGACGGGAAAATCTGTTATCGGTGAACTCGAAAAAATAGCAGCGAAAACTGAACAAACAAAAAAGGCTGTACAAAAAATAGAATCAAAAAGAACAGTAGATGATTTACTCGTGAGATTTAACGAAGAAGGGTTAGCAGAAATTGATAAGACTGATCCAGCAGAAATTCATGCGCTTGTTGTTACGTCCTATGAAAACAGAAAAAAATGGTTGAAACCAGAACATCATAAATATGTTAGAAATATAACTCACTGGGCTGATATATTCTATAAAATCAAAACTAAAACAAGTCAAATTGATACCGATAATGCATCATACATTGAATATATCAATGCGGTGGGTACAGTGTATAATCAATACGAAGAGTTTAAACAACAACAAAAACCGCAAAAAACGCAAAGGCGGCGACAGCAACCTGCAAAGAAAATATCTTTTTCACCTAAAAAACAACAAATACCACGTGATGATGATCCTTTTGGTTATTTACAAAAAACCGATTTAGACAAAATGGAAAAAATGGATGTAGCAATGGGTTATAGCGGAAGTGGATTAAGAGATTCCAGTGGACCCCAAAGTGGGGTATGTCCTGGTAGTGTTCTCAGTGATATATCACGATTAGAAGTTCTCATCGGAGGAAAACGAGCCGGAAATAACTCACCGGAAATAATTAATGAAGCAGCTGATATATGTAGACGATTATTTCAGGGTGGTATCATGGATATCAGCACATATCGAGATTTCATTGGCGAGTTAGTGGAAAGTGGGTATCATAGTGACTGAATTGAAAAGTCAATTGAAAAATTGTTTCTGATTTCAAATAATGATCATACACTACAATCATGATAAACCAACCCCCGTCTACGTAGTTAATTCACGGTTTCCGGTTTATAGAGCATACTACGGAGATGGTTTAGGTAATACCATTTTAGGGTTATTTGCGAGAATGGCTCCAAAAGTGATGCCGTTGGCTAAACAATTATCAATGAAAGCAATTGATGTTATTCGTGATAAGGGTATTGGTGCTGTTGGAGATCTTGCTGGAAAAGCGTTTTCAACTGCGAAGAATAAATTAACATCATTAGTGAAATCACGGATGAAATCCAAAGGATTTTCGAAACCGTTACCATCTTTAGCGGAAATGCCTGCAAGTGTTAGTAGAATTATAAATAACGCAGTAGATGAAAAATTAGCGTCGATGGTTTTAACCCCCGACCAAAGCAATATTGCAAATATGATAGCAGGAAGTGGCTTTAAAAAACTACGACGATGAAAATGGAAAATCGCGATTTAGACTCTGATAAATAGAATAAAATGTTCAAAAAGTCACATGATCCAGCATTTGATATAGACGCCCCAGTTGGCAAGGATGATTCTGTACGCGATTATCAATATTACGCCTATCATGCCATAGACTCAAATAGTCGAGCAAGAATTGATCTTCAAGTCCATGATACCAGTAAATACTTTTTGCCTTGTGAAGCGTTTATTGAAATCGAAGGAGAACTTGTAACAGCTAATGATACTACTGCTGTACCAGCACCGTATCCAGCTGGTACTCAAGTCGGGTTTGTCAATAATGGTATTATGGCGTTATTTGAGAGTGCAAAATATCTCATTGATGGAAAAGAAATTGAGGCGATAGATCGCGATGTTGATGTGGCTACAACAATAATCGGGTTAGCGAGATATTCCGATGATTATACAAGATCAGCAGGACCTTCTATGATGTTTGCAAAAGATGCTACAAATACCGCTGGAGGAAAACAATTTATTATAAGACGACCAAAAAAACGTGATAATAGTGATGCTGAGGTCGAAGATATGATTATAAACAACGATGCTAATTTCAATCTAGGAGCTGCAACACGTATTTCAATGTTGCAAGGAGCGCGTAAATCATTTTCATGCGCGATTCCACTGCATCACATATTTGGATTCTGTAGAAACGTCCGAAAAGTTATCTACGGGGCGAAGCATACAGTATCGCTTGTACGAAAGAGTGATGATAGTGACGCAATCTGGAGGATTCCAGCAGACAATGCAAATCCAAATGCTGATGCCGGTAAAGTCAATTTAACAAAAATATCATTGTGGATGCAAGTGTTAACTCCAGCAATCACCGCAGAAGAACGATTACTATCATTTATGGACCAAGGAGGAAAGTCGTTGTTGAGTTGGCTAACCGTGAGTACAGATGTGAAACAATCAAATGTTAATAATGTGTTTACGTGGAACCTAGCATCAAAACAGGGCACTGCTGCACCACGTCATATATTTATTGCGTTACAGGATACCACACGAGTTGGCAATCAACTCTCCAGCCATATGATATTTGATCAATTAGGTGTGAAAGATGTCTCACTGAGAATAAACGGCCAACAGGAACCATCCGAGGATATACAAATTAATTACACAGAAAATCATATTGCACGAGTTTATCATCGTCTGTTGTCATTTATGGCACGCGATCAAAATGTGGATACTGGTTTGCAAATATCACAATTGGATTTTAAAAGCCTCTATCCGATCTATTACTTCTCACTGGAACATCTCGATTTGATGAGACAATCTGTTGTTGATATACATTTTAGAGCTAATGTGACTCGTCCTGGTGGTATTGCTGATTATAGAGCGGTTGCTGTCATTCTCAGTGATAAATCAATGCTACTTGAAGGTGTTGGTGGAAGAATGAGAGTGGTAGATGCACCAGTGGAAAACATGTAAACGATTTAGAATCAATCTATTATGTATAATGTCATATAGTGTTATTAGTGTTGCGTTAACTCCCGGTCAATTAAAAAAATTGCAATCGGAATCAGCTAAAAAATGTGGAACCACAATCACGTTGAAACCCAACCAAATGACTGGTGGTGCAAATAAACTATCGCTGACAACTCGTCAGGTGAAACATTTCAATGATGCACTAGTAGCAAAAAAGGGTGTTCAGATTACTCTTTCTGCGGCTGCTATCAAAAATATGATTAAAACAGGCGGTATATTTCCGTTGTTAGCTGCGATACCAGCATTGATTGCAGCAGCAGCCCCAGCGGTGGCTAAAGCGGCAGCGTTAGGAGCCGTTGGTACTGCAGCAGGAATGGCACTAAAGAAGGCAACTGGGAAAGGATATAAAAAAAAGGGAAAAGGTCTAAGACTACCAGGAACCCCGTATTCGTGGTACAGCGGAAAGGGTCTAAGACTAGGACCGGTTTATTAATTGGAGAGTCTTTGACTCAGGAACCTATGGTTGTGGAATCTTTGATTCCGATGTCCAATTTTGATTTACTCGATGCTGCTAAAAAACTCGCGATTAAAAACTTCAGAGGTGTCTTTATGAAAGATCAATTACCACATCAACCAAACAGCGTTGAAACCGGAATCATTAATTTAGATAACAGCACCGGACCCGGAACTCACTGGGTTGCATACGCTATTGATCCACGTGGGATTGTCTATTTTGATTCATATTGATTAGCCCCACCAAAAGAGTTTATGCGTTATATAAAAACCCTTCCAATGAAGACTTGGTATTCTACGCTACCAACACAAACGATGATTGACCCACCAATATGTGGCAGCGAAGTATTAAATGTCCTTGACGCTATTTCTAACTCCTTGAGTAACCCAAGCGGAAAACCACCACATGTTGTCGTGAATGAATACACCAGCAATCGCTTTTTAGAGAGAGAAAGAGTTTTTACAATAACATGATTGATATTTGGGGAAGACCTCTGAAACCCAAACCCGATGACACTGCAACCGGTGATGTAAAAAAACTAATCAAAGATGAAATAGCTGAGACGTTGAATTTAGTAAATGTTGACCCGAACGAAATAGTTGTATTTCAAGACAAACAGGTGTTACGAAATGCCCGATATGGCATGGATGATACACTATACTCCTCTAAGCTATATTTTAAACATTAATTTTGTTATATAATTTGTTTGTCATTATTCCGTATTTCATGAATTATTATTTTTAAGCTCGTTACGCAATATCCGATATGGCGAAGAGGGTACACCATACTCCTCAACGTGAATTGTCCTATACAGCGAGTTGCACGTGCCGCGCGGATAATTCACGCGAATTACTTTTTTTACAAGTACGGCCGACTAATATATAAGTACAGTGCAGGGTCTTTTTAAGACACAGTGGACATTAGAGCAGACCTCTAAACGTTACCATTTGTCGGATTTTTAGAGCCAAAAAGTTGGGTGAGTTAAATACATTCCTTTTTGGTTTCTTGTTTCAGGTGAATATTCAGTTTCGTAACAGCACGTTTATTTTATTATGTATTGTGTTAATCCATTTCATTATTTGGAAAAACTGTCTATTTTTATATTCAGCTCGCCGGTCGTGTGAATAGATGGGTATTCCAGACCAATGTTAACCGGTGAAGTGGAGACGGAAAATGAATTACTGTCACACCGGAGGGAAGTGTATTGTTAACACACGTGGTTTGTTTTATTGACTGCTTTATTTTGTAAAACACGAATAGCGTGTTCGTCAGTCAATAAAACCCTACGTTTGCTTTATTTTGTTAAACACGGGTAGCGTGTTCGTCAGTCAATAAAACCCTACGTTTGCTTTATTTTGTAAAACACGGATAGCGTGTTCGTCAGTCAATAAAACCCTACGTTTGCTTCATTATGTAAAGCACGAATAGCGTGTTAAGTCAATTTGATAATATTATTGGGTTTTCATTGATTATATTTTGCGTGTGTGACACAAGTAGTATGTTTATTGTCAATTAACCCTTATGATTTGATTTACTATGTTGTGTGGAGTACGACTATTGTATCAATAGTCATTATCATTCTACGTTGATAAGATAGATAGTACAGCAGTGTACAACCATAGATACAGTAGTGTATATCTATAGAAATGATACAGTAGTGTATATCTATAGAAATGATACAGTAGTGTATATCTATAGAAATAATACAGTAGTGTATAACTATAGAAAAATAGTACAGCAGTGTACAACCATAGATTCATTTGTGTGTGTATCGTGTGCTCATTATATATATATATATATATATATATATATATCTATCATGGTTTTTTTTTATAATATAATTTGTATTTGAACAAACGTGTTTGTTATTTCTTCAAAGCCCAACCTAATCTCAAAGGGTCGGCTCGACTACGTTACAATTTTGGTGGCAGCGGTGGGATTGTACTTTCTATCCGAGCAAACTTTTGGATTGTTAGTTTGAGCTTTCATATCCAACAAGTGTCGGGGAAAGCCTTTGAGACAGGATTGTTTTGAGAAATACTATTTTACATTTCATTGTAAACGAAACTGAAGTTGATCTTCCCTCAGATAAACAAGTCAATTTAGTGACGCTCGTTTGAAGCGAACGTTTATCTAAAATCATGTCGTCCACTAGGGAATTGTTAGAGATTGGTAAGCAATTGGGGCATGAGGGGGAAGCTTTACAGCAGTTTGTAAAGGACAAACAAAATAGAGAACGAGATCGACGCGCCGAAGAACGGGAGGTTGAAAAGGAAAGGTTTCAACGTGAACAGGAAGCAGAACGCGAAAAATTAGAACTAAACGCACTCATTGAAAAGGAAAGGTTTCAACGTGAACAGGAGGCAGAACGCGAAAAACTAGAATTAAACGCACGCGTCGAAAAGGAAAGACGGGAGGAAGAACGCGAAAAACTAGAACTAAACGCGCGGATCGAAAGGGAAAAGCTAGAGTTAGAAAAGTCTAGACTAGAGAACGATAGGGTATTTCAATCGAGTAAATTCAAAAAGCCACAACTCCCAGCATTTGAAGAATATAAAGATGACTTAGATAGTTACCTGTTGAGATTTGAGAGATATGCTACTGCGCAAAATCTCCGAAAAGAAGATTGGGCATTACATCTGAGCACTTTATTAAAAGGTAGGGCTTTAGAAGTGTACTCAAGGATACCAAGTGCAGAGGCATCTAACTACGATTTGTTAAAGGATGCATTACTGAAAAGGTTTGAACTTACTGAAAAGGGTTTCAGGGAAAAATTCCGATCTAGTAAGCCAGAAAAGGGAGAAAACTTTGACCAATTTGTATACCGGATATCTAATTACCTATTCCGTTGGTTAACTTGCGGGGGAGTCGCAAAAACTTACGAAGCAGTATGTGATTTTCTTGTCAGAGATCAATTGCTTGCAGTATGTAGTAAGGAACTATTCCAATACTTAAAAGAGAAAACCATTAATAAGTCAAGCGAGATGGCAAAACAAGCAGATATATTCGCTAATTTTGGGAGGGGTTTACCTCAAAACCAAAAGGGTGAGTTAGTCAGGTTAGATCAGAGGGGACCTAGAAGTCAAGATAGACAGAGAAAACAATGTTTCAGTTGCGGGGAGTGGGGTCATATGTCTAGCGCATGTCCGAAGCGTAAAAAGGATTTACCAAAGGCGGTAGGGGTATCGTATATGGTAGGCTCTTCAGCTTGTGTAGAAAGCAATAAGAGTGGCTCCAATCAAAATGCATCAAACGTATCAATACAGTGTGAGGGATTAGTGAATGGGGTTAGGGCCTCAGTACTTAGAGACACGGGGTGTAATACAGTAGTTGTTAAGCAAAGTTTGGTAAGGCCGGATCAATACCTTGGGGAAACGGTATCTGTCAGATTGATGGATAATACCGCAGTACAAGTGCCGACTGCATGCGTTCATATCGAAACACCTTATTTGACAGGCACAGTGACAGCATGTTGTGTAAAGCAACCTCTGTATGATCTGATTGTAGGTAATATAGAAGGGGTAGCGAATTTTGTTGTGCCAGGCAAAGCAGTGGCCGATGTTCCAACTTCCATGGCTGCTGAAACTAGGTCACATATATCGAAGAGTAAGAAGCCTTTGTCAAAATTAAAAGTACCAGATGCCATACCGATGATAGATAAAAGGACACTAATTAAAGAGCAAAATGAAGACGAGTCGTTGTCCATAATCAGAAATAAAGCCGCGTCAGGGGAAGTCATGAAATGTAAAGGTGGGGGTAGCTACAGGTTCAAATATCTCAATAATGTCTTGCATAGGGAGCATACTACTCGTGAAGGTCGACGGTTTACACAGGTAGTAGTGCCTCGGGACTATAGACCGCGTGTGTTGAAGTTAGCACACGAGTCGACGATGGGGGGTCACCTGGGTTCTACAAAAACCAAAGACCGTGTATGTGCAGAATTTCATTGGCCAGGGGTTCACGGGGATGTAACTAGGTATTGCAGATCATGCGACATTTGTCAGAAAGCACAGTACAAAGGGAAAGTGAAAAGCGTACCTATCGGTAAAATGCCGTTAATTGAAACTCCGTTCAAACGCGTGGCGATAGATATTGTTGGTCCATTATCACCTCTTACAGACCGCAAGAATAGATACATCTTGACTATGGTTGATTATGCAACCAGGTATCCGGAAGCCGTCGCTCTACCATCCATCGAAACTGAGCGAGTAGCCGAAGCCCTAGTAGAAATGTTCAGTAGATTAGGGATTCCGGAAGAGATTCGGACAGACTGTGGGTCACAGTTCACATCAGAACTCATGGCAGAAATTAGTAGGCTTCTATCGATCAAACAATTATGGACAACTCCATATCACCCAATGTGCAACGGGCTGGTTGAGAAGTTCAATGGAACACTCAAACAAATGTTGCGACGAATGTGTGCAGAGCGTCCGAACGATTGGGATAGATATCTCCATGCAGTATTATTTACATATCGAGAGGTTCCTCAGGAGAGTTTAGGGTTTTCACCATTTGAACTTTTATACGGAAGAACGGTGCGAGGGCCAATGAAAATTTTGAGACAATTATGGTCAGATGACGAAACAGATGACGAGATTCGAACGACATATCAGTACGTATGTGATTTGAAGGACAAGTTGAGAGAGACTTGTGCAATAGCCCATGAAACGTTAAGGCAAGCTAGTAGTCGCGCAGCTCGCTACTATAATTCAAAAGCGCGTGATCGGAAATTTAAAAAGGGTGACAGAGTTTTGGTTCTCCTTCCAACCGAGAGAAACAAATTAATGTTACAATGGAAAGGTCCATATACCATCATAGATGAAAGGGGAGGCATGGATTATACCATCGATGTAGGTGGAAAGTCCCGTATGTTTCATGCTAATTTATTGAAACGGTACTATGATCGGACAAATGCAAAGCCAGACCAAGGAATTTTAAACGTGGTCGGGGTAGCCATCATTGAGGAGGATGAGGAACAAGAGTCAGTTCCAGGTCTTAATTTGAGTGGGTTACTGGAGTGCGACATGGGAAAGACGGTATTCAATATGAGTCCCGATCTGACTGAGAAACAGAGAAAGCAGGCTCAGGATCTCATCAATGACTATCCCGATGTGTTCTCGAACAAACCTGGTAAGACAGATGTGCTAGAGCATAGGATTAAACTTACATCGCATGAACCATTTAGAGTTAAGGGGTACCCAATGCCTCATGCATCCAAAGATGTCATCGAAAAGGAAGTTGAAGAAATGCTTAAATTAGGAGTGATAGAGAAATCGTGCTCACCGTATGCATCATCTGTTGTCCTGGTGAAAAAGAGTGACGGCACAAACAGATTCTGTATCGACTTCCGCCAACTGAACGCGCGAACGGTATTTGATGCCGAACCCATACCGGACATTGAAAGTATCTTCGTCCGTATGGCGGGGCACAAATATGTCACGAGACTGGATCTGACAATGGGATATTGGCAGATACCCTTGTCAGAGGAAACAAAAGAAATGACTGCGTTCGCCACCGGAAGTGGATTGTACCAATTTCGTGTTTTACCGTTCGGGTTGGTAAACGCCGGGGCTTGCGCTGTAAGACTAATGCGTAAAGTGATGCAGGGATTGCAGCATGTGGAAACCTACATTGACGACATCTTTATATTTAGTGATACGTGGGAAGAGCATTTACGTGACATTGCTCAAGTTCTAGATCGATTACGTAAAGCTAAGTTGACAGTAAAACCTACTAAATGCAACGTGGGGTATAGGAGTTTAGAGTGTTTGGGACACGTAGTTGGGAGGGTAAACGAGTTGAGACCCGACCCCAAGAAAATTGCAGCAATCAGGGATTCATTGCCACCCACGTCAAAGAAGCAAGTTAGGTCATTTATCGGGTTGGCAGGGTATTATCGAAAATTCATCCCTAACTTTGCAGCCATAGCCAGTCCTTTAACGGACCTAACCAAAAAGGGTCAGCCAAATAAAGTTCAATGGGGAGATAATCAAGACAGGGCTTTTAACACTTTAAAAAAATTGCTAACAGAAGCCCCCGTACTTAAGTTGCCCGAACTGAACAAAACATTCATTTTGAGAACAGATGCTTCAGAGTTGGGACTAGGGGCGGTTCTATTACAGGAACAAGATGTAATCAAGCTCCCAGTCGCCTACGCCAGCAGGAAATTACTTCCAAGAGAGAAGAATTTCTCGGTAATAGAGAAAGAGTGTTTAGCAGTAGTGTGGGGAATAGATAAATTCCAAACCTACCTCCAGGGCCGAGAGTTCAATCTGGAAACAGATCATCAGCCTCTACTTTACCTCAATAAGGCAAAGATTAATAATTCACGGTTGATGCGATGGGCCTTGTTGCTACAGCCTTACAGATTCCGAATCGAGGCAATCAAAGGTACGGAAAATGTAGGTGCGGATTATCTCAGTAGACATTGATTATCTGGTTACCCATATCGTGTAATTTCGTGGTTTTTAAAGTAAATATACTTTTTTTTTAGGGGGGAGGTGTGTTACGAAATGCCCGATATGGCATGGATGATACACTATACTCCTCTAAGCTATATTTTAAACATTAATTTTGTTATATAATTTGTTTGTCATTATTCCGTATTTCATGAATTATTATTTTTAAGCTCGTTACGCAATATCCGATATGGCGAAGAGGGTACACCATACTCCTCAACGTGAATTGTCCTATACAGCGAGTTGCACGTGCCGCGCGGATAATTCACGCGAATTACTTTTTTTACAAGTACGGCCGACTAATATATAAGTACAGTGCAGGGTCTTTTTAAGACACAGTGGACATTAGAGCAGACCTCTAAACGTTACCATTTGTCGGATTTTTAGAGTCAAAAAGTTGGGTGAGTTAAATACATTCCTTTTTGGTTTCTTGTTTCAGGTGAATATTCAGTTTCGTAACAGCACGTTTATTTTATTATGTATTGTGTTAATCCATTTCATTATTTGGAAAAACTGTCTATTTTTATATTCAGCTCGCCGGTCGTGTGAATAGATGGGTATTCCAGACCAATGTTAACCGGTGAAGTGGAGACGGAAAATGAATTACTGTCACACCGGAGGGAAGTGTATTGTTAACACACGTGGTTTGTTTTATTGACTGCTTTATTTTGTAAAACACGAATAGCGTGTTCGTCAGTCAATAAAACCCTACGTTTGCTTTATTTTGTAAAACACGGGTAGCGTGTTCGTCAGTCAATAAAACCCTACGTTTGCTTTATTTTGTAAAACACGGATAGCGTGTTCGTCAGTCAATAAAACCCTACGTTTGCTTCATTATGTAAAGCACGAATAGCGTGTTAAGTCAATTTGATAATATTATTGGGTTTTCATTGATTATATTTTGCGTGTGTGACACAAGTAGTATGTTTATTGTCAATTAACCCTTATGATTTGATTTACTATGTTGTGTGGAGTACGACTATTGTATCAATAGTCATTATCACGCTACGTTGATAAGATAGATAGTACAGCAGTGTACAACCATAGATACAGTAGTGTATATCTATAGAAATGATACAGTAGTGTATATCTATAGAAATGATACAGTAGTGTATATCTATAGAAATAATACAGTAGTGTATAACTATAGAAAAATAGTACAGCAGTGTACAACCATAGATTCATTTGTGTGTGTATCGTGTGCTCATTATATATATATATATATATATATATATATATATATATATATATATATATATATATATATATATATATATCTATATATATATATATATATCTATCATGGTTTTTTTTTATAATATAATTTGTATTTGAACAAACGTGTGTGTTATTTCTTCAAAGCCCAACCTAATCTCAAAGGGTCGGCTCGACTACGTTACAACAGGGTAAATTGAAAAGCAGTGATGTGTCGTTGGATGATATTTTGATACGGCAGCAAGACGCCACTGAAAACTCTATTGCGTTGTATTCCAGCGACGGACGACTTAAACCAGGTGCACTTGTGTCTACGATCACTGATAAGATTGCTACCCATGACAATAGTATTGCCGACATAATTACCATCTATAGCAACATGATTGCCGCCCAAGACAACAAGATTACCACCCAAGAGAACAAGATTGCCGCCCAAGACAACAAGATTACCACCCAAGAGAACAAGATTGCCGCCCAAGACAACAAGATTACCACCCACGGCCGTGAGCTGGATGATCATATACGAGGTTACAATTCTTTTCGCAAAAATGTCATACATAAATTCTTTGGAAGCCCGCTTGTGGTTGGCATGACTCTCGCTGAAATCAAAAACTATCTATCGCTGTTCTTTTTTAACAAGGACGCAGGAAGGATGATGAATGAAAATGAAATCAAGGCAAATTATCTCGATATTTCTAAACTAATAGAAGATTTTAAAAAGGTAAGGATTCCGCACAAGGACATTAAAAATATCGTGTATACGACCCATCATGGAATCGAGGATTGGATAAGAGAGACAAGAAATCCTAGAATTGCCCTCTTTCTCTCGAAGGATGGAGAAGCGAAGGTTGATGGTATCTATAGGTTAACGTGGGCCTCTATCGATCAATTTAATCTGATCATGGGCAATAGAACCTACTCTGGTGGCGTCGCGACGTTAATTATCGAGACTGGCATAACACCAGAATTTCAATTCGTCGCGGTTGATAGCTCCACCATCAGATCAAAAATAGCCTGGTGTTTAGAACTCGTAACTCATTTTCCGGCTGAAGTACTAGCAATTCCCGCTAACGATGACAAATAATTGAAAACACTAGTAGTTTTAAAATAACAACAATGATTTCATCAACGCAATGTCGCTATGATCAGGTCAGAGAATTTCAAAATAGACTCAAAACCCTCACTGAGGAGTATCAAATAAAAATGAAAAAATACCGACGAAGAATCACCGCAATTGATGTTATTATGTACTCTGTGTCAAGCGTTCTCACTGGCGCCGGAATAATACTTGCATCGGTTATAATGATTGCTCCGGTCGTAGTTCCAATTTGCATTTCTGCGGTGGCTACAATCGGGGGTATATCAACCGGGATAGCAAAAAAGATATCATCATGCAGCCAGAGTAAACTGCAGAATTACTTAATTCAATTTCATATTGCATCAACCGCATATTCGCAGTTATCCCTGATGATATCGTCGTCACTCGATAATACGATTATATCAGATAGTGAATTCTCAGCGATGGTCAGTATTTTTGATTCCGCGATATCGAAATTAGAGCAACAACATGAGTATAATAACAATGACAACACCGATGGAATTGGAAAACACGAACCCGAAAACAAAAATGATCTCAATAACCTCAACCATACCAAATTGTGAGTTCTCAGTGATGGTCAGTATTTATGATTCCGCGGTGTCAAAATTAGAGCGACAGCAACAGTATAGCAGCGATGACAACACCGATGGAATTACTTCAACAAATAGTGGAGAACACGAACCCAGTACAAACAAGTATGATATCAATAACATCAACGGAACCCGAGTTTAGTGTGAATTTCCCTAGCCCAGTCCCCGTGAAGGAGATAGCGCTAGCAAAATTACGAGTATACCACAGTTGGCCTAATATCAGATCAAAATCATTTGGTGGTCAACAACCCAATAATTCTTTAGTGTTTGCAAATAAGAATAAAGATGACGGAACCCCAGACTGGAACGTCGTTTCGATACCAACAGGGTCATACCAAATCGAACAAATCAATAATGAATTCGCGCGTAGAATAAAATCGATTACTGGAGTAGAGTCAAAAATAGCTATAACAGTTCATGAACCAACACTATCATCCGCAGTTGAGATAAACACAGAAGGATACGTCGTAGATATCTATCAGAGTTCTATTAGAACCGTATTAGGATGGCCTGAATTACCACCAGGGGGTAAAACCGTTGATTTACCAGAACCACAAAAAACTGATTATATCACCGACAGAATAAAACCTGATAATCCAATAAAGAGTTATAAAGAGCACGAAAACACTTTAGGTTTTTTTTATTTCGGATACTACGATACTAGACGGGGAGAGAAGGAAGGGGAAAGAACAGAGGGATTTCATTTTGTTAACGAACCTGAAATCATTAAAAATTTCACAGCAATGAATAATGATTTATCGCTGTTGTTTATATCTCTTAAATCCGGCTCTCTCACCCGAGATGAATTTATCAGCGTCGTAGAAACATGCAACAAAATTATCGACGATATGGAAGTATTTAACCTAAAAATTATTCAGGATATATTAGATGACGATAATCCCCAATCAAGAACAAGATTTGCAACAGACTATAAAATCCGCGTTGAAGAAATTCCGACATTTAGACTACCAGGATACAACGTACCAGAACTAAAAAGACTTCTCAGTGATGCCATCGATGTTGGTTTTAAAATAATTCATGATACGTGGAAAAAAACAGCATCACCGGAAATAAAAATCCTCAAACATAATAATGATCCAGATGGTGGTGGTAGGCATATCGCTCCGTTCAACGTGAATATATCCTCAGTGATTGCGCTCAATTTAGTATGTGATGTTATCGAAGGAAGCTATCAGATTAATCTCGAACGATCAAATCAAGCTCAGCAAGGGTATATTCTTTATTCGTTTTCACCAACAGCTCCTCCAGGATTCCTAATTATTGAAAACCCAATTAATCCTGTCTACATGCGATGCCATAATAATTCGTTAACGAGAATTAATTTCAAACTCACCGACCAGTCAAATAATCTGATTGATTTACAAGAAGAGGTGTTAGCGATTAGTTTGTTTGTGAGATCATAAATGATTTTCATCCTAAGGACTTTCATCATAAAGACTCGATCAAATCATTTATTATTTTTTGTTAACCTGTAGCAGCAGAGAGGGTGGATGACAACAAGTTGCGACCAAAATTAATTAAAAAATCGTAAAAGTCTCCGTTTTCATTTTTTTAGTTAAAATGAGATTTCGTAGGGAAGGCTCGTTAAAATTTCAATCAATTTTTTGTCTGAAAACGTTGTAGGGTTTGCCCCTGAGACATTTTTTTTGGTTAAAATGAGATCGTAGGAAGACTCGTTTTAAAGATTCAATCAAAATTTTGTCTGAAAACGTTGTAGGGTTCGCCCTCTCTGCTGCTATACAATTGAAAAGCTACAGTTAATTAAATATCTGAATTATATATCTCTGAGTAAATTGAATTAATGTAATTGATATTTAGCAAATGCTAACAAAAGGATATTTCAAAAGGCACAATTATGTCAAGAGGATCTGTATTCATATCGCCAAATACAGACAAAATGCCTAGCTACTCATCAAGCAAAATCCCGTAACTTTATCAGAGTAATCCCTGCCAAAAAAAAAGAACGTCAAGGTCTTATTTAAATTAAGTTCTTTATATTATATTTATTTCTACGTCTGTTTGTACTTTTGACATATACTAGGTAATTTAGATGGCTTTAAATACAGGACAATGCAATCGTTTGTGGTGGAAGATATAAATATGGAAGAAACTTTTGACAGTTATTTGGTGACGACATTGCTCTCACGCCTATCAATGTCGGGGGAAAGCACTTTCATGTTGTTTTGGGTCTTAGTTCTAATGGACTGTGTTGCTGTGTTAGAAATGAAATGGGTTGTCTTTGTCAATTGATTGCAATTTCGGGATTCACCAAATCGGTTCCTTAACTACAACATGATAAAGCCAGTATTGATTACAAATAAAAACAAACTATTTTCATTCTTTTCATTTTAAAATTAAGTTCTTGTTTTCCTCTGGTATACTATGAACATTTTGCTATAAATAATTTACATATTCGCTTGAAATGGGACTCAGCTATTGTTGCTATATATATATATATATATATATATATATATATATATATATATATATATATATATATATATATATATATATATATATATATATATATATATATACACACACATATACATATATATATATATATATATATATATATATATATATATATATACACACACATATACATATATATATATATATATATATATATATATATATATATATATATATATAGTGGAGCCTCGTTAATCCGGACATATTCTTCCCCGTGTATATGTCCGGATTAACGAGTTTTCCGGATAATTGAATCGTGCAAATTTTTTATTTTACGATATCATCACAGCGTAAATATGTACATATACATGCTAACGTTAAATGTAATTTACTGTATATTCAATAACGGTTGAAATAAATTAATGAATACATATATTTACTTATTTATTATATGTTATTTTGCAGTCAAATGCGTTATGGTAATCTAATAAAATGCAGTCATTTTATAAGTCGTATTTTACAGCTGTTACAGCTGCTAATGATTGACGTCCCCATTTTATTTGGAAATGGAGCCCTATAGTGTCCACAGCTTAAATCTGTCAACTGTACTTTTATAGCCATCAATAAACTGTGATTGTTACATACAGCTGGTAAATATCTTAGAGGCTTATTGACAATTTTAATTTAGTTACCTTATGTTATGTCAAAAAGCATCGACGATTTGATCCCAGTGTGTTTATTTAGTTATTAACACCCCGTCGGCGACTAGCTAAAACATATATTGTTTATACAATCGCTAGTTATAACATGGTCATGCTACTTAGTTATTGACAGTGGCCATAGATTCTCAAGGGTTTTACTATTGTGTTTTATGTATTATTCTACTGACTATATTTTCATATACGATTTTTCGAATTATCTTATTATTGGACATATTATTTCCGGATTATCGAGACAAGTTTTAATGTAATTTTACATTTTGGTCCCTGATTTTGATTTCCGGATCCGGAACGCGGATTTCTTGATAATCGGAGCAAATTAACGTTTAGGAATTCCGTTCCCGTTGAATTATGTCCAGATAGCGAGGTTCCCGGATAATCGGAGTCCGGATTAAGGAGGCTCCACTATGTATGTATGTATATATATATATATATATATATATATATATATGAAATGTTCCAATTACCTTTTTGGTTCAGAATATTGTAGAACGAAAATGTGATGAAATGTTCCAAATACTGTTTTGGTTCAGAATATTGTAGATATATAATGAAACATCAATTTACCCTTGGCGATTTTCATTTTCAGTGAATCAGTAACACCCTAATCACAAAAGAATATATCAGTCTTGGCATGCATTTGTAGGTACAAATAATTATACTTCAGAACATTAGTTCGGGTACCTCTCCTTTACAGTCATCAATGTCAAGCATTTCTTATTGTTGTTGTAAAACAATCACGTGTGAAGCCGTTGAATACACAATGAACAAGTAAATGGATACGTGTACAAGGTTTATGACTGGATAAACAATATTTCAAGCATTCATAGATTTTTCCATTGATTACACAGAAATCGCTTTGTGAACATAACACTATTGACAATTAAGAGATATAAAATAATATCATACATGTTTACAGGTTTGATGTATACAAATGCCCATTCATATCTGGCAAGGCAAGGCTGTGTATTGGAGTAATTTGAATAATCATGCCTTCCAAGGCTGATATTGTGTATACTGAGTCCGATTTACAATGTGTATCATGTTTTGTCTGATCAGGACTGTACCGGGAATATGTAATTTTGTGCAATCAGGACTGACAATTCAAATTTACAAAATGTACAATCCAGTATTAACTGGGTGCTTATTGAGGTGGTAAATGATATTTTCTGTAATTTAGCCACAGCTTTTATATGTTTCTTCTTTCTTCCTTGCGATTCCATTACTTGTTTCTGTTTGTTTGCCTATTATTCGTAATAATTGTATAAACTATTTTCTTACTCACACTCTGGAAAAGAGACGATAAGTATTATGTTCTTTTTAGTACAGAGCCATAGTCTATTTTGGAAAAGCAATGACAAAAGCATTTATTATGGGTCACTCCCTTTGTAGATGGCTAGATCGGTATTTGAGGTTAAGGACGGATCTTAGGCTCGTTCCGTCATTAAACATACCACAAGTTTGTAATGTAAAAATGAAGGGGATCGGAGGGTGGACAATTGACGAGCTTTAGAGAAATGCCATGAATGCAGCGCGCCTAAAATGCCCCGATATTGCAATTCGGGAGCAATGATGTAAACGCTGATGCATCGCAGGAGGTAATTATACATTTGATGGTTGCATGGGATACACCTTTACATATCAAATATTGTGTTAAACACATTGTTCTTTGTCAGCTTATGTCTTGATTTCCTTAAACGTTGCACCAACGTTGTGGTCGCGGGAATACTTAACCATAAGAATGAAGCAGCCCATAGAAAGTACAAAGTTATGTACTGTTGCTTAGCAACGAAGGTAAATGTACACAATATAAAATTAAATATACATAACATCTCCCCTCATAAGAAAAAAGGAACAGTTGCATAAATATGTATGACAATATAATAATTATAATACCATAGAAAGATGTCTTATTAATGTACCGAAATATGTAGCAAAAAGTAGTTCTATACACGTGAATGTGTATCTGCATTAAAATTGTCTTTTTTTTGTTATATCTTATGTCAATGTTGCATCCAAGCGACATTAAATTTCACTAAAAAATATCTGATATTTAATTTTCATGGTATTAATGATGGTTGCTGTTACTGAATACAATAACCGGAGATGTTCGTTTAAAAAAAATTGACACACCATTTTTAATATATTGAGTCAATAGTCTACTAAGCCCTACATCACATGGATAAAGAGACATTTTAAATAAAGGCCTAAAGTCTGGAGTTGAAAAATATTTGTGCACTATTATGTATGGCCTTTAACTTTTCAAATGATCAGGGACACCGGATATATCGGTGATGTTTGGATTTATCGCCCATCAAATTTGTCAGTATCTAGGCATTTATAGATTTGCAATAGTATTCAGCAGTACCTAACATGGCATCATTGCATTTTTCTGATAGGCACTGGGAATTCAGAGATGGCCTTGCCCTTAATGACTTCAATGTCCTAAATATTTAATAAATGCTCGCTTTTACCTAGATTAATTGTGAAATTTGCATAAGTGAGGCGATCAAAGAACTTCAAAACGGTTTCCAAGTGATTGTTCCAATTGTCGTTGAAAATGATTAAGTCATTGATGTGCGTTTCACACTTATCTATGCTATATGTTTGTATATTCAATAAACGGTGTATGTTGACGGATAACGTTTCTTACCAAAGCACATCACTTTATTTTGATAACGTCCATATGGAGTTGCATTGCCGTAATTTTGTTTGCTCTCTCAGTGAGCGGAGTGTGTTAGAATCTTTTCAAAAGGTCAAAAGTGGTGACAATTAGCATTTAAAATCTTAAAAATGCAGTCATCGATTATTGGTGCTGGAAATGAAACCGTATGGTCAAAATAATAACCTTCCATAGTCAGTACACATATGGAACGTGTTATCTGGTTTAGACAAAATGGTACACGGTATACTCCAGTTACTTTTATATGGTTGAATGTAAACAGATTCTACAGCAAAATAATTGAATGTCTTTTCTCAAACATTTCTGCTTGAGATGATTCATCACGTAAACTATGTTGATTAACAGGTGTAGAATCTACAATTTGAACGTTATGGTAGATTTTAATTGTTAGTGTTTTAACCTCAAGGAATGTTTGCCCATAGTCACTTAACATCTGCTTAAAATCAGTCTTTTCCTGTAGCTGTAGACATGAAAGTTTCCGGTCCGTTTCGAAGTTCCGAAGATTGGTTATACCGACGTTGATACAGTCATATTGCATTTCAATGTTTATACCTTTACTAAAGTGATGGAATGATTAAATGGGCTATATTTATCGACATATATTTTTAACAAATTTATGACATTTTTTATGTTTCCGCCTCCCGTGAGTGTTAATAATATACGTTAAGCCATCTACTTTAAGTTTTCCATTGTATAAGGATCATACAGGGCCGTATTATCCATAAGGCTAACTAGGCTGATGCCTAGGGGCCCACCAAGAGCAGGGGCCCTTGCAACTTTTAATCATGCCATGACAATGCTGTGTAATCGAAAATTCCACATGAAAAAAGTCCTACTCCATGCCACAACAATCAGAATGCTGCTAATTTCCATCTTTTTAAATCATTATTGGTAAATTTGTATTAAGTAAAAGAGAGCAAAATTCGCAAGTGGATGTCGAGGGTCCCAAAGAAGCTCGAAGCCTAGGGTCCCTGCCATGGGTTAATACGGCACTGAGATCATAAAATGTCAACCAAAGAGGATTTTGAGGTATAGGCAAGAGTCATAACTAGATTAAAAACTGATAACCTTTGTAGTTATGTTGTACCTAATTTAACTTTTACTGATTTTAGTTGTTCTTGTTACGTACGCAGCTTTTAGCTATTCATATTTGAACTCAGAAATGTAGTCAAGAAGATCCATCTTGGAATCTTTATTTCATGGAAGTTTCTCTTCTAATAACGTTAGTGATCAAAATGGCATTATGTCCAAAAGCGATTTAGAAATTACTAAAATTAAATGACTCTGAATTGATTTTCCTAACAGCGAACAAAGGAAAATGAATGCCTCCGTCTCAATCCTTTACGGTATCAAAACAATAGGACCGAATCGTATTTTTAAAGTTTAATGAAATCTTTCCAAAGTCCTATGCCTTTCATATTGATACACAGAAGATTAAAACTGGTGGGTTAGTCATTCGTCTATAACTTCTTGGAAAATTCAAAACATAACATTTGATTCTTGAACAAATCGAACATAATTAGGTAGACCGACAAATATAAACAACTTTATTGAAACGTTTACTATGGTTCTAGTTTTAATATTTCTTTAACAATTCGCCTCTTGAAATCTTTATTCCGCTCGAAACTAAAATTATCTAAATTCCCTTTTGTTGCGTGGGGCAAACGATATCTAATTCATTTGATGAGTAAGCACATGGTGTCCCCCTATCGAAAATATCAGTAGATGATCATATTGTTCATCGAACGAACTTTTTATAAAGTGCTAATACGTTCTTCGTAAATTAGTGCCTGGATTTCTGCAATCAGCAATACCGGTATTTCTACGACTTCTGAATGTAATTACAATAATAATAATAATAATAATAATAATAATAATAATAATAATAATAATAATTATTTACTATTGAGATCAATGACCTAATTTATTTTGCTCATCGGCATTATTGCACCAATATTAGCAATATTATTTAATAAACTATTCGATGTTGGATATTATTTAAAATATTGGTGAACGTCACAGAGATTGCTGTATCAAATATGACAAAAAGTAATGCAAATGAATTCTCGAATTACAGAGGATTTTGCTTGCATCGGTTTTCAATAATAGAAGTAACGAAAGGGTAGATAAAAATATATCACTTGGCAAACAAGCCAGTTTTAGAGCAGGCTGTTCCTTTGTAGAAAACATATTTATATGACATCGTTAATCGAAACATATTTAAGAAAACATAGATGTTTTGCATTTACCAAAAATAATTCCGCATATATTAGCTTAGACAAGGACGAGATGTGCAAAATTAACGTACATACTTAAGTCATACGTATATTGTCTTCTGTGATGTTGATATAATTTAACGTTGAATTGCCTCTTGCTCCAGTGATGACATCATTAGGTATATACAAATTTTATCAATATAAGACAAAAAGCCTTATGTTTGTCACACAATACAGAAGTTCTTGGTCTTAAATAGCATAAAAGTAAGTGGTATTCTTAAAACAAGTGAAATACATGTATATACCATATTTTCAATGATGTTACATACAAACGTCACCATAAAGAAAACCATACAAGGAATTCATGATAAAGAAATATGAATAATCGATTTACAGATTTGATCACAAGTTTCATAGTTTACTACTTGTAAACCATGTTTGTTTGGTGCAGTATAATTGTAAAACAATGTCGATCTTGTTCCGAAAGGTACTCTCCCATAGATCGTTCCCTGACTCATACGTTTTCCTTCCTCTTCTGGAAGAGACAACTAGTCTGTGTATTCCAAAACGTATAATCGGCATAGGAACAAGTAGCAGTGTTACTGATTACCATTACTATTTATTTGCCGGTTATGTAATTTGCAGGAACATCCGCCAATATTTACTAGGAGATTGATGACTACCAAAGATATAAAGAAAGAAGAATAATTTTGATAGGAAAAACTGGAGCAGGAAAAATCACTCTGGGAAATGCAATGTTAGGAGACAAATGTTCTAAAACTGAGTGTTTCCGGATGCAATCCATTACCACACACTGCTATATTGGACAAAAGAAGAGGAACGACGTGAAGAACATCGTAGTCTTAGATACACCAGGTCTTAAGGACACACAACAAGAGCAGACAAAAGAAATTGCGGAGCTTAGTAAATGAAATGCCATGATGACACCGGGTCAACATGCATTTTACTTGGTTATTCCGGGCAATGAACGATTTACTAAAGAGAGCTTTGACGCGGGTTTTGCAAATTCTTTGAAATCTACAAATATGTGATCGTCTTCTTCACACATAAAGCAAGCATGGGGAAGAGTACAACGACCAACCATTGCCTTTCTGCCCTCCCCGATGAATTCGCAACTAAGCTATTGGATGAAGGAGGAACGACAATTGGTATAGAGAGTAACAAATTGATAACAAAAGTTATCAAAGGAAATGATGGTAGCTACTATTCGGGAAGAAATGTAAGGTGGCAGAGAAAGCCTTTAGAAAACGCATCCACACAATTGAACAAGAGGTAGAAAAACAATACAAAAGAAAGAAAAAGTCGCGTGAGGCGGAGTATCAAGAGAAAGCAAAGCAAGAAAAGAAATGGGTAAAGAGACTTCAAGCTGTAAAAGATAAATATATGCAGCAGAAGCAATTGAAAGAAAAAGCAAAACTTGAGAAAGATATTTATGTAGCTCGTACGAAAATGTTGGATGCAAAGCGTAATAAAAGATAAAGTCTTGGAAAAATATGTAAAGAAAACGAGAAAGCTAAAGAAAAATGTAAACGGAAATTAGAGAAGTATAACAATAATGCTAGCCGATAACCTTTTGACAATGTGACCAATGACAGAAATAGCACAAGAAGGGCGGTTGCAGAGAGTCATAGGTTTACTGAAGTGACCAGGAATGCTGTAACTGAAGGTGCTGGGTCGGCTTATGATATGGTAACAAGATGGCTTGGAAATGCCACTGCGGCCATGAAAAGTTGGTATAGGAGATAACAAAGAATAAATGTACACACTATGCTTAGTAGAGCTTGACCACTGCATTTAGTAACACATATAATTGTTTAAAGGCAATGATTATAAAAGTCGGTTTCATTGTACATTTCTACACCCTCTTTCGTTTCGATAGGCTCATTGTTGGTCCGTTGTATATAATCAGTATTACATTTTTCTGATGCCATTTGCTAAGCATTTCCTCGGTTGTTTGACTTGTGTGCTCTATGATATATTATAAATGATTCTAGTTGACCAAATTAACATTTTAATTTTATTCTGTGTAAACAACTATACATATCTAAATTATTTCCTTCTTGTATGGGATTAAAATTAGTATTATTAGTATTTTGGTCTTGGTTTTAGAATTTCAAGAGTGCAATCCAGGTTATGCTCTTTTGTGTAAAGTTAGAATCATTTCATAAGGTTATATTTCATAGGGTAGTGTTTTGTTTCTTCTGACAATGCTAATTGTCCTAACTGAATGAAACGTCCCTTATATTTTTCAATACCGGAAATGTTCTGGGCCTCCACGAACCGTAATGTTGTCCAAAATTCCTTTGAAAGAAATTAAAACAGTTGCAGAATAATATTACGGTACAAATAATGAGCACGCTTAATCATCACTGAACAGATCAGTTTTTAAAAAAATGCTTTTCCTGACAAAACATATATAAATACATCATAAAACTTCTCTGTATAATTCCATAAGAAACACATTAAGTATGAATGACTTTAAGATCGGAATGATCCTGAATATTTTATTTTCTCTCACAATGGACCCCATGGGGCAACAAAAACTATTGATTTACGGCAAACTAAGTATATTCACATTATCTCACATAAGCAATGGGAATCCACAGAAAATTCTTCCCGAAACCTCCATATCTTAGGTATCACTGGACAATTTTTTCGGCAAACTGTCATCTGACAATGACCTTTAGCGGGAAAAAAATTAATATTATATCAAAGATACAAATAAATACTAACTAATGATTTTGTTCAAAAGATGCATGTATGATTCTGACTGAGGTATTAAAGTTAATTCATTATGCAGCTAGTGGCTTCTATACTAAACAAACACTGCGCCCATCTCTTTTTTACATTCATTTTTGACAGAAAACATTTATTTCGAATAGTTTCTTGTGTCAAGACAGCAAAAAGAATCAGCATGTACCTTATGCCTGAATAAAGTTCACTAGTACTGTAACAAATTAGCATGCTTTATATCACCAGTCAACTATCTAGATTTTAGATATTTACCTCTGTAGCAGACATAAGTAAATATGTAAGCCATGTTGGCTGCTCATTTGCAGCCCAAGTTACGCATTTGATCCCCAAAATTAGTCTAACTGTGACAGCCAGTCGCCAACACAAAAATCTATTTACAAGCATATCTCAAAGTACATTTAAACTACATTACAGGTTTAGCTTATCTATGAACTGACAAATGCTAGGATTGTGATAATTAGGCTCATGCCCTCTACCTTAAATATTAGGGAAGTATCAAAGTACGTTAAAATCCAGTGATAGACAATTTTTATTCTGACCTTGGAAAGTTCCAGAAAAGAAGTTCTCCAATAAGTTGACAAATTATTTCTAGAAAATGGCGACTGCGACTTCGGGCAAGTGGGGGAGTAAATAAACATTTCTGTTTAAGGATTATTCGTTCTTGCCTTAATATCAGTAGCGGATATTTAATTTGGGTGGATTTATTTATTCAAATTATTAATCACTGGAATTACAAAGTGCTCAGTAATATCATTGGACTAAAACATTAATTAGTATTTATAGTCAATTCAAAAAAGGACATTTGGAATATACTATTGTGGTACATCAACAGACTGTCGGTATATCGCCACAGAGAAGGCCATTGATACCTTATCACATTCTAGACTACATGCACATCTACACATTCAATATTGGAATTTAGTTTTAACTCTTTCATAGTCAACAATGTTCTGTAACGCATATCTGTCTTTAGCCCTGTCTGATCATGTTAGTTTCAGGATAGACAATTACACTTATCTGCGACCTCTAACTCTAAGAATTTGCAACGTTAAGGGTGGTGTTTCCATCGCATATGTCAAACTCGTCATAATATTGTTCAACGCGATGAATTATGTCAGCTATTTTGGAACGTGTTAATTATTCCTGTCTACTAAATTCCAGACAGATATGACACTTAAAACTGTGATGATGGGTGGAGCGTCTCACGTGATCGTCCTCTTTTACTTTGGAACGTCATTTCAATTTCCCAAGCAGGTATCACACAAATGTGCAATGAACCCTGATACTTTCAGCGTGTACGTGTACGCGATGATTTTAAATAGTCTGGAATTCAAGTGTTCGCGTGTTCTGAAAGTTACTTCAGTCAGTGAAATCAAGCTGGTTACTTATGTTGTTTCCAACTGCAATCAAACGTTTTATCTATCCAATACATATTATGAACATTTTGCAAAATAGGATTCGGAGCGTTTATCAAGATTTTTTAAATCTAAGTTTGGTTATACCATCGCAATAGACTTATTTCTGAATCAAACAGTTATCTCGTAATTGCACAATTGGTTGGTACCTGATACTTGTTTGAGTAAAAGCTTAGATACTGACTGTGGTATTTCATCAACTATAAAACGTTAGTTTCCCGGAATGCATATTACGATAATACTCGCTGTTGTGTGAGAAGGAGGTTTATTGCTTCTAATTATGTTATGTGTTGAATATTGCATGGTAAATAATCAGAATCATAAAAAGTAGATTTTCACATTTACCGTTACCGTACGACGTACCTGGGAATTTTTATAAATAGAAAGAGAAACATAAAACTAAATCAGAGGTAAAACCAAATACTTACTAGCAAGAAAAAAATTACTATACATACATGAAAGATACAACCCTGCCCCCCCCCCCCCAATCCAACATAAAGCTCGAAATATTTATGCTGCTGGTCTTTATTAATACCTGCTACTGCTGTTAGAAATGGTTTATGAGGGTTATAAACCAGTACTGATTATATTACATTAAACTTAAAAGAAAAAAAATCAGTGCCACAAACACTTAATATACTAATCATGAGATATTTACGATATTGAAGGTAGCCGTTCCCTGAAAATGCATTGTATTAGAGCACTGCAAAATTGCATAGCTGTTATATGAGAATTGTTGTTTTGTTCGAAGGAATAGATACAGAAAGAAGACTGTTCTTCAATATATGAGTAGTGGTCCCATGTTAATGGAACTCATACAAAAAGTAGAAAGATTGTATTCCTGTAAACGGAATAATACTAAAATAGCAGCAGTGAGGGTGAACCCTACAACTTTTCCGACAAAAAACAGATTGAGTCCTTAAAACAAAAAATAGAGCCTTCCTTCGAAATCTCATATTTTAATCCCCCCCAAAAAATGTCTCCATTTGGCAAACGGAGACTTTACGATTTTTCAATCAATTTTGGTCGCAAAGTCGTTGTCATTCACCCTCTCTGCTGCTGGAACATTCAGTTCTGGTTAGCAAAAATAATAAATGATTTTAACCAAATATTTGATCCAGTCCTTAGGATCTCACAAACAGACTAATCGCTAACACCTCCTCATGTAGATCAATTAGATTATTGGACTGATCTGTGAGTTTGAAATTAATTCTGGTTAATGAATCATTATGACACCGCATATAGACTGGATTAACCGGAGACTCAATTATTAAAAATCCTGGAGGGGCTATTGGTGCAAACGAATAAAGAATATATCCTTGCTGAGCTTGATTTGATCGTTCGAGATTAATTTGATAGCTTCCTTCGATAACATCACATACTAAATTGAGCGCAATCACTGAGGATATATTCACGTTGAACGGAGCGATATGCCTACCGCCACCATCTGGGTTATTATTATGTTTGAGGATTTTTATTTCCGGTGATGCTGTTTTTTTCCACGTATCATGAATTATTTTAAAACCAACATCGATGGTGTCACTGAGAAGTTTTTTTAGTTCTGGTACGTTATATCCCGGTAGTTTAAATGTTGGAATATCTTTGGCGGGGATTTTATATTCTGATGCAAATCTTGTTCTCGATAGGGGGTTATCGTCATCTAATATATCCTGAATAATTTGCAAATTAAATGTTTCCATATCGTCGATAATTTTGTTGCATATTTCTACGACGCTGATAAATTCATCTCGGGTGAGAAAGCCGGATTTAAGAGATATTAACAACATTGAAAAATCGTTATTCATTGCTGTAAAATTTTTAACGATTTCAGGTTCGTTAACAAAATGATGTCCCTCTATTCTGTCTCCAACCTTCTCTCTCCCAGTTGGTTGATATCCGAGACCGAAAAACTCTATAGTAGCTGTGTGATCTTTATAACTCTTTATTGGATTATCAGGTTTTATCCTGTCTGTGATATAATCAGTTTTTTGTGGTTCTGGTAAATCAACGGTTTTCCCTTCTGGTGGTAATTCAGGCCATCCTAGTATGGTTCTAATAGAACTCTGATAGATATCTACGACGTATCCTTCTGTGCTTATCTCAATTGCGGATGATAGCGTCGGCTCATGAACCGTTATAGCGATTTTCGATTCTGTTCCAGTAATCGATTTTATGGAAACAACGTTCCAGTCTGGAGTCCCGTCGTCTTTATTCTTATTCGCAAAAACCAAGGAATTATTCGGTTGTTGACCACCAAATGATTTTGATCTGATATTAGGCCAACTGTGATACACTCGTAGTTTTGCTAGCGCTATCTCCTTCACGGGGACTGGGCTAGGGAAATTCACACTGAATTCAGGATTCGTTGATGTTATTGATATCATGCTTGTTTGTACTGGGTTCGTGTTCTCCACTATTCGTTGAAGTAATTCCATCGGTGTTGTCATTGTTATTATACTGTTGTTGTCGCTCTAATTTTGATATCGCGGAATCATAAATACTGACCATCACTGAGAACTCACTATCTGATATCGTTGAGGTTTCTGAGATCATTCCGGTTTTCGGGTTCGTGTTTTCCAATTCCATCGGTGTTGTCATTGTTATTATACTGTTGTTGTCGCTCTAATTTCGATATCGCGGAATCATAAATACTGGCCATCGCTGAGAACTCACTATCTGATATAATTGTATTATCGAGTGACGATGATATCATTGAGGATAATTGCGAGTATGCGGTTGATACAATATGAAATTGAATTAAGTAATCTTGCAGTTTACTCTGGCTGCATGATGATATCCTTTTTGTTATCCCGGTTGATATACCCGCGATTGTAGCCGCCGCAGAAATGCAAATTGGAACTACGACCGGGGCAATCATTGTAACCGATGCGAGTATTATTCCGGCGCCAGCGAGAACGCCTGACACCGAGTACATAGTAACATCAATTGCGGTGATTCTTCGTCGGTATTTTTTCATTTTTTCACGATAACGCTCAGAAAGTGATTTCAAATTCGCGGAAAAATTCTTTTACGGTATCATATCGATATCGATGCGATTGTGATTCCATTGACTCTGTCAACGGGATTATTATCAGTTCAATTGATTTCGTTGACTTCGTCAATGATGTTATTGTTATTTTAAACCCTGTAGTGTTTTCAATTATTCGCCATCGTTAGCGGGAATTGCTAGTAGCTTCAGCCGGAAAAATTATCTACAAGTTCTATATACCAGGCTATTTTTGATCTAATGGTGGAGCTATCAACCGCGACGAAGTGAAAGCTTGGTGTTTTGCCAGTCTCGATAATTAACGTCGCGACGCCACCAGAGTAGGTTCTATTGTCCATGATCAGATTTAAATGATGAATAGAGGCCCACGTTAACCTATAGATACCATCAACCTTCGCTTCCCCACCCCACAAGAGATCGACGATAATGCCTAAAGTATTGTCGTCTCTTGTCCAATCCACGATTCCATGATTGATCGTATACACGATATTTTTAAAGTTTTTGTGCGGAATCTTTACCTTTTCAAGATTTTCTATTAGTTTAGAAATATCTAGATAATTTTCCTTGATTTCATTTTCATTCATCATCCTCCCCGCGTCCTTGTTAAAAAAGAATAGCGATAGAAAGTTTTTAATTTCAGCTAGAGTCATGCCAACCACAAGCGGGGTTCCAAAGAATTTATGTACGACATTTTTGCGAAAACTATTATAACCTCGTATATGATCATCCAGCTCACGGCCGCGGGTGGCAATCGCGTCGGTGATCGTAGACACAAGTTCGCCTGGTTTAAGTCGTCCACCGCTGGAATACAGCGCAATAGAGTTTTCAGCGGCGTCGCGCTGCCGTATCAAAATGTCATTTACGGATATATTACTGGTTTTCAATTTACTCTGGAGATCTTGAAATACAACTATTTCGTTCGGGTCAACACTTGTTAAATTTAACGTCTCAGCTATTTCATCTTCAATTATTTTTTTTACATCACCCGTCGCAGTGCCATCGGGTTTGGGTTTCAGAGGTCTTCCCCAAATATCAATCAGGTTATTGAAAAACTCTTTCTCTCTCTAAAATCGTTTTTGACGACTCAGTCGTTGCCAGCGACTACTAGTGTATTCATTTACGACAACATGTGGTGGTTTTCCCTTTGGGTTACCCAAGGAGTTAGAAATAGCGTTAAGGACATTTAATACTTCGCTGCCACATATTGGTGGGTCATTCATTTGTTGTGTTGGTAGCGTAGAATACCAAGTTTTCATTGGAAAAGTTTTTATATAACTCATAAACTCTTTTGGCGGGGCTAATCCATATGAATCAAAATAGACAATCCCACGTGAATCAATAGCGTATGCAACCCATTGAGTTCCAGGTCCGGTGCTGTTATCGAGATTAATGATTCCGGTTTCAACGCTGTTGGGTTGTGCCGGCAACTGATCTTTCATAAAGACACCTCTGAAATTTTGAATCGCCAGTTTTTTAGCAGCATCCATTAAATCAAAATTGGACATTGGAGTCAAAGACTCTCCAATTAATAAACCGGTCTTAGTCTCAGGCCTTTTCCGCTGTACCATGAATACGGGGTTCCTGGTAGTCTTAGACCCTTTCCGCTGAACCATGAATACGGGGTTCCTGGTAGTCTTAGACCCTTTCCTTTTTTTTATAACCCTGCCCAGTTGCCTTTTTTAGTGCCATTCCTGCCGCGGTACCAACAGCCCCTAACGCTGCCGCTTTAGCCACCGCTGGGGCTGCTGCCGCAATCAACGCTGGAATCGCAGCTAACAACGGGAATATACCACCTGATTTTATCATATTTTTTATAGCAGCCGCAGAGAGAGTAATCTGAACACCTTTTTTTGCTACAAGTGCATCATTGAAATGTTTCACTTGACGAGTTGTCAGCGATAATTTATTCGCCCCGCCAGTCATTTGATTGGGTTTCAGCGTGATTGTGGTTCCACATTGCTTAGCTGATTTGGATTGCAATTTTTTTAATTGACCAGGTGTCAACGACACATTGATATTACTATACGTCATTATACAATAACAGATTGATCTAATTGCTATAAAGTTTCGATTACATATTTTCTACTGGCGCATCTACCACTCTCATTGTTCCTCCAACACCTTCGAGTAGCATTGATTTGTCGCTGAGAATGACAGCAACTGCTCTATAATTAGCAATAGCACCACGAAGCACATTAGCTCTAAAATGTATATCAACGACAGACTGTCTTGTTAAATCAAGATGTTCCAGTGAAAAATAATAGATTGGATATAGATTTTTAAAATCCAACTGTGATATTTGTAGAACAGTATCGACATTTTGATCACGTGCCATAAACGACAACAACCTATGATACACGCGTGCAATATGATTTTGACCGTAATCAAGTTGTACATCTTCAGATGGTTCCTGCTGGTCGTTTATTCTCAGTGAGACGTCTTTAACACCTAATGGATCAAATATCATATGACTGAAACGTTGATCGCCAACTCGTGTGTTATCCTGTAACGCAATAAATATATGACGTGGCGCAGCAACACCTTGTTTTGATGCTAGATTCCAAGTGAATAACCCGTTGATATTTGATTGTTTAACATCTGTACTCACGGTTAGCCAACTTAGTAATGATTTTCCTCCTTGGTCCATAAATGATAGTAATTGTTCTTCTGCGGTGATTGATGGAGTCAACACTGGCATCCACAATGATATTTTTGTTAAATTGACTTCACCGGCATCATCATTTACATGATCTGCAGCTGAGTTTGCTGGAATCCTCCAAATTGCGTCATTATCATCACTCTTTCGTACAAGCGATACTGTATGCTTCGCCCCGTAGATAACTTTTCTGACGTTTCTACAGAATCCAAATATATGATGCAGTGGAATCGCGCATGAAAATAATTTACGCCGCCCCTCCAACATTGATATACGTGTCGCAGCTCCTAGATTGAAATTAGGATCGTTGTTTTTAATCATATTTTCAACATCAACATCAGCGGAACCAGCATTATTCTTTGGTCGTCTTACAACAAATTGATTTCCTCCAGCGGTATTTTTAACATCTTTTGCAAACATCATAGAAGGTCCTGCTGATCTTGTATAGTCATCAGAATATCTCGCTAACCCGATTATTGTTGTAGCCACATCAACATCACGATCTATCGACTCAATTTCTTTTCCATCAATGAGATATCTAGCACTCTCAAAAAGCGCCATGATACCATTATTGACAAACCCGACTTGAGTACCAGCTGGATACGGTGCTGGTACAGCAGGAGTATAAGCAGCTGTTACAAGTTCTCCTTCTACTTCAATAAACGCTTCAGCGGGTAGAAAATATTTACTGGTATCATGGACTTGAAGTCAATTCGCGATCGACTATTTGAGTCTATTGCATGATAGGCGTAATATTGATAATCGCGTACAGAATCATCCTTGCCAACTGGGGCGTCTATATCAAACGCTGGATCAGGTGACCTTTTGAACATTTATTATATTTATCAGAGTCTAAATCGTGAAATCGTAAACGATTTTCATCGTCGTAGTTTTTTAAAGCCACTTCCTGCTATCATATTTGCGTCAGGGGTTATCAACGACGCTAGTTTTTCATCTACTGCGTTATTTATAATTTTACTAACACTTGCAGGCATTTCCGCTGTAGACGGTAACGGTTTTGAAAATCCTTTGGATTTCCTCTGTGATTTCACTAATGATGCTATTTTATTCTTCGCGGCTGAAAACGTTTTTCCGGCAAGATCTGCAACAGCACTAATACCCTTATCACCAATAACATCAATTGCTTTCATTGATAATTGTTTAGCTAACGGCATCAACTTTGGAGCCGTTCTCGCAAATAACCCTGCAATGGTATTATCTAAACCATCTCCGTAGTATGCTCTATAAACTGGAAACCGTGAATTAACTACATAGACGGGGGTTGGTTTGTCATGATTGTAGTGTATGATCATTATTTGAAATCAGAAACAATTTTTCAATTGTAAATTTCAGTCCCGGTGATGAAAAATCCAAGGGATTTTCAGTCGCTGTGATACCCACTTAATAACTCGCCAATTAAATCTCGATATGTGCTGATATCCATGATACCACCTTGAAATAACCGTCTACAGATATCAGCTGCTTCATTAATTATTTCCGGTGAATTATTTCCAGCTCGGAACCCTCCTACAAGAACTTCTAATCGTGATATATAACTGAGAACACTATCAGGACATGAAATCCTTGGATTTTCTCTGGAATCTTGCAATCCACTTCCGCTATAACCAGTTGCTTCATCTAGTTTTTTCTAGTTTTTCTAAATCCGTTTCTTGCAAATAATCAAGAACATCATCATCATCATCATCATCAAGTGGTAGTTGTTGTTGTTTTTTAGGTGAAAAAGATATTTTCTTTGCAGGTTGCTGTCGCTTTTGCGGTTTTTGCGGTTTTTGCGGTTTTTGTTGTTGTTTAAACTCTTCATATTGTTTATACACTATACCCACCGCATTGATATATTCAGTGTATGATGCACTATCTGTCTTAATTTGACTTTTTTCAGTTTTGATTTTGTAGAATATATCAGCCCAATGAGTGAAATTCCTAATAAACTTATGATGTTCTGGTTTCAACATTTTTTTCTGTTTTCATAAGTCGTAACAACAAGCTCAGGAATTTTTGTTGGATCAGTCTCATCAAATTTTGCTAACTCTTCCTCGTTAAATCTCACCCGTAAATCATCTAATGTTCTTTTTGATTCCATTTTTTGTACAGCCTGTTTTGTTTGTTCAGTTTTCGCTGCTATTTTTTCAAGTTTACCAATAACAGATTTCCCCGTCTCGGGAACATCTCCCCTTATAGCACGCTCTACCCCGTACGTTTACTGGTTTAAAAAATTCTTCAGATCCCTCAGCAAAATCAGTCTGAAGACTCTGTCGTTGTTGCAGTTTATTTCTTACAGAGTCGCGAATTGGTATAAATCTCCTAATTGCATCTAGTCGTTCACGAGCCAATCTAGTTGTTAATGCTTCATTGGCCATTATTTGAAATCAGAAACAATTTTTCAATTGTAAAACAATTTTCCCGAACCTGACCTAACAGACGAAAACATTTGACATGTCGGATGATTTTTAACATCACCGTGGAAGTATTTAACAGCTCTATCATCGATGTTGAAAGTCACATAACTGCTATAAATAAAATAATTCTGACACTACCCTCATTCTGAACCGTCCATCAATTTTTTATTCACTGATTTTGACATTTTCAATCACAAAATGCTAAAAAAAAATGAAAATCTCTCTGAGGGGGGGGGGTCGACGACAAAATCTCTTTGAGGGTCGGTCACGGTCAAAATTGTTCATTTTCTTGAATTAACGCCCGTAGGTTTCTAATTTTAGAATTAACTTCCTTTTTCAATTCGTATTCGTTACCTAATTCTTTTCGTATTCCCTCTACGATAGTATATAACGGAGCAAACACACTTACTTCACTGGAAAATGCAAGAGAGTCCCGAATAGAATTTTGAATTTATTTGATGAGCGCATATTTCTTTGGTAGCATATATTTATTGTTGTTTACTCCGTATTCTATATCCTGAAAATCTGAAACAATTTTATCAGGATTTAACCCATCCGATAGTTTGATATCCTGATTTTTCAATTTTGCTATTTCAGCTATAATGCTATTCATTTTTTCAGGATTCATATTCTATAATAATGATATACTTCTAATTGAAAAATATGACGCATTGGACATAACTGAATTGAATTTTTGTCCGCTCTTTTTTGAAATCGCATATCGATAAATCCCCTCTGCAACTTTTTGTACCGAGGATGAACAAATATTGAAATACCCACTGGCTTCATTCATAGATGAAAATATTTTTTCCTCATTAGTTATTGTATTCAAAGATTTTACGGGTCTCGCTTCTTTCGAGCAAGTGCCAGTCTTTCCTCGTTTGGTATTTTCACTTTGTGTAACAGCTTGCAGATAATCCAATTTGTTATTCATTGGATTAGAATCCTTCTGATCAATAACAAGACCATCCTCGATCAATCCACAGAAACACTCATACACGAAACGATGATTGTGATATTTTTTTCCTTCCAGCGCCAAACATCAAATACCCTTGATTAGTCACAAAACCGTCCGGTTTCTTCAGTCTACGGTTTCTTACAACACCATCACTAGATGCTTCATAATTTGTAATCACAGGGTGTAGTCTGAATTCTTGGTTCATTTGTATACTAATACTATTGTTTGTCTAATTCATTGTTTGGTCTAATGATTACATCACAGGAAAGTCTTTCAACGTAGTCTTGAGGAGTTCTTATGATTTTATCCTTGATACTGACTTTGTCAAGGACACTATCAGGGTCAGATTTTTTTATTATTTTATCATAATAACGCTTCAACTCCCTGTATCGTTTGCCACCACAATTTAGACATAATTGCGATTTTCCCCTGACCCCAACCCCACATCGAATACAGGGTAACGGACCAAGGCTTCCACGACGAAAGCTTTGCATATGATACCCACAGAATTCATTTCTGCATGATTTGTTACACGGTGTCACTGATCCAATCATGAGCCATTTGCAGTGATTCATTATACATAAATCTTTCATTTAAATGCTTGTTTTAATTATAGTATGGAGGAGTTCAAGAGATTATCGAAAATTAAGCCTTGGAAAAATGCTAAGTTCAATCTTGATAAGGAGTTCCAAAGATTATCGAAAATTAAGCCCTGGAAAAATGTTAATTTTAATCTTGATAGGGTCTCTGATACACCAAAACGTCTAATCGGTGATAGAACTATACTGGGTAAAATCAGGGAGTGTTTTAATGAATTCTACAGAGACGGTGCAGTACACTGTTGGTCGACATTTCGAATTATTGATGAAGATGTCAATGTACCCAACATCGATGCTACTATGAACGATGAAAGAGCACCCGAGATAATTTCACACCTTGGCGAGCCAACGGGTTGGAAATCCAAGGGTGTAAAATCCAAAGGATTTTCATGGAAAATCAAAGATTGTCAACAAAGCAATTCCCATCAGAAGTATTTTTTTCAGAATAAAATTCGTTATCGAAGTCGAAGGCAAATGGATTATCAGGGATAAATTCGAACCTCAAGAATAAAAAAGCTGTCATTGTGAGTAGAGATTCCAAACCAGGAATTCTAACTGGAATTGACAAACCATACTACGAGAGATCTTATCCTGTAATAGCAATCGTTTATGGAATATATCCGTTAAATGATAAACCCGATATCGCAAAACTAGCTCCTATGAAATATTCTAGTTCACTGAATTGTGTAGCAACACGGGTAATGGAACACTTCACAAATGCATCCCGAGGAAATAAACTAACTGATCTGTGACGTAGGAAAATAACCGAATGGGAACTGACAGTGAAACAGCACGGTGCAAAGATTTCTAATATAGCTAAATTAGAAGCATCATTAAGATTCCCAATAACCGTTATGACGATAACCGGAGAAGTTTTATACGAACCGAAATATAACAAAAATGGAGCGCCAATACAAATTATTGATCATAACAAACACGCGTGGACGGCTGCAGTAACAATATTTCCACGAGAACGAAACGTGAAATATATCCCCCCGGAATTTTTCGGGGAATTCGTCGGGGATGTTTTCTATGAAGAGAAATTATTCGATGCTATTCATGCGTTGTGTAAAGATGATCCTGTGTCAGTGTGGTTACTTAGAAGTGATGAAGATCCCGAAATAGGATTTGATCAATTTGTAAGACCAAATGGTGAATTATATCGCGTTGAAGAATTAGATAACAGAATGAGAAAAATCGCTAGTGATTTTTCACCGGAGAGTTTTCATGAAAAACTACTCACGGATAGTTTTACTATTCCATCAGTGGTAGCTCACATCGCAAGAGAAAAAAAATCATGGCGTCCAACACGAAGTGATTTTCTCGAGGATGTTAAATTGAGTTGCGTCAAATTTGGTAATGGAGGACTGTGGAATACGAAATACTCACGTGATGGTATGATTTCAATTGATATATCCGCGTGTTATCCTGGAAGTTTCCTCGGGTATGGAGAATGTAGTAACTATTTTAAACGATTTGGACACCCCACACATGAAATGACTCGTGTTGCGATTAATGGACCATTACCTGATTTTGATTTAACCGGATTCGCTCGTGTGATATCATTCGAACTCGCTACAGGGTTACATCCATGTAGTTATGTTTGGCTTGGTAGACATATATCTGAAAAGGCCTGGATGCCAATAGTGTTACTACGATATATGATTGATTGTGGTATGCTAATATCATTGATTGTTTCCGAAGCTATTATAAGCTATCGAGCTCAGAAAGAAGTTTGGCTACCACAACCCGATCTAGATCGTATAATTAGCGAACAGCGAAAACAGTTTCCAGATTTGAATGAAGAACAAATCATGAATTGGTCTAAGAAGTTATTTGAAATTAAAGAAGAACAAGCAAAAGATTTTGGACGAAGAATAATCGGTAAATTTACCCAGGGTGGAAGATACGACAATGCAAAATACTCTTCGAGGTTGATCATAGAATTCGCTGAATACGATTTTATTGTAACGGATTTAACGAAACAAGGAAAACTTGTATCCCGTAAAGACGGTTTCCTATCCGATGGTGAGAAATTGGGTACGGTTGTTACCTACTGTGATGGATATAATTCCCAGTACACACATTTGAGATGTTCTATGCTAGCTTATGCTTCTATCAATTTATTTTCGATGATAAATAGATTTCCTAATACCGCGGTTAGAGTAGCTACTGATTCGATGTATATACACAATAAATACAAATCAGCAGTGGCTGAATTCACATCCCCGGAGGAAGCGTGGGGGTGTTGGCGATTTAAAAAGGAAACACTACATGAGTATTGTGAATCCGCAGACGTTACTATGGATGATAAATATCTTTCATGTAACCGTATTGAAATTCAATCAGAATTTTCTAATGCACCACCGGTATCTGATCCAGTATGTAGATGCAAGACAGTTTATTTAAACGGTTGTGGTGGGTCAGGAAAGACAACTCGTGCAATTGAATTATTTCGTCGGTCAACCATGATTGTGCTTACACCAACTCACAGACTCGCCAGAGAGATGATACATACAACGAGGGGTAAATGCCCGTACCTATCACAGTTTTTTTCGATGGAAGGGTGACAAATGGACCCCTGAGCGTATAAGTGATAAATTCATTCCTGAAATCATAATTTGGGATGAAATATGCACAGTGTCATTAGATGTATTACAAACATTTCTCGAGTGGTTGTTAAACAAAAACACAAAGGTCGTCATGTGCGGTGATCACGGCCAACCACCACCATTTGTCGGTGCATCTCCACATGAATGGCTAAAGGGTTTTGTAGACTACTATGAAGAAATTACCACTGATTATAGATCACTTGATGAACAATTACGAGAATTCAAAGCGCTAATTAGATTACAACCGGATAGAATCCAATGCGAAATAATTTCAGAAACTCCCATGAATGATTTTTGGGAAACGTGGAGACCAAACGATTTGATAGTAGCAAGTAGAAAAATAGTCAGAGACACACTTCAGATGAAGTTATTTGAAACGCATAAAAAATTATTTGCAACACTTCCAGTACCGTTGTGTTATAGGCCTTCGGATACACGAAAGCAGAATATAGAAGTTGATATTCCAGGACAGCGTGAACAACAAATTCTCTTATTAAATGATATTGTGCTGGTTGATATCAGCGTCGTTGAAGATGCATTGCGTGCTGATAAATCCCCATGGACGTTAGGTTACGCAGCGACAATACACTCTTCACAGGGATTAACTATATCGGATACAATTGTTTGCATGGTAGATAATCGCATCGAATGGTCGAATTTAGTCTATCTTGCAGTATCCAGAGTACGAAAAATAAATCAGCTTCGAAGAATTGTCCTGACAGAGTCAGGTGATGATGACACCACAATGGATGATGCTAGCATCATTGATGTTAAAATTATTGATAAAAAACTCTCCGGTTACAAACAACAAGACAAAAAAAAACAACGAGAATTTGACATTGATGCTGAATTAATAATTACCCTGAAACAACAACAGAATAATCACTGCGCGAGTTGCAATTGTATAATGCGTTGGCAGTATTCGGATAAAGATCCTCGCCAATTTACCGTAGACAGAAAAAATAACAGTCTCGGTCATGTCAGAAACAATGTGATGTTGACTTGTCTTGAGTGCAACAGACGCAACGGCGCTAGTTAAGACCCCGCGGTGGTAATTGAGTATCGTCAGAAATCACTTGCAGTTGTTCGCGTGTAAAACCCCGCTGAGGGGCAGTTGAATCCAATTTATAGATTGGAGGTCTACCAGTTGATCGTGTTATAGTAGATATCTTGTGTGCAGTAACACTCCAAATAGGATCAGTAGCCCTTTTTCTGCCACCTTCAAGCTCTCCTGGTTCGTATAAATACCTAACAGTGACATTACTACCAAGAATTGGTTGGGAAACGCTATAATCTTTTTGTGAAATTCTTCGAATTTCCATTTTAGGTATAGACTTCTTTTTAATCGTGTTGATAGGTTTCATGTTGATTGTTCTAGGAATCTCATTATTCAGTGCGGTAATCACAGCTGGTAACCTTTTGACCCATTCACGGGATCGCTTTTCTAGGATGAATTCTTTTGCGTATTGATATCCAAATAACCGCTCAGCAAGAGTCCGATTAAATCGTTCTACAATTGCCTGATCGCGATGTAACGCAGTATGTCCTCGTCTGATGGTGACATTATGATGTTTCATTGTTGATAAGACTGCACCCTGAAATTCCTTGCCAGGATCAACTTGTAATAGATTCGGCCAACGCAGAGGACCCTTTCGATAAATCCTTTCAAATGCAGAAGCTACTTCAGTAGCTGACTTTGTTTTTAACGGCTCTGCTTGTTTGTATCGACAAGCAACATCAACTACGGTTAGCGCGTATTTGTAACCGTTGTCATGAGATAAAAATAATATATCAGCCTGATGAACTTCATTAGGGACAGTCACATCAAAATGTGAGTAATTAATTTGTTTAGGCGGTGGTAGATAAATTTGCCATATCGCCTGTTTGGATAACCAATTAGCCGCAGTGGTTTTTTTCACTTTTGCAGCGCTAGCGAGTTTATTGATTGCAGCGCTACCCCTCCAGTATCCTTTTGGAGAATAATAAATATATTCCATGTTGTTATTAATTACCAGTACCTAACATCAATTTGCTTTTCATTGCCGATTTTATCAAAAATGAAGCTAATTTTTCTTTGAAGGATTTATCAGGAATAGCATTTAACGCATGAATTAATTTCACATTTGCTAGATGTCTATGCTGCAAATTGCTGCTTTTATAAGCAACATCATGAACGTGACACGCCTTATCAATAGCGTTTATTGGTTCTTCACCACGTCGAGGTTGGTTTTGATCATCAAGTCTGATATCAAGTCTTGTTCCCGGTCCACAATAACTATACCCTGGAAGGTGTTTTTCTCCTGAATAGTTTTCCCATGGGGTTCCAGGGAGTTTAGTTAGCTTGGCTGCGATATCACCTCCTCGTTTTTTTTTAAATCATCATTTCCTGCAGATCTCATAGACACAAATCTAAATTTCTTTGTACCACATTTTACGCATTTACCAGAAAGCGCTGATCGGTTATATTTAGTTGTAATCGTCGTCAAGTCATCTGTGCCAGTACGCGTTTTACACTTCACACAATATAGATCCAAAATTTATGTATAGAAATATGGATATAATTGATTTTTCAGCGACTAAAGCAAGAGAACCGGTTAAGCATCATGCAGCGCTACCAAACTCTATCCGGATGATTATAATCGGGCCATCTGGATCCGGTAAAACGCAATTGCTGCTCAATTTAATAATGAGATGGATGAAGTGGGATAAGTTGTATTTAATTGCCCCTAGCGTAGATGATTAACGATGTTATGAAGTGTTTTAGGATTTTAATGAAAACGCTTCAGAGATTGCCGGCGAGGGTATTATTGAATTTATAACCGATATTGACGAGGCACCATCAGTAGAAGATCTTGTTGGAAGTATTAACAATTTAGTCGTATACGATGATGTAATGTTAGATAAACGAAAAAATCCTGCTAGAATATTTTCCCGAGGCAGGCGTAAAAACACCGACGTGATATATGTCACTCAACGCTACACTCAGATTCCAAAAGTGATAAGAGATAACTGTAATATTCTTGCTGTATTCAACGGAGTTGATACTCATACTCTTAGAAATATTTGGCAGACATGGTGTTCTGATATGGACTTCAATCAATTTAGAAATTTCTTTAGTAATGCTCAGTCAACCCCGTACGGATTTGTAACAATAAATTTACATGATCCTCGGACACGATATCGTATCGGACTGGATCAAATATTCGGTTAAAATCATTTATTATTTTTGCTAACCAGAACTGAAAGTTGCAGCAGCAGAGAGGGTGAATGACAACAACGCCGGCAATCTCTGAAGCGTTTTCATTAAAATCCTAAAACACTTCATAACATCGTTAATCATCTACGCTAGGGGCAATTAAATACAACTTATCCCACTTCATCCATCTCATTATTAAATTGAGCAACAACGGAGTTGATACTCATACTCTTAGAAATATTTGGCAGACATGGTGTTTTGATATGGACTTCAATCAATTTAGAAATTTCTTTAGTAATGCTCAGTCAACCCCGTACGGATTTGTAACAATAAATTTACATGATCCTCGGACACGATATCGTATCGGACTGGATCAAATATTCGGTTAAAATCATTTATTATTTTTGCTAACCAGAACTGAAAGTTCCAGCAGCAGAGAGGGTGAATGACAACAACGTTGCGACCAAAATTGATTGAAAAATCGTAAAGTCTCCGTTTGCTAAATGGAGACTTTCTTTTTTTGGGTTAAAATATGAGATTTCGAAGGAAGGCTCTATTTTTTGTTTTAAGGACTCAATCTATTTTTTGTCGGAAAAGTTGTAGGGTTCACCCTCTCTGCTGCTAAAATAATTCTATTCATCTAAACCGATGTCGGACACATACTTGGCGGAAAGTTTCTATATCCGGGTCTTTTAAGGCTGACTTTTATGACTGGATATAACTATATTACGACCAACTTTCAGTATAATTAGCCATTTTTATGCGCATGCGCAACTGATTGCATTTTTATGCGCATGCGCAACTGATTGCATTTAATTTGCGCATGCTGCCTTTAATATACTGTCTAAAGATCACAAACAAACAGCCATTTATTAGTATCGCAAGAAAGAGATCTTCTTAAGGTAAGCTGGAAACGGTTAAAATACACTTATCAGAAAGTATGATGTAGATGATTTATACAGGTAATGTGACGATCCAATGCAACGCTAAATATGGGTTCATATTACACGATTAGCTTCAGATCTCAAGCCTGAAACGTCTACATAAATAACTGTCCTGGACATTTTAAATTTCTACCCATCTTCCACGGTGAGTAGACCGAAAACTAATTTCATGTATTTCTAAATGGATACAGGCTGCGAAAATTCTCTTAAAAGAAAGTAGTCGCAACTAATATTAACTGTCGGAATGATCTTATTATGTTGCCGTCGGAGATAAATGTATACTTTGATAATCTTGCGAAGAAAAATCAATAAAAGTCTTATAGTAGAGACATTGCCGCTTTGTATTGAGCCCATTGGCTACATATTGATGTTAGAAGATACAATGAATTCTGCCTGCATTGTATACTTTGATCAAATATTTAATCTGCACGTTATTGTTAGTTAGATTTTGTAATGTATTTTTAAATGTCATTATATTCTATAGATAAAATATTTTCGCCTCGACCTTGTCCAAAGTCAAGTTCACATTACAACTGACGTGAATCACTGATTAAAAGAAAATTCAGTAAAGAACTAATACATAGCTGCAGCCCCAGCTATTTTTTGAGTTCTAGTTACATTTTGTAGAGCAACAAAAACATGTCTCGGTGCGGAAATACTTTTTGTTAACGCAAGTTGCCAAGTAAAATTCCCAGCAACGGTACTGGTTGTTGTAGCTGTTGTAATATCACATCAACTCTGCAATGATTTTCCTCCTTGATCCATAAAGGATAGCAACCGAGTCTCAACAGTCAATGATGGAGTCATAATTGGCATCCATAGTGCTAATTTTGTTAATTCTACAACACCATCTCGTACAGGACCAGGACCATGCCAAAGAGCATAGTCATCAGTTGATCTTCGTGTGAGAACTACAGTATGACTAGCACCAAAGATAACTCTTCTGACATCTCTACAAAATCCAAATATATGAGATAGTGGAATCGTACATGAAAATCTACCAAGGTTGTCTATGTTCTTTTTTCGTGCTGCAAATCCTGGATTGTAATTAGGATTACCACTTACAACAACAGCCTGAACATCAGCATCATCATTAGCAGCTGAAGTTTGTTTTGGTATTCTTACAATAAATTTATTATTATCAGCGCTATTGGTAGTATCCTTCGCAAACATCATTGAATGACCAGCAGATTAAATAAAATCATCAGAGTATCTAGCTAAACCTATTATTGTAGTTGCAACATCAACATCGTTATCGATGGATTCGATTCTAGTAGAATTGATTATATACTGTGCATTATTAAATAGCGCCATTATGCCATTATTGACAAACCCGATCGGAGTATTTTCGAGGTGATCACCGTCAACAAATGGAGTATTATCATGTTTTGTTAGTCGTCCCTCTACTTCGATGTACGCTTCACACGGCAACAAGTATTTAGATGTATCATCAAATCTAAGTTCAATTCGTGACCTCGCATTTGCATTCTGGGCTTGATACGAAAAATACTGACAATCACGTATAGAATCATTTTTTCCTACAGGAGCATCTACATCAAAAGCATCATCGATTTCGTGTTTAAACATTTTATTCTATAGTCGTGGATCTAAATCATTAATCGTTTCAGACCGGATCCAGCAATTGTTCTTAACCTCGCTTTTGCTAATTTTATTAATTGCGCTACCTATTTTAGGTGGCATTTGATCAGTAGATTGTAATTTTACTGGTTTTCTTCCTCTTGCCAACGACATAAGGTTTTCTTTGGCAGCATCTAACATATTAAATGCTTTATTACCAGCTGCTGTACCAATTTTTTCACTGAGAACCCCAATAGCCTTTGACGCTATTTCTTTACCAATTGGTAGCTGTTATGGAGCAACTCGAGTAAATAATCCAGTAACAACATCACCGAGTCCATTTCCATACGTGAGTTTATAAACCGGTAATCGTGAATTTACGACATAAACAGGTCTTGCTCTGTTCATACTACGATGTATTATCATTTTATTTAAATGCTATATATCTAATCGTAAATTGCAAAGCAATTTCAATGAAAAATCCCTTAGATTTTTAGTCGCTGTAATAATCATCAGTAAGTTCATCTATGAAACTACGATATAGTTGTATATCCATTACACGACCTTGAAATAATCGTTGACAGATTTCAGTAGCTTCGTTAATTATCTCCAAAGAATTATTTCCAGCTAGTTTTCCTCCAATGAGAACTTTTAACCGTGATATATCATCGAGGACACTTCTTGAACAGGGTATATTACCACCGTGATAACCCATACCGGATTTTTCAGTATATCTTGCGAGAGATCAGCTTCATGTTCTTCTTCTTGGGGTTGAGGATCTTCCACAAAAGGATCCTTTTGTCTTCGTGTTTCTCGCCCTCGTCCTCGTTCTCGTCCTCGTGGACTGGGTTGTATACGTCTTCGTTCTTCTGCTCGTTCTTGTTTTAATCGTTCTCGTTTCTCTTTCTCTCGTTGTTTTTATTCGGTTTTTAGTCGTTGTTGTTCTTCTTTTTTTCGTTGTTTTTGTTCGATTTTTAATCGTTGTTCTTTAGATACTAACAATCCTGTTTTTTGTTGATAGTCGAGATGTTCTCCTCCAACAGCAGTTAAATATGCCCGATATATAGGATCATTATTATTAATTTTTGGCAGATGATTTTTAATTCTATAAACAGCTTTAGCCATATCATCTACGCTTGAGATATAACCGAATTGTCCAGGTTTCAAATAATTTCCTTTATTATAAAATCCCAACACAGCAAAATCTACTAAATCAGTTATATTATTTTCAGCAATCTTCGCTAAAGCCTCCTCGGTAAATATATCTCGGAGATCTTGAACTCGTTCTTCATATTTTTTAGGAGGTTTAACCTCTGGTTGTGCAACAGCAGGTTGTGATTCTTTTATCGCGGTTACAACCTCTCCAGTTGTCGTAGTTATCGGCTTAAATAACTGTTCAGTATCAGCAGTAAAATCTAACTTTGCTTGTTGTTGAGCTTGCAAATTATCTCTGAAAGAATCTCTCACCGGGAGAAATTTCTTAATCGCAGCCAACCGTTCTCTAGTTAATCTAGTTATTTGTGCTTCTCCGACGTTTGTCATTTATATAAATAAAAATCGAAGATTTTCAATTGCTAATTCATCATCGTATCTATAGCTAATTCGGTTAATCCGTTAGCAGCAACGGGGTGGTGACAGCGACATTGGCGTCGATTTTGTTTGCCCGCTTGAACGCTTCTATTAAGCATTTATAAGAAAGCTTTTGATTACCAAAAAAAGTCGCCTGTAATGGTTTGTCCGATTTATCCTCTTCTTACATTTCTTTTTGGTTTTGAGAAACCCCTAATTTGACAAATAGAGCTCTAAAATCGTTAAGGCTCCATTTGGCAAAAGGAGGTTTTAAATATTTTGCTTAAAATCTGACCCAATTAGAGAGAGTCCGATTCGCCCTCTCTGCTGCTTATGGTGTATATGTAGAACCCACCACTTTGCACGTGCAGACCGATGCCATTAATAATTTGATTTATGAAGCAAGTGGTGACCGATACCTTTAATATACAAGCACGTGCCGACCGATACCGTTAATAATTTGACTGTAGAAGCACGCCCAGATTGACACAATAAAGTTTTTGGAAGTACATATAGATATCATAGATGTGTTCTCAAATTATGTTTTCAAAACTGTATTTATCAATTCAACAGAAGCACCTTTCGTATCAATTGATTGAAATTGCGCTCCTATATTTGGTTTAAACATCACAAATATCAACCCATTTCGAGTATGAAAATTGATTGAAATTGCGCTCCTATGCGGATAAAGTAGTGTACATCACGTGATTTATTAATATTTTGTAACCTATTTTGGTTATTCTCAATATACCTCCATCATGTTGTTTAAGAAAGTTATAAATGTATGGTTTTGTGATCCTAAAATGATCATGTGAAGAGCACTAAAAAGCAAATATCTTTTCATATTACTACCCAGTTCTCTTTCATGAAGCAAATATTAGTTTTTACTACCACTTGATAAAACATCGCGGTTGGTAATGCATGTGCACTTTGTTAAATAATGTCCTAATAGGTATATTTCTTGTCAAAGTTTCGTGTTTTTTTCTTCTTCAAGTTAAACTACTATTGTGACGACACAACGTCAGAAAGTGTCAGTCATGTCATTGGTGTACCAAGGTAAACTGTTATTGGCATATATGTTTTTAAAACTAACTTTAAACCAGATTTTAGGAACGTTCAGAGAAAAAGTTTGCGCAACGTTTTTATCAACTTCCTTAGTATTCATGTACTGTATGAATGGTTTCATTTGTTTTCATCATCTAAATTATGTGTGTATGCGTGTGTGTGTTTGTATACATATTATGTACATTGTAAAGAAAACCTAGTATGTACACACCTGCCAAATTGGACGACACCTGGTCTTAGAAAGGCACACAGGTCCTCCAAACGTTTCTCCTTATTCATGTGGAATACTTTGTGAATACAGATATGTCTATCATGAAAACATTGTTTTACCATAATTTAGGACCTTTATAAGAGCATTTTGACTCAGGCATTTATTGATTGGTTTTGTACACCTTTACTTTTAACAAGTTTGTTCCCTACAGGTAAATCTGCGTTTGTGCTTGTGTTTATTCCATATTATCAATATTACAAGGAAAACCTATTATTCACATACCAAACAAAAATGGAGGCCATCTAGTCAGAGTCGGCTGAAATAATTGAATATAAATCATTGTATGGTGTAACTTAAGAAAAGTTATCATACTCAGCTAACTATCTGTGACTAAGCTGGTCAATATTTTCGCTTAATATGAAGATAAAAGAGCTATTGTTCATTAGTATTCACTACATAGCTTTCATGCAAAATGAGTTCTTACATGCGTTATGTTTAAATCACAACATGCACTTACCAACAGTAAAGAAAGAGTCTTATTTTGAAACTAAATCTGAACATAGTCTAGCATGATCAGACAGAGCTAACGTATTTGGTCGACATCTATCAATGATAGATTGGCTATCAACCAGTGAATCAACGTCATCATTTTCTACTGGGATTGCCCATATTAGCTTCGATCGAAAGGTTGTGCGAATTCATCGTCACTTATGCCGTCTGGCCCTATAATGTCTTACAGGATTACAAGAAGGAGCTTTTAAAATTCATGACATTCGATGCCCTTTATATTTGCAAAAAAATAAACGATGTCTTTTAACATAAGTACCCAGCAAAAAATCATCATATTTCTGCACCATACGATGGAAAAAAATAGTATTGTTCAACGCGATGAATTATGTCAGCTATTTTGGAAAGTGTTAATGCTTCCCGTCTACTAAATTCCAGTCAGACATGACACTTGAAACTGTGATGATGGGTGGAGCGTTTCAAGTGATCGTCCTCTTTTCCTTTGGAACGTCATTTCAATTTCCCAAGCAGGTATCACCCAAATTTGCAATGAACCCTGATACTTTCAGCGTGTACGTGTACGCAATGATTTCAAATAATCTGGAAGTCAAGTTTTTGCGTGTTCTGAATGTTACTTCAGTCAGTGAAATCAAGCTGGCTACTTATGCTGTCTCAAACTGGAATCAAACGTTGGATTTATCCAATACATATTATTACCATCTTGCAAAATAAGATACTGAACGTTTATCTAGCTTTTATAATTCTAAGTTTGGTTATACCATCGCAATAGACTTATTTCTGAATCATACAGTTATCTCTTAATTGCATAATTGGCTGGTACCTAATACTTGTTTGAGTAAAAGCTTAGATACTAACTGTGGTATTTCATCCACTATAAAACTTTAGTTTCCAGGAATTCATATTACGATAATACTCGCTAAGCAATCAGTTGTATGTAATATTTAGTGTGAGAAGGAGGTTTATTGCTTCTAAATATGTTATGTGTTGAATATTGCAAGATAAATTATCAAACTCATAAAAGTAGATTTTCACATTTACCGTTACTGTATGACGTTCCTGAGTGTTTTTATCAATAGAAAGAGAAACATAAAACTAAATCAGAGGTAAAACCAAATACTTACTAGCAAGAAAAAAATTACTATACATACATGAAAGATACAACCCTGCCCCCCCCCCCCCAATCCAACACAAATAAAACAGATATAAAAGCCCGAAATATTTATGCTGCTGGTCTTTATTAATACATGGCACTGCTTTTAGAAAGGGTTTGTGAGGGTCATAAACCAGTATTGATTATATTACATTAAACTTAAAAAAAAACACAGTGTCACAAACAATTAAGATACTAATCATGAGATATGTACGATATTGAAGGTAGCCGTTCCGTAAAAATGCTTTCTATTAGAGCACTGCAAGATTGCATAGCTGTTATATGAGAATTGTAGTTTTGTTCGGAAGGAATAGATACAGAAAGTAGACTGTTCTTCACTATAGTGGCTCCATGTTAATGGAACTCATACAGAAAGTAGAAAGATTGTGTTCATGTAAACGGAATAATACTAAAGCAATCCTATTCATCTAAAGCGATGTCGGACACATACTTGGCGGAAAGTTTCGATATCGGGGTCTTTTAAGGCTGACTTTTCTAACTGGATATAACTATATTACGACCAATTTTCAGTACAATTTGCCATTATTTTTTATGCGCATGCGCAACTGATTGCCTTTAATTTGCGCATGCTGCCTTTAATATACTGTCTGAAGATCACAAACAAACAGCCATTTATTAGTTTCGCAAGGAAGAGATCTTCTTAAGGTAATTTGGAAACGGTTAAGATACGTTTATAAGCATGTATGTTGTGGATGATTTATACATGTATAGTGAAGATCCCATGCAACGCTAACTATAGGTTCATATTACACGATTAGCTTCAGATCTCAAGCCTGAAACTTCTACATAAATATCTGTCCTGGACATTTTAAATTTCTACTCATCTTCCACTGTGAGTAGTTTGAAAACTGATTTCATGTATTTCTAAATGGATACTGGCTGCGAAAAGTTTCTTAAAAGAAAGTAGTCGCATCTAATATTAACTGCCGGAATGATCTAATTATGTTGCCGTTGGAGATAAATGTATACTTTGATAATCTTGCAAAGAAAAATCAATAAAAGTCTTATAGTAGAGACATTGCCGCTTTGTATTGAGCCCATTGGCTACATATTGATGTTAGAAGATAGAATGAATTCCACCTGCATTGTATACTTTGATCAAATATTTAATCTGCACTTTATTGTTAGTTATATTTTGTAATGTATTTTTAAATGTCATTATATTCTATGGATACAATATTTTCGCCTCGACCTTGTCCAAAGTCAAGTTCACTTTACAACTGACGTGAATCACTGATTAAACAAAAAATTCAGTAAAGAACTAATACATAGATAATAATTATAATAATAATCTTCTCTGGAAATACAAGGTGCTCAAAATATTATTGGAAATAGAGACATAGATTTTTAGTAATGTTTCGAATAATGGCATATTCTTGGATTGTATAATTTGAATTCAGCAAAGGACTATTGACACATTACTACGACACTGCCAGGGTTAGATTTATTATAAATACCACTAAAGTTGTTTGTTTTTTAAAATAAAAATTGTAATCATTATAATTGCGTAGACATTCTCAGATTATTTGGGGTTTATTTCGTAAATTTAATCATTAAGATTGTGTAGAAATTTTCAGATTATTTCGCAAAAACCTTAAGTTCATTTTACATTTTTCACTTTTTTATATAAGGTGATACACTATTCAAGTATAGAATATTTAGAATAAAAACTGTGAAGGAATTTTTCCAATTTGCAATGACTCGCAATTCAGAAATACCTTATTGTACAATACACTTTGTAGAAGATATTTTCTGATTGAGAGAAGCGATTGTAATACAAGGGAACTGGGGAGGCGTTATGGACCTACATTATTCAAAAAAAATGTTTTTACCTATGGGTAGCTTAACAAAGTGATTAATGTTGAAAAACATATAATGAGAGTGTAATTTATTTTGAGGTATATTTTCGGTATTCTCAAGGACAGACACACCCATCTCCACAGATTACGAATTCAACTTCTCTCTCTCTCTCTCTCTCTCTCTCTCTCTCTCTATATATATATATATATATATATATATATATATATGTGTGTGTGTGTTTGTATATATAAATAGCTTCAAAATACATCGCTACGATTGAAAGCAAATTAATATAATTATTATTCATTTGACGAAATCCTAATCAATCACCAAAAAATATATCATTGTTGACATGCATTTCTGGGCATAACAAATCGTGCTACAGACATGATCCAATTAGTTCAAGTAGTGCCGGTTATTGTCAGGAAGAGTGACTGGCAAGGTGTGCGTGTGACCGAGTCCTTGTGCAGAGCTGATTGCTTGACAGACCGCCGCCCCATCATCACTGAACTCAACATCGTTATTCAGCCCAAAAGACGCGAACAGGGAAAGAAGACTCCTATGCGACTGAACATCACCAAGCTAACATACACCAGTTCTAAACAGTCCCTCGTGGATGCCCCGGAAGAACGTCTGAAATCTATCCCTCTCGACAAGCAGATTATGCAGACCGACTGGGCGGAATTCAGCACAGCTTCGGAAGTCCGATGCGAAACACACGGCAGAGTAAGAAAGCTTATGAGATCCAATGCCACGAAAGAACTTATATAATTCCCTGAAAGAAGTGTTTGGACTTACATCTAATGTATCATCACCCCTTCTCAGCGCAGACGGAAAAACTCTAATTACTGACAAAGATTCGTCAACGATGGCCTGATCACTTTGACAGTATTCCAAATCGTCCTTCATCAATCAGTGATGAAACCATCAGTCGTCTCCACCAATGTCCTATCAACGAAGCACTGGATCACCTTTCAACCTTGCTAGAGACACATAAAGCGATTTGTCTGCTCTCCAGTGGCAAAGTACCTGATTCAGACTCCATCCCAGCTAAAGTCTACAAGGAAAGGGACACAGGTCTGATAGAAAGACTCCACCAACTGTTTTTCCTGATAGGGATTTGAAAGACTCTTCCATACTCCACCTGTATAAGTGCAAAGCGATCCGCCAGGCCTGCGACAACCACCGAGGTATATGGTTACTCTTAATTGCAGGAAAGATACTCGCCAGAAGATTAATAAATCGCCTCACTACACAGCTTGACCAGGTTCTACTGCCAGAAAGCCAGTGTGGATTCCTAAAACAACGCGGGACCATCGACACGGTGTTTACTGCGAGGCAGCTACAAAAGAAATTTCAAGAGCAAAACACCGACCTTTTCTCAGTCTACGTCGACGTGACAAAGTTCTTTAATACTGTCAACTGAGAGAGCTTGTGGAAGGTAATGGCCACGTACGGATGCCCAAAAAAAGTTATGTCCATGGTGCACCATTTCCATGATGGCATGCAGTCACGAGTCCAGGAAAACGGAGAGACATCTGAGCCATTCCCAGGTACCAGTGGCGTCCAGCTGGGTTGTGTTTTGGCACCGACACTGTTCAGTCCATTATTTCCCGCCATGCTGACTAATACCTTCAGAGACAAAGAGGTTGGAGTCGGCATCAGGTAATGTACAGATGGAAAACTATTCAATCCCAGGAGGTTTGAAGCAACAAAAAAAAAGGGTTGTGACAGACACCATCAGGGATTTCTTTTTTTTACTACTAACGACGTCCTCAATTCTAAACCGACCTGCAGTACAGCGTTGACAAGTTCTCCAGCTCCTGAAAAGCTTTAGTCTCACCATCAGCATCAAGAACACTGAATTCCTGCATCAGCCGGCCCCTGGAAAGCCCTATGTTGCGCCCAACATCACCGTCAACGGCTAAACACTCAACGTTATGAATTGCTTCACCTACCTAGGCATCACCATGTCACAGAACCTTCTCATTGCCAGAGCCAGCGCAATTTTCGGCAGATTGTCTGCCAATGTCTGGAATTGAAGAGACATCAGCATCCAGATAAAACTAATGGTCTACAGGGCAGTTGTTATCCCTGCACTACATAAAGATACATACATACATACATACATACATACATACATACATACATACATACATACATACATACATACATACATACATACATACATACATACATACATACATACATACATACATACACGATAAAAATCAAATTTCCCGTGGGTACTTTGTGCTTGCCCCAAGCATAATATCATTACATAATCACAAAAACCAAAGAAGTAGATAGACTATTAGATCTTTGAAGGAAATTGTGTTTTTGTTCTTCCGTTTTTTTCTTTTTATATGTTCTGGTACCTTAAAATCATATGCTTATCCTTCGTGTAATCTGGAATATTTGTCAAGAATACACGTAGATTGATACGTAAATTCATTAACTTAACAATTCAATTAAATCAATTTGTAATGAGCAGCATGCATCTATATATTGGACTTGCTGATATTTGAGATCGAGAAGACATTATTTCATAAATTTTGTTCTTTGTCTGGTATGTACATGTCTACATCCTGGTGGTAAACATTAGAGACGGGTAATCTGTATTCCAAACACACCTGTAAAATTCCTACACATAAACACAGGTTTGATCAATGTCTCAACGAAGACTCGTATCGGCAATAATGGCATATAGCCAATGGCACTTGAGTCATTTATTGAAAATGCAAGTTTTAAATTTTAATTCATCTGAGGCACAAGTCTGATGAGTAAAAAATGGCCGTTTGGAAAGGCAAGCTTATGCTTTAGAGTAATTTGTGTAATCATGTCTTCCAAGACAGATTTACAAAGTATACGATATCTTTTGTAATATGAACAGATCTGACAGGAATAATTTACAAGTGTTATCAGGTCTGCCATGGCTGATTTACAAGGTGTATGTTTTGCATGTGTAGGCCTATACAAGCCATAGGACATTTTGTTTAATTTGACCTGCCAATGCTAATTTGCACGTTGTATGATATGTTGTATAAAATCTAACTGAATAAATAAGTACACTTACACGGTAATGCAGTTCAGCAAGAACCATCATCCACCTCAGATGCAGGAGGTAATGGGTTCGAAACGCGGCCGAGTCATACCAAGGACTTACAAATATGGTACATGCAGCTGCCTCCCTTCGCGCTCAACATTAAGAGGTTAGTTCTAGGACTTGTCGGCCTGGTGTCAGGATAATGTGACAGGGTAGGACATCATGCTACATGTCTGTAGCGTGACACCCAGTACTAAATATTGTAAACTGCCATAATGCATACATTATAGCGATATGACGGACTATTGTTCAAGTTAGGTTAAAAACCTAACACACACACACGCACACACTCACACACACGCACGCATGCACGCGCACGCAAGAACTTCGCCCAGTGCTTGTATTGGTGTATTTTTAGTGGTTGACTATCACTGAAAATTTTAATTAGGAAATATGAAATTCACAAAAATGAGTTAACATAAACTTTATAAGAGTCTTGCATTGCTTGTCGTTTTGTTAGACAAGGTTCCGTAATCTTCCAAAGTGGGATTCGAAAATTCTTTTGTACCTTGTAATATTGGCACAATAAAAATAACATGTTACTGGCAAGCTACACACTAAGCGAATACACTAATCTACCTTACATTTACTAAAGCTTATATAACCAAATGATTACAATAACTAATAAACTAAAAGCATATCAGCAACCAAAATTGATGTGTTATTGGTACACCTATGATATTCGAGATATTAGGTCCGTACAACAATTACATAGTTAAAGAATTGGTTAATGTAACTAAAACAAGTAGAACGTTCACAAGACTTTCAGTGACTCTGGAAATACATATATTTACCAGCAAGTTATAAAGTGAAAAAATGTTTGATGCGGCTCCACGACATATTTTAGGGAGTGAGATGTTATGCCGGATAGGTGTCACACAAGCTTTGATGCGACTCCACGACATATATAAGGGAGTAAGATGTGTAGGATAGGTCGGATAAGTGTCCCACAAGTTTTGAGAGGAGTACTTACAGAACTTAGGCAATAAAGAACTCAGTGAACCAAACAAAAGTAAACAGTGATATATGTATATTTGTCATTTGGTTTGTTTGCTATCATATTTTACTGAAACGAATAGAGTTGTTGTGTTTGCATTTACCTAAAACATATTGAATCAATGTAGTGATTGAATAGCTGAGACCTGTTTATTTTATTCGAAGAACACGTACAGAAAGTAGAATGAGTGTTCAAAAATGTTAATTTTAAATATTTTAAAAAGAATTTGTTTTGCAATGGGGAGGGGCTGGCGAGGGTCAGTCAGTCACGGCCGGGAGAGTCAGTTGCGTAGTTCCGTGCGTACGCAGTCTAAAACTAAAGCTAATATTTACTAAGCGTTTTAAACAGAAATATTGTGACATATTTTCAGTTTTATTTGCAAGGGTAAACTATATATATATATATATATATATATATATATATATATATATATATATATATATATATGTAATTCCAGGGAAAAAATTATACCATTCTTGCCTTAAATGTGGAAGATTTCATAAATCACCTTGAAATGCAATACATACATCATTTCTACTTTCTCTTTTACACCCGATACAAATTTGGCGAGAAATTATCAATCACTACATAGTTGAATACAATGAGCATGTTTCTGTGACATTTTCTAAAAATCATAAAGAAAATTGAATAACTTAGTGACACTTTTATTCTTCAAACTTATACAAGGGGCCTTTGTTTCAAGGTAGTAGTTGTTGTTTGGCTTTAACGCGATGTTTCAGTGTATGATAGGCTATATTTGGCGACAAGTATAACCTATGGAGGAAGAACCCGGGAAAAACTTCAAGAACCACTGACCCACGGGAAGGTACTGGAAAGTTTTCTCGCATATCCACATTGGTCAATCTAGAGAATTGAACCATCACGGACATTTGAGATGGTGGTAATTTGAAAAGCCTAGTGATTTAGATCACGCAGCCACATGGGGCTCTTCGTTGGACCTGTGAACAATGGCAGTTATCTTGTCAAGATATAATGTTCATTTTCTCATAGCCTTTTAATGTGCATTCCCAAATCTTCGTTTGTTTTCTCATTGCTTTTTAATGTGCGTGCCAAGAACTGTGTTCGTTTTCTCATTGTCTTTTAATGTCCATACCCAGGGCTTTATTCGTTTTCTCATTGCCATTTAATGTCCATACCCAGGGCTTTATTCGTTTTCTCATTACCTTTTAATGTCCATACCCAGGGCTTTATTCGTTTTCTCATTACCTTTTAATGTCCATACCCAGGGCTTTATTCGTTTTCTCATTACCTTTTAATGTCCATACCCAGGGCTTTATTCGTTTTCTCATTACCTTTTAATGTCCATACCCAGGGCTTTGTTCGTTTTCTCATTGACGTTTAATGTCGATGCCCAGGGCTTTATGTGTAGTGTCACTGGAAATCGTCTGGCAGACGAAAAACACATTTCCATCTGTTCCATTCAATTAAAATGCCATAAAATATCTGTGCGTTAACAGTTTGTGATGGACAGTTTATTATATAAACAGCCACAGTTGCCTTTCGGTGAGTTACGTCTGTCAAAAAAAAGTTGCGATTTCGATACTCGTGGCGGCATCTGAACGTTTATAATTGCATGTAACTTTATATTAAAATTTTCTTTTAAACTACCTCATCCCAAATTAGATATTTTTTTATTATTTACGTCCTAGACGGGCAATCAACCGAGTTAATTATTATTGTCTATAACCGATTTATTTAACTTTCTGATACTTTTAACTATAAAAAAGTTCTATGTTGTAATTTCTGGATAGCATACGGTATGTAGAATTCCAGACTTCTCTGATCACCCCACCCGAGTCAAAGGTTAGCATCACCGATTACATGTTATGAATGTCTTGTCCATTGAGTTATATATCTTGGTCTTTACGCATTGACTATTCTCCACAAGGCAGCAGTTACATGTACGTTGAGGTGATTTGTTGCAATTTAAAAACAAATATTGCGATGATATTTAATCCAAGTCATACAAGATTTATATAATGTATACGCCTTGGGCATCAATCCTCTATTTATCTTGGTTGGAAAATACAATACAATTTCGCCAAATTCTATCTTTCCCACCATTTTATTCAAACTTGTTGAAACCAAATACCAAATGCAGTTTTCTCTGGTGAAGCACTTAACTGCCTTATGAAGGTTTTCTGCCTTTGCTAGGCTGTTAAGGACTCGGGATCATTAAGTTTGTTTCTATACAAGTGATAAATTTGCTCCAATAGTAACAAAGTTACCGGTAAATATATTGCTGGAATAAAGAATTAATATTCTCTTTTCCCATTGAGACACTTACATACAGGTTGATGACTTATTGACAGGTTTATAAACAAAATGTAATGCATTCTGAAATATTTGTTTCCATGCTAATTTAGCACTGTCGTCGAATAAGTGCGTACAACATTAATTGATTGAATGGTTAGGTTAGTTTACTGACAGATATTGGATAAAATGTTGAAACATCTGAACAAGACACGACACCAAACATCATAATTTACGAGACAAAGAAATGTGATTTAAATTCAGAAAACTTTCTCTACATATTTCGAGTTTGCAAAACAAAACAAATCAGTCAGCACCCAATTTACAGAATTGATTTAGACAATCTATGAACATATACTAATAATTTACACGCCGATTCATTTTGCTTGCTAAAGTTTCTTTTAATGCGCTTTTATAAATTTACTCATATTACCTGTAAATGAAAACCCAAAATAAATCATATATATGCGGTATAATTTCAAATTGCATTTGTCATAAACTTTAATTGTATAATTTATTATTAAACGCGACGAATATATTTCAGTATCACGTATAGATAAGTGCTTGAGTAGAACATTTTCTTAAATATCAGGAGCAATTTTGCATTGTTGTCATAATTAGCATGAGCTAAGATTACTGCATGTGCCCTATCCTGATAGAGATGACCTATCATATATTAATGTTGAGAAAACGTTGAAAACTGTATACTAATGTCCCACGATGAGATTAAGAGGAAGATCTCTTTAGTTGCAAACTGTACATTGGCATCTCCCTACAATAAGGCTCAATATAGCATATATGTAGTTGATACTGTACAATAATGTTGTCCCTCGATTGAAAAATTGCAACGTTTTAAACTTGATGTTCATTTATTTCACTCCTAGAAAACTCAATCTCACTATACAGCAAACAAAAACATCTTTGTTTCATTTTTATTTGTTAGCTTCAGCTACAATGCCAAACACCGTGTTTATACGTTAGAGTTTTGATAAGAATACCTTCCGTTTCAATATGATGGTGTAAATACAGATTTTCTTAAATATCAGGACCTTCGCATAGACATTAACGTCTACATGTCTAACTTGAGAGTGGCACTCATTAGATTGAAAACTCCAATCCTTGAAAGTTTTTAATAACTAATATCAATTTTGATTGAGCAAGGATTAGTTCGATTATTTCACAAGCCTTTGACAACTCCGAAAAATAGTATAGAAGATCAATCTTGGAATCTTTATTTGTTTAGAAGTTTCTCTTTTATGAAATCCATTGTTCCACGGACAGTGTGTCCAAAAGCGAATTAAAATGCATAAAACAAAATGATTCTGAACTAATTTTCCTAGAAACAAAAAACAGCAAACGAAGACATGTCCCAATATGTTCCGGCATCTGAACAATATGACCTCATTATATTATTCAGAGTTCGATGAAATCTTTCTAAAGTACTTTGACTTTTATGGTGACGTACAGAAGCTTTACAGTGTTTAATGGCTAATTCGTGCCAAACGTGTTGGACAATTAAAAGCATAACATTTGATTCTTGAATAGATCAAACAGACTTGGTATACCAATAAATGTTTCCAAATTTGTTTTCTCCCTATGGTTTAGTTTTAATATTTCTCAAAGGAATTGTCTCTATACATCTTGTGGACGCGCACCTTATTATCTGCAATTGTTGTTTGCCTGACTCGGTTATAGGTAATCAACCGACACTGTTTACAATTATTATGTTGAGTGATTCGTCAAATGCAGGAATATATTGTCGATGAGCCTTAGGTATCATCTGATTGTGTTCCTATTACTTGACATGTGTGACAGGAACTACGTTTCTAAATATTTACTTTTCATTTGTGGCCAAAACAAATGATACAGGATGTTGTGACAAAGTTTTCTGGGACCTAAATAGATGAGCGTTCATGGACCATAATGTGAATTTCCTATTGATATGATCTCGCAACAACAATTTGATAGATCACTAACTAATTGTTATCAGAGCGTATCTCAAGTGGTCTTTACTGCACATAAGGATATTTGCTAAATAAAGGCTTTATTTGTATGCAACAAATTCGAAATGAAACGCGCATAATTGTGTCATCGTTGTCGTGTTGCTGAATAATCAATTACATTCATATTATATATATATATATATATATATATATATATATATATATATATATATATATATATATAAATTATGGATTTATATTGTGTAAAATGTAGGTCACGTACACTGATGATTGATCCAACTCCTGTTACAACTGAAAATAACAGAGACACGATTACTGGCAAATGTGCACAATGTGGTATAAAAAACTTCTGAATTATCAGTTTTTAAAAAAGGGAGGCGATATCGCAACCAAATTAACGAAGCTCCCAGGAGCTCCATGGTTAAAGTATCCAGGAGAAAAACGCTTGCCAGGATATAAATACTGTGGTCCGGGAACTAGACTAGATATCCGACTCGATAATCAAGATCAACCCCACCCCGGTGTATATCCAGTAAACGCTATCGATAAAGCGTGTCATACTCATGATGTTCCATATAAAAGACCTTCAACAACGACACATTGCAGATGTGAAATTAATCCACGCGTTGAATTCTATTACCAATAAAACGTTCAAGGAAAAGTTAGCTTCGTTATTAATAAAAACTGCGATGAAAGTAAACTAGTATTAAGAGCTGGTAATTAATATTATAAATGGAGTCAATTTATTATTCTCCAAGCGATTACGGGAAAGGCAATGCCACGATTGATAAACTCGCTAACGCTGCAAAGGTTAAAAAAGTTAATGCAGCAGATTGGTTATCTAGACAGGCGATATGGCAAAGTTATTTACCGCCACTGAAAAAGATTCAATATGCATCCTTTGATGTTAGCGTCCCAAATGATGTTCATCAGGTTGATATATTATTTCTTCGATATGATACTGTGAAAAACGTGTTGATAAATACGCGTTAACCGTCCTTGATATTAGGAGTAGATGCAAAGAAGCAGAACTGTTAACTACTAAAACCTCATCTGAAGTGGCCTCCGCGTTTAAAAGAATGTATCGACGAGGTGGTCTACAATGGCCAAATCTACTGCAGGTTGATCCTGGTAAAGAGTGTCAGGGTGAAGTATTATCAGCGATGATACAACAGTACACTGCCATACGACGAGGACATACTGCAATTCATCGCGATCAGGTATTCGTTGAGCGGTTTAATAGAATACTTGCAGACCGGTTGTTTCATTATCAGTTCGCGAAGGAATTCATCGAGGATAAACAATCACGTAAATGGGTCAAGATATTACCAGGTGTAATTGCCGCGAGTAACAATGAAATAACTCGAACCATTAACATGAAACCTGTTATCGCGATCAAAAATAAAAAAAAACATAGTGTACCCCGCCGTGATTTTTCATCGCAACAGTTACTAGGTAGCAATTTCACCTTAAGATATTTATATGAACCAGGTGAACTTGAAGGTGGTAGAAAAAGATCAACTGATCCAATCTGGTGTGTCACATCGCATAAAATATTCGGCGTTGTAACATCTAAAAAAAGACCAGCAATCTATAGATTAGATTCAACTGCTCCACAGCGTGGATTTACTCGTGAACAATTACAAGTGATTCCCGATGATACTCAATTACCGACGCGGGATCTTAATTAGCGCGGTGATTTCGATTACAGTGTTACATTATCTCGGGTATGACCACGACTATTATCTTTTCTATCCAGGTAAATTGTTTATGGTTTTGTCCCGACCATTCCATTCTACAATTACAGCTCGCACAGTGGTTTTATCGTGTTGTTGTTTTAATATTAAAATAAATTCGGCATCGAGATCAAATTCTCTGTTACTTTTTATCATTGTGTTTATACCCACCTAGTTTTTTTCTTATCGTAGTATCATTGACAACATCAACGATATTTTTTTCGTCGTTGAAATCGACGTAAACTCGTCGAAGTTGATTTATTCTTGGTACTCGAGATACTGCCAAGTAAACTAAATTTGACCACTCGATGAAATCGTCTATGATCCAAACAATTATATCAAAGATGGTTGACCCTTGAGAAGAATGAATTTTCATCGCTTAACCTAATCGCCATTGGGATTTATTGGCGTTTATTGCATCTCTGACAACAGCGTTATCAACTAACACAATATCATTTAACACTAATGTTTGTTTCTCGGATGTTCCAGGAATATCAACTTCAATATTCTGTCGTCGTGTATCCGACAACGATGGTTCATGAACCGTTCACTCCATCTTAGATTTGGTTCTTGTAATAGATTTTTTCCTGCGCTGAATTTCTTCGTCGATATCCTCGATGTCATAACGTCCTATAGAGAGATGTACTGTTTGCCAATGTGGAGGACCGTCCGGTTTGTTATTATTCGCGAACACAAATGTGTTATTGGGTGGTTTACCAGCGAACGATGTTGATTTCATATTAGGCCAGCTGTAATATACTAGTAAGTGAGTAAGCGCGATCTCCTTTATAGAATCGGAGTTGGAAAGTCAATGCTGAATTCAGGTCTGTTTGCTGTAATCGATATCATGGATGTTTTCATAAGTGTGGTGTTCTCGACTATCCGTTGAAGTAATTCTGTTGGCGATGTCTGAGATGTTATCAGTGACATTATTATCAATATGTTTTTCTAATTTTGACATCACCTAGTCGTATATGATGGCCATGGAAGATTATTTATAGTGTCATCTAGACTAGACGATATCATCGCGGATATTTGCGAGGACGCGGTTGATGTTGTGTGGAATGTAACAGTATAATCATGTAGTTCACGCTGACTACATGATATTGTTTTGTGATGATTTCTAACACCCCTGTGATCGTTGTAGCCGCGGAAATATAAATTGGGACAACTACAGGAGCGATCATTGTTACCGACGATAATATCACACCGGTTCCAGCGATGACACCTGAAACCGAGTACACGATTATGCCAATTTGAGTAATACGTCTATGATATTTTTTTTACTTTTGTTTTATACTCGTTTGTAAGATCTTTTAGTTTATTTTGTAGCTCTCGGACTTGATAATATCGATACTGCTGGGTGGTCATTATTTGATTAAACTGTTTTCTTAAATCACCTACAAATTCTACGTGCCTTGTGATCGACGCTCGAGCTAAATTTTTATCTGTGGAAGTTATCTGGAATCGTTCAGTTGATCCCTTTTATATTACCGTACTGATAATATTATTCACCCCGGTGGATGAACTCGATGATAATTAAATTGCGTCGGTAAAACTAAGGTTAATCTGTATAATAATAATAATATTGTGACGTGTCCAAGCAAAATATCCGTGAAGTATCGAATACATATTATTGATATTTCCTTTTTGAGGGATGTTAACTTTATCAGGTGTGCTAATCATACGAAGAAAATCATCCTTGATAGCCTCATGTGTTTTTTTTAAATCTCGGTGATGGATGTATTAATCTCTGTGAGTTTCATAGGATCCATTGCTGGTTTTCTAATGAAATTATCAAGAGCGTCATCAACCTTTCCAAAATTATTACGATGACGTGTAAACTGTTTATTTATATGATCATCAGCGTTGTTAGTTTATCATCGATGGTATTTACGTCAGCGAGTTTTAACAGGATCACCGGTGGTAAGTTTCTATAAAATTTAACAATGTGGTTTTAACCTGGACATGTTCCTGTATAAAATCATTATAGAACGAGATATGATTGTCATATTCTGATCGCAACGTTGTGAATTAATTCACGGCGGTGTTTACGTCAGCGAGTATCAACGGATCACTGGTGGAATTCCAAAGAAATTATAAACAGGCTTCTCAACATTTTCAAAAACTTTTTGTAAACCTATAAACTGATTTATATGAGCGTTATAATCAGATCGTAGCGCTCTTAATATATTCGTCGATGGTATATAATCGTTGTTCAACAGTGTTAGTTTATTATCGATGGTTGAATAAGGAACCCCAGGTTAAATTTTACCCGTTCAATCAAACAACGCGATATAATTTTCAACTGAGTGGTAAAGTTTAACTAAAATTTCTATCAAGGAAACATTACTCGTTTTTAATTTACCCTGTCAATCTTGAAATACAACTATTACATCCGGTGATACATCTACCAGGTTTAATGTTTTAGATAGCGCATCATTGATAAGTTTCTTTACAACATCGATTGAAACACCTTTACTTTTTTTCTCGTGAAATAGAACTTCCCCAAATATCTACCATTATACATTTAAGATCTTTTTATAACGTTATCGTTGGTGTATTCATGTACGCGTATATAAAGTGGTTTGGTGGATTTTGAGATCGCGGTCAAGACATTAGTAACTACTCAGCCACATATCAGAGGTAGGGTCAATATCTATGTGGGCATTGCTTGAATACCAAAGAGGGGTTTTTAACCCATGGATATATCTGAGAAATTCTTTAGGTGGCGCTAATCCATCAGAGTCAAAATAAATAATTCCCCGTGGATCAATCGCGTATGCGACCCAATGAGTTCCAGGTCCGGTGTTAACATCGAGATAAAAAATACCTGTTTCGGGATTGTATGGATGATTTGGTAATTGACCATTCATTTTAAACACATCTGAAATGTCTTATATTGTGAGTTTTAACCGCAGTAATTAAATTAAAATATGACAATGTAGTTATGAACGAATGCTTCCCGGAAGTTCACGGGTGCCTCAATCCCGCTATGTATCGTGTGAATCGACTGCTTGGTAGTCGCTGGCCTTTACCTTTTTTTGTATCCGTGCCTGGTAGATTTCTTCAATGGCATTTCGGCAGCGTTACCAACAGCACATAACGCAGCAGCTTTAGCGAAAGCTGATCTGCGGCAGCAATCAACGCAGGAATCTTGGCGAGGAGAGAAAATACACCTCCTGATCTAATCATATTCTTGGCCGCGACGTGAGTAAATTCGAATTGAACACCAGTATTTGCTTTAAACGCCTTATTAAAATGATTAAGTTGAGTTTTAGTCAATGATAATTTATTTGTCCCGCCATTAGCAATCTTCCCACACGTACTCGTCTCGTGTTTTTTATTGTAATTTCTTTGCTTGACCGGGATTCAACGTGATATTATCATGAATGTACGACACGTACTCGTCTCATTTTTATTTTAAATAATAGATTTATCTAATTGTCTACATGTTTTACATGTTTTCTACTGGGACGTCAACGGCTCTCATTCTTCCACCGTCACCTTCAAGTAACAATGGTTTATCACTGAGAATAAAAGTAATTGCTATATAAGAATCAAAACCAGCAGGAAGAGCGATACGAGTACGGAAATGTATATCAACGACGGATTGCCTACTTAGATCGAGATTTTGCAATGAAAAGTAATAAATAGGATACAAGTTTTTAAAATCCAATTGTGATATTTGTAGGCCAGAGCCGACATTTTAGTCGCGTCTCATAGAAGACCATAAACGATGATAAGCACGGCTATTTGATTGTTGCCGTAATGAAGGAAAATATCTTCGGAATGTTTATGCTGGCCAATTATTTGCAATGATACCTCCTTGACACCTAGTTTATCAAATATCATATGATAACGCTGTTGTTTATCAGCCTTCTCTAATCTGTTTTTATTTTGCAGCGCAATGAAAATATGCCTAGGAGATGAAATACTCTTCGTTGACGCTATATGCCATGTAAATACACCAATAACCGAACTTGTCATTGTAGCTGTTGTAAGATCCAACCATGACATCAATGATTTACCACCTTGGTCCACAAATGATAACAATTGCTCTTCTGTGGAGATCGATGGGCTCACTGGCATTCACAGTGAGAGCTTCGATAGAACTATCTTAAAATCACCAACATCAGCAACACGCCAGATTGACAAATCCCCATAGATGGAAGTTTTACCGGTTCTGTTTTTTTTACGTCGAATCAGCGATTTTAATTTTTCCTTAGTGGTATTAAACGCGCAACCAGCGAGATCATCAATAGTACTTATACCTTTATTGCGAATAACACCGATTGCTTTCATCGATAATTCTTTCGCGACTTGTGCTATTTTTGGAGAGATTCTCGTGAATAATCCGCGAAAATATCACCTAGTCCATCTCTGTATTATATTTTATAAACTGGCAAGCGTAAATGGACTATGTCGGCGCTGGTTGGCTTGTTGTATTTAAATGCTATTTATCTAATCGGGTGATTAACAATTAGTCACTATAGTAAATCAACTACTTCATTAAAAATTTCGTGATATACACCGATGTGCTTGATACCACCTTGAAATAATCGTCGGCAGATATCAACGGCCTCGTGAATTATTTCCGGGGAATTATTTCCAGCTCGTTTACCTCCGATGAGAACTTCAAATCGTGCTTTATCGGCGAGAATACTATTAGGACAAGGAACAAGACTACTGCCATGAGTTCCTGGGGAAGAAAAACCAGCTGCGAATTTTTCTTGCATCGGAGATTTTTTTCTCTACAATTTTTGACGTTTCCGATAATTGAAGAAGTTAAGGTTCAAGCTTCCCAGTTTTAGATAATTCAGATTTTTTTATTTCATTCATATATTCTTTATATGTTTCATCCGACTTTGAAATTAGTTCTTTACGAGCAAATACACAATACTTCCATTTATAAAACTTTTTTATCTACCGGCTTAACATATTCGGATTTTAAAAATTTATCTCGATAACAAAAACCTCTATCTACAAAATCAGTCATATTTGATAAAGTATCAAATTTCATTTCCCTGAGTTCCTCAAATTTATCAGGAATAAATTTATCGACGAAAGCAACCTTTTCACCAGCACTCTTTTCCTGAGGTACCCCTGGTTCAGGTTCAGGTTGTGCAGCAACTATACCAGCTGGAAGATCTCTAAGAATCCTTTTTGTTTGCTTGGATCTCTTTGCATTTTTTTTCAAGCTCGGGAAGAAGAGCCCTTTTCCCTCTCTCTTCATTTTTAATATCCCCCAATACAGCTCTTTCAGTAGCCGTAGAAACCTTTTCAGTTGCTGTAGTAATAGGTTTAAATAATTGGTGAGTATCAGTGACAAAATCAACCTGAGCTTCTTGACGCGCTTCTAATTTATTTCTGAAAGAATCTCTTACCGGGATAAACATTTTAATCGCGGCTAATCTAGTTAATCTAGTTGTTGACGATTATCCTATCATTATTGTTATAACGACGATTTAATTAATAGCAGCCCATTAGCGCACGATGACAGAATTACGCATACAAAATAAAGCCTTTATTTAGCAAATAATGGCTTGTATAAAATGATTTCTTGACCCACCCTGCTGCTTTGTTTAACGAAGAATGATTGCTGTTTGTCACCCTGATTAGAATTAAGAGAATGTGTAATAAAAAGAGAATAACTGAGATAAATAAATTTTGAATGGTCAGTAGTGGTAGCAAAAGGTAACTCATCAAGAGAATGACCAATCATCTTGTTAGCTAAAGGAATAACGTCAACGACACTCACTAAAGCGTTTTGATGTAAGTCAATGAGTTCACTCCATTCTCAATGGAATTAACAATTTGATTCAAACAAGGCTTTTACACGAAATTATAACCAGCCAGCTAATTGCTGCTCGAAATAATATTCTCAATGGGGACATACATCACTATTTTGAAAGTCCAAGACAAAATTCGATGTGTAATGGATAAATTTAAAAGGAGATTTAGCAACGTAGTAGTCTACTCCCTGAATAAGAACTTGAACTAGAACAAAATCAAAAACAAAGTCATCTTACCTGATAACAATGACTGTAGGTTAATGTGTTCCAGAACATTTCAATAGGGACAGGTTTGGAAGCATTAACTAGAACAAAATCACAAACAAAGTCATCTTACCTGATAACAAAGACTGCAGGTTAATGTGTTCCAGAACATTTCAATCGGGACTGGTTTGGAAGCATTAAGTAATATGGAACCTTTCCACGCTATTGATTCATAATTCTCCATAATAATATCAGACCAGGTTTTATTCCACCCAATCAATGTCTTGCTTTCAATAATCGAACGTGACTCTGACCTTTTTGAAATATGAGTATTTGAATTACATCTGTTTATTTTTCTTGCTCATTTGTGAACATGTGCCAATCAGAAATGACATTTCTTTTCTTTTTACAATAAAAGTGCACTTTGGAAGAAATATTGATTTTTCATCCGTCTTTTCGGACGTTTCGTTTCTAAAGTTGTGTTACATTGAGAATTGGAGATACTCTTATGAGAGTAAGATGAATTTGTTTATACTAAAATCTGCTGAGAGAAAGACGTTTTGACAAATCAAACTGTGGGTCATTGAATATTCATATGATGTACGATGAGTATGTTTCAAAGTTTTCAACATCTGCTCATCAATATTGGTCTTAACATCACAGTCGATGTTATTGATTTCTTCAGCTAATATGAGGTGACTGAGGTTATATTTTTGATCAACCTTCTTGTCTGAGCACCAATTATATAAAAAAATTGCTCTTTTTACCATTGCAAATTTTCCATGGCTTTTGTCGAAATGCTTGAGGTACTAACTCATAGCCTTTCAAGATATAGTCCTTAAACAAATCATAATCAACACTTGGTTTTACCGAAACCTAGACTTCACGAGCTTAGCCAACATGTACCGTTTGTAATAACAATTACAGTGCTATCTTGGTTATTTCAGATTGTAAGAAAGTTAATCAAGGTAAGGAAAGTATTTGTTTAGGGACAGCTCTTTCAGTAGCTTTTCCAGAAATTGGGGTACTATCCTAATATTTCTTGTAACATCACAATCTAAACTCGTATGTAGTGGTGGGGTAAGTTCTGCCGATCAGGTCTCATTCTGTTAATTTATGCTGCATTTCCATTTTCTCTCTCTCTCTCTCTCTCTCTCTCTCTCTCTCTCGATTTGTATTTTCCTTTCTAATCTCTGTATGTGTGTCTCTGTCTTTCTGTCTCTCTGTCTCTCTCTCTCTCTCTCTCTCTCTCTGTGCATCTGTATTTGGTTTTCGTCTTTGTCTCCTTTCGTCTGCATTTTATTCATATTTCTCTCTCTCAATCTTACTTTATGCTTTGCCATCATTTCTTTCTGGAGCCTAAGTTCTTTTTCCAGCTGGTGTTTCTTCAACTTATCAATGTTACACAAAACTCTATCATCCAGAATTTCCTTTTCAATAAATTACTAAACCAAAATATTCTTTATTTCTTGCTTGTTTAATTTGTTTTTACGTCGGAATTGATTTATTGTCTGGCAAAATTAAGCAACGCATACAAAATTCAACATTGTAAATGGTTGTTGGTTTCACAATAAGATTTTTTAAATGCGTGAAATTAAGACAATTTCTATTATTTCTCATATGCTATAAGCAAATTCATATCCCGGAACAGCCTTCAGTTTCTGTTTAGAAGGGGTTCCATAATCTTAAACTCAGTAACTAAAAGAATCGAAAGCAACATGTTGAGGAAAATGCAACAAGCAATATTTTCCCAAGAATACAAAGTGAAAATATTAAAGACACATTAATGTGAATTAAGTCCCAAATAATCCTAACTGTTATATCACAAGTCCAAAAGTATAGATTGAATTCAATTAGTCATAAATATGCAAACGCACCAATAGTCTTGAATGTGTTGATGTACCAATAGTCTTGAATGTGATGATGTACCGTCAACCTTGATGTTTATCAATAATAAATATATTGTTATTGGAGGAACACTACTCCCAATGTAATTTTTAGTTCATAATGTGAATGAGCACTTCGTATTTCCAATGTATTATTTAAATCAACAATTTCTCTAAAATTAAATCTGAACACAACAGTGAATGATTTTACATACGGAGCTTAAAACAGAAACGAATACAGGTTTTACTTCGCCCTTTATTTATAGATTGTCACATGATACAACCATGTGATCTGGATGTTGTTTATTTCCAATATAAATTTCAATTAATATTGCCAACTCGTTCGCTTTTTTTAAACGCAACTCGTAAACAAGGTTAGACCGTGAACTAAATTGTTATGTAAAAAGGCTAAAATCTACCTTCAATCTGGGACAAAGGTCAAGCACAAAATATGAAATTAAATAGGGATAAAGAATCCTAGAGTGGATGTGTTAGCCCTTTATATTTATTATGCTACCCTGAACAGAGGCGTTCTGACGATAATAGAGCTATGAAGACAAAGGTCTTTATAATACCATACATGCTAAACTTTTCCTATATATCTTATATATTTTAAACTCATTTTTCAGGCGATAAAATCTCCAATTTCCGACCGGTTTCATCATGGGGCAAAACATATCGAAATTATCTGGTGAGTAAGAAGATAATGTTATCTTGGTCAACGACATCTCTATTATTATATCAATTATGGCTAAAGGTAATACAAATAGACCCTCTAACTACAGTTTCCTTAGTCCGTTTCGGTTTAAAAAATTGGGATAAAAGAATGGATGGACACAATACTTGGATACTTGGCAACAAACAAGCCAGTTTTAGAGCGGGTTGTTCTGCTGTAGATAATATGTTAATGTGACATAATTATTCCGTAAATATTTAAGAAAGCATAGAAGTATTTCATTTAAACACACAATTATTAATACATACACATAGTTAACAACGAAAAACTGGAACAGTAACGTACATTTTGACGTCATACTTGTATTGTTATCTGAGATCTTAGTGGTAATACCAAAAAATTTACAAACTGTATCAACATAAGAAGACAAATTACTTACGTTTGCCATAGAGTGCAGAGGTGCTTGGTCTTAATTAGCACAAAAGCAATCGACGTTTTTAAAACAAGGCAAATATCTGCCATATGTTCAAATTATGTTATAAACAAAGCTTCACCACAAAGAAAACAATACAAGTTAATGATGATAAAAAAATATGAAGAGTCAATTTGCACATTTGATCGAAAGGTTAAAATGTCACAACATAAGCATAACATGTGCAACACGTCATGCAATATAACTAGCCTACGGTGTAATTTTCATTCTGAAGGGTACTCTCTTATATAGATCTCTCCCTGACCCAAAAGTTCTCGTCTCGTGTGTGTGTTTTTAACTTTACGTTTCAAAATGACTCTTGTTTGATGGTTTAGTTAATAAAGAAATGCTGTCCACGTTTCTTGTCGTATTTTTGATTTATACTTACATAAGGGCTAAACCAGAACTAGGTGCTTTGATATGCTTTTAGAATAGATATTTTGAAAATATCATATTTGATATTTGTGATTTAAAAAAAAGCAGCCAGCTCTAACAGCCGCAATCTCTGATCTTCCATTTGAAATGTCTGAAAACTGCAGCTTTATAAAAATCATAACGATTATCACAAGTGTTATTAAACCGAACAAATATGGAAGTGTACTTACTATTCAAGCTGCAAAGCTGATCATTTTTGTGGTTCAGCAAATTCCAACTTTTGATCTTGCAATATATATGAGGCACATTGTTTTTGTGCTTATAGAACATTTATATTTGTGATTCATTTCATTGTTTGATTATTTATACGAACTTTATACATACCTAGCTGTTTCCTGAGACAGATTTTAACAAATTTGTAAATCTATGTGATCAAGATATTATATTGACACTTTGAGTTTTACATTTTCAATACTCGATTGGCCAGATCTGAGAGCAAAGAGTTGTAAACATAAGTGACTACGGCTGAGCATTTATTTAAATTCCACTGTATAAAAGCATTAATGATTTCTTATCGCTAATTCTGTTTCTGTAGTTGAATTGTTGCAATAACTGAATTATTGTTTAAATAGAAAACAAGAAGACAGTTAAACAAAATAATTTGAAACAAAATAAAAATGAAACAACCAAAAACTATGTAATTAAAAATGTTATTGATTTTGCTGAAAAGATCACCAAACAGGAATATGGATTTCTGTGATGTTAAAGTCATGGAAGAGACTTGTATAATTGTCATATTAGGAAGAATGGTGTATTTGCTTTTAAGGCTTTTTCAGTTTTGGGCTTATTCAGAGAATACTGGATGTACCGCACATTAAACAACAGGCTTTGATAACAATATCTTGGTGATGCACACCTTATTTTCAACTCGTTTGATTACCTGACTTGGTCCTCGGAAACAGATCTACACAGTCTATAATTATTCTGCTGAATGGTTCGTCAAAACAGGAATAAGTTGCCGAAGAGCATCTTCGAGTTCAGTTTTCACTACCAGCTGACACTTGAGACAAGATCCACAATATTTAGAAAACGTCATTTGTAACTTTCGGCGTTTGAAAACGATTTTTTAAGAAGTCTTACTGACCCCTAAATGACCGGCACATGAAATGTTGTAGGCTAGGCTAAGCATATCTTGTCGTAATTACCTCAAACAACAATTTTATCATCACTCGTCACAATCAGGTACCACCGCTCCGGTGGCCTATTGATTGGAACATCCGCTGCGGATACGGGATGTCCTGGGTTCGATCCCCAGCCTTGTCACACCAAAGACTTACAAAAATGGTACTAATAGCAGTCTCGCTTGGCGCTCAGCATTAAGAGGTTAGTGTTAGTACTTGTCGGCCTTGTGTCAGGATAATGTGAGTTGGTGAGACATCAAACTAGATGTCTGCGGCATGATGCCCCTGTGCTAGAAATCTTTATAAACTGTCTCACTGCATCGTAGCAATATGACTGAAAAACTGTTAAAACTATGTTCAAAATCCCAATCAAGCAAGCAAACAATCTGGTACCTCATATGGTGTCCATTTCCTCATTAGGATCCCATTATTCACAAAATAACAAACTGGTACGTACATGGCTTCAGGCTCACAAATAGCCTCTGAAACAAACAGGAAATCTCATGTTCTCGTTCCTTTTTAACAATGTGTGTGTGTGTGTCTTGTCACCATGATTAGAATGACGAGAATGTGTGGTAAAAAGAGGATAACTGTAATCAATACCACCTGACTGATTAATGATAAAAGTGACCACGACCAAAGACTGACAAAACAATAATTTTCTCATCAACATTTTTCTGAGGAACTTTTTTTTGCCACAGATCTGGTAACTGCACAAGCTGGGTATACATCAGGGATTCAATTTAAATAAGATCGAGTTTTCGATCCAAAGAGGCTTACAAGTGAAAGATGATTAACCACAATCTTATTTACATCTAAGTTATTGTCTACTAAAAGAAAATATTGCCCTCATTGGGTAGAGAATCACTGTTTCGAATACTACGTGTCATGAGACAAAGTCTGATAAGAAACTAATTCAATTAAGATGTACATTACCATAGCCGCACTCTGTTCCCTAAATAAGAGCATTTTCACTTGAAATCAAAATACCTGTTAATAAAAGACTATTAGATCTTCCTGGGTCCCTTAATATTTTAATAGGGATGGGAATAATGCCCATTAAGATATACAGAACCTTTCGATACTGTTTATAATTATCCATAATAAAAAAAAACGAAGCACTATAACTGTTTATGGGTGAAATTGATATTTAAAGCTGTTAGGTGGTGGCTAGATTTGTTTCTAGAAACACTAAATGTCATTAATATTTCATGATAATGTGTTACACCATGATGTTGCTCATATTAGCAGTTTTCAATGGCAATGTCAGACAAATTTTGTTTGCTTTAGGACTGGATAAATTACGGTTGTTTGAGTCATTCTCCTCCGTTAATTGCCTGATATATACAAATATACACACTTGTCATTCTAGGTTTTTAATTCCTCTTTAAATAGAATTTACCGGATATTGTTAAGAATAAATATTTAATTTTGCTTAAAGTATTAGCAGATATACAAAAAGAAATGACTCATTTTAACAAAGTTATCTATAATGAATCATAGCTGTCCAGTTGAAACTAGAAAATTCCTAAATTTGTATCTCACGAAGTTGTGTGCGTGACAAGACATAAGAAAACAAAGTTTTTCAATGTTAGTATGCTGCTGATAAAGAAGAACAATGCTTGAAATGAAAGGACGTAAATTCATACATATTTAGTGAGCAGCTAATAATACATATTTAACACAACAAATAATAATATGAACAAATATAAAACTGATATTTAAAATAATATATTTCAAGGTAAATTCAAGATAGCTATATCCATTTGTGTATCAAAAGTTAAATTATATTATTATAATATCTGACTTCATACTAAGCATTTTCAATATTTCATGTTGGTATTTATTACTTTTGTTTGGCCATTCCATTTTGTACATAATATTAACCTAATCGTTATTGTTTTATTCCTTTTGTGAGAAAACTGTTTTCGAAACTATACGAAATTAGGCCTGGCGTTAATCGCTGTTTTCATGGCAATGCTCTACTAGATACGATGGAATACTTGTTAAACCGAGGTAAGGTCAACAGTGTAGTTGAATGCGATGAGTGTGATGCTATGTTTAAACGTGTTATTATTCGGCGCATTTGAAACTATTCTTATACCAATTTCTACAGTAATACTCTGTGTTTTCGCTTCCAAATGAATCCTGACGAAATAATAGATTACCTTCTCTAGTATCCTTGACAAAGTAAAAAATGCTCCCTCAGTTCTGAATGTAAATTCATATATCACAATAGAATATTCGTGTTGTGTAGGTTGTGAATTTTATTACCTTTGTTCTTTTGTCAAATATATTGATGAGTTAGAAAACAATTAATATGAAAAAGTATTGAAAATGTGTAAATACATACCTTTTTAGTCAATTGCTAAAAAATACAAATTTTAATACAATTATAAAATTAATAAATGTATAGTACTTATATTTAAATCACTCTGTTTCCACGAAAGTTCAAATTAGTCACGTTTATTACCTTTCAAAAGTAAACTTGCTTGTATTATTAATATTATATCATACTCGATTCTAAACCTTTTAAGTAGTTCATGTTTGTGTTCAGTAACCTTTTCAGCTATTTCTACATAATATTAACACTATTGCTATTTTAAGTGTTCTTGCTATTTTGAGAAACAAATATTCATCTATATCTCACTGGATAGTTTGTCTGGTCAAGGTTCATCCGACAATGACAAATTGCAGAAAAATATAAGTAATTATACACTGAAGCTTCAAATAAAGAAAACTAATGATGTGTATAGAAAACATGCATGTGAGATGTTGACTGCGGCAAACAGGTTAATTCCTTCTACAATTGGTGGCTTTGATACTGAACCAGCACTGCCTCCAATCCTTCTTTAATACATTCATTTTTGAAAGCAAAGAGCATTTTGAATATTTGCATGTGACAAGGCAGCAAAAAGAATCAGGATGTGCCTTTTACATAAATAAAGTTAACGAGTACAATAACAAATTAGCATAATTTTCATCACTACTCAACCATATCGAGTGTTCCATATTTGCCTATATAGCGGACATACGTAAATACGTAAGCTAAGTCGGCTGTTCATTTGCAGCCCAAGTGCTAGTCTAACTGTGACATGCAGTCACCAAACAGGACAACCCATGTTCAAGCCTAACTCAAGGTAAATCTAAACGAAATTACAGATTTAGCTTCTGTGTGAACGTATAAATGCAAGACTTATGATAATTATGTTCATGCATTCTACCTTAACAACTAGGGATGTCTCAGGATACGAAACTATCCAGTGAGACCTAAAAAGGAAACTGTGACATTAGGCCTCGTTATCAATGCCTTTAATTGCTGTATTCATGGCAATATGCTCCTAGCTGGATTGAATACATGCAATGTAGGGTCAAAAGTTGAATAGCGGTCAAGTCAGCGGTGAATCTGAATTCAGTTGCTATGTAAGGTTCATTCGGTAATTGCATTTAATGCGGACGAAATTGTTTTGTTTGAGATTACGATTATTTTTGTGTGTCTCCATGGAAGACAAACAAAAAGTGTCTATTGTTCATTCGAATTGAAACGGCAAGATAAAGTTTTGTGCTGACATTTGTTTTGATAGAAAAAAATTATGATTGCCAGCAGAATATTTTTTTTAAGTGATTCTTTTAAAAAGTAATATATTGTAATTTCTGCGTAATGTGTATCAGGTAGCGTCGCATCGTCTATTTACCTCCCTCATTTTAAGCCCGAGTTAATGTAATCGATTACGAGTCAGGACTATGTTGATAAGCTGCGTGTTTTGCCAGGATTTATAATTACAAGATTGACTACCGGTATACGTTGTGGTATATATTATTTTGCAACACTGAGTTTAATCGCGCCATCAGGGCACCTAGTGTCCTAGTGTTTGCCAACAGAATATCTAAAATACTTATTGTTGTTTCTCCTTGGCCAATATATATTAGTTTCAACGAGTTGGGATCATAATTATTTTCCTTAAGCCAACATTTACTAGTACAGTATCATTTCGAGGTACGTATTCTTGCAAACAACTCGTCCATGTAAGCTTTGTTAATTATCATTACTTTAATATGTTCTATGTGTATTACTATGTCAGTTTTATCTATAATTATTTCACAGATAGCAATCAATTGTAAATTGTACACTAATGTCACCAAGACAATCAAAACACATTTCTAGTTGGATAATATTTCGATTGTGCAAAATGAAAATAATAATTGTGAGAGCGTAGCTTCTTGTGCCAAAAAATAAAACAACAGTCGGAATGAGTGAAAGCCGACACGAAATCAAACACACATCAATTATGAACAGTACTCATGTTCGAAGCTGCTCAAAAATGAAATGTAACCTTAATTTACTAAAACATAGGCAATGGGAATTCAGAATTAGCCTCAGCCTTAAAGTCTACAGGTCTAACTTGGGCGTGTCACAATTACTGGATTAAAAACTCCAATCCTATCATGTTTTGTCATGCCTAAGTTCACCTTTGACTGAACAGAATCAGTATCAGTTGTTACTTCACAAGCCTTTGACAACTCCGAAACATTGTCTAGAACATAAATCTTGGAATCTTCATTTGATAAAATGTTTCTCGTTTAATAACTCCACTTGTCCTCAATTGACTTAAATATGACTACAAACCAAATGATTCTGAACTGATCCCCCTAACAGCAAACAAAAGCAAATGAAGATATTTGTCCCAATTTTTTCTGGTATCGAAACAATATGACCGAATCATTTTCTTCATAGTTCGATGAAATCTTTCCGAAACACATTTATATTCTTACTGACGTACCGATTTACACTGTTTAATTACCAATTCTTACACAACTTGTTGAAAAATCCAATCATAGCATTAGATCATTGAACAGATCAAAAATGTTTCGATAGAGCAACAAGTTTAAACAACATTATCCAAACTTATAATATGGTTTAGTTTTAATATTTCTCAAAGGCATTGCCTCTGTAAATTTTGTGGTCGCGCACATTGTTGTTTGCATGTTCTGGTTGAATAACTTGGCTATAGGTAATCGTCCGACACAGTCTATCGTTATTATGTTGAGTGGTTCGTAAATGTAAGAATAAGTTTTCAATGAGCCTTTGAAATCACCTAATAATGTTCCTACCATTTGTCAAGTGTGACAAGAACCAAATATATAATATGACTTTTAATTGTAGGCATATAAGAAATAAAACACCCCCGAAAAAAAAGAAACAAACAACGAGAAATCTTTAAGCCCTTGCTCTTAATCAAACATATTATGTTATGTTCAGCAAGGGGCTAGAAAGGTCCTAAACCAGCTTTGATTTTAATGTTGACTAATTTCTCCAACTGTAATCAAACCTTGTATATATCAAATAAGTATTATGACTATCTTGTACAGTGGGATAGTAAGCGTTTAATCAAGATTTTGTATTCTGTGTCTGGTCATAGCTGGCAATATATAGATTTTTAATCATAGTTATCTCTTAATGAGCGTTATTTCTTCTAATCATGTTATGTGTTGATTATTGTGAGGTAAATAATCCAAGTCATAAAAGGACTGTGTCATCTTTCTAGATGAGATATAATGCTCTATTTGTCCTTCTTGGAAGAATACGTGTAAGAAGATTTTAACATTTACCGTTACGGTATCGGGCCCCCACACGCGTCTTTTCTCTAGACCTGTACCGGCTATAAATATCTAACACGTACGACTTACCTGAATGATTTTATTACTAGAAAAAGAAACATGAAACGATATCTGGGATAAAATATTTGCTAGAAAGAAAAACAAACAACGCCTACCCACATATCCAAAGAAACATAACAACATCCACCCACCTCCAAGAAATGAAAAGAAAAAGATAGAAACAACGCGAAATCATAACACTGTTTCTAATTACGTTATGTGTCGAAAATTGCGAGATAAATAATCCAAGTACAAAATACTATGTCATCTCTCCGGACTAAATATCATTGTATACTTTTCATTGTTGAAAGTGCTGGTGTAAGTAGATTTTAAATTTTACAGTTACGGTACCGGCCCAAACACCATCTCTTCTGTACCGCCGTACCTGCGAAAAATTATATAATTCGTAAGACGTACCTGAATGTTTTTATTAATACAAAAAGAAACCTGAAATAAAAAAAAACAAAAAACAAAGCCAAACAAACAAAACAATGCTCATTCCCACATAGAAGAAGGAAAACACTCCCACCCCAAACCCGAAATAAAAAAGAAACAAGCGACGCGAAATCTTTAATACCCCGCTCTTAATCACACATATTATGTTGTGTTCATAAAGGGGCTACGAAGGTCCTAATTAGAATTATGGCGGTATTCCCCCTCCATACTAAACCAGCTTTGATTTTACTGTTGACTAGCATCTCCAATTACAATCAAACCTGGTATCTAACAAATAAGTATTATGACTATCTTGTACAATGGGACAGTAAGCATTTAATCAAGATTTTGTATTCTGTGTCTGGTCATAGCTGGCAATAGATATATTTTTAATCATAGTTATCTCTTAAGGAGCGTTGTTGCTTCTAATCATGATATATGTAAAATATTGCGAGGTAAATAATCAAAGTCATAAAAATACTATGTCATCTCTCTGGACTAGATATCATGCTCTATTTGTTCTTCTTAGAAGAACAAGTGTAAGTAGATTTTATCATTTACCGTTACGGTAACGGCTATAAATGTCTAACAGGTACGACGTACCGCAATGTTTTTATTAATAGAAAAAGAAACTTGAAACGAAATCTGGGATAAAATATTTGCTAGAAAAAAAGCAAACAATTCCTACCCCCACATACAAAGAAACAATACAACCCCACCCCCAAGAAATAAAAAAGAAAAAGATACAAACAACGCGAAATCTTAACGCTTCTGATCTTTATCAATCATATGGTGTTGTTTTCAGAAAGAGGTTACTAGGGTCCTGAATCAGCTTTGATTATATTATATTACACTTAAAAGGAAATGAACAGTGTTACAGACAATTAAGATACTCGTTATGGGATAGGTACGAAATCAAAGGTAACAATGCGTGTAAAGTATCTGTGTTAGAGCACTGGAAGATTGTATAGCTGTTTTATGAGAAATAAAGTTTTGTTTGAAAGTAAATATACATAAAGAAGAATATTCTTCACTACATAAGCAGTTATCTAATGTTAATGGAACTCATAAAGAAAGCAGAAAGCTTGTATTCATGTAAACGGAATAATACAAGTCCTATTCATCTAAAGCGATGTCAAACACATACTTGGAGGAACGTTTAGATATTGAGGTATTTTAAACTAAGCCTTACTTTTATGTAAAAGGCTGGATATAAATGTAGTACGACCTGTTTTAAGTATAATTAACTATCAAACATTCAGTGCGCATGCGCCATTGGTTGCCTTTTAATTTGTGCATGTTCTCGTTAAGATACCTTCTGAAGGTCACATTCAAACCTCCGTTTAGAACTATATAAAGAAACGGATCTTCTTGAGGTAAGTTGGGAACGGTAAGATAGACTTAATAGCAAGGATTTGGGGGGTGATTCATACATGTATCGTCGATATGCTGTCTTTTAGTATAGGGACACGTAAACGTATACATTGTATGCAGTAATGTCTGCCTGATGTGTGTTACGTTGCGTCTTGGTCATATGTTGAAGATTGTTTCTTTCTCGTTCCAACTTTGACACCAACAAACAGTAGTCTCATCAAATACATGTCGTGACAATCTCTTTCAAAGGTAAATATGAATTCATATTACACGAATAGCTTCAGATATCAAACCTAAATCTTCTATATAAATATATGTCCTGGACATTTTAAATTTCTACCCAACTTCCACGACTAGTTATCGAGAAATTGATTACCGGTACATCGAAATGAATACATGCTGCGAATATTCTCTTGAAGAAAGAAGTCAGATATACAGTTAACTGTCTGAATGGCCTACGGGCGTTGCAGTATGACAGCAAATTGTATTTTGATAATCTTGCGAAGATAAACAATAAATTGTTTAAATGAGATATACTGCCTCTTTGTTTTGAGCCCTTGGCTATATGTTAATGTTGAAAGATACAATCAATTCCATCCTGGATGTATGATTTTAACAATTTGAATAAATTCTTGTTATTTATATTTAATTTACACTGTTTTCTAAACTTATTTTATTTCATTATATGCTAATCATAATTGTATTTTCGACTTTACCTTGTGGAAAAGCAAGTTCATGTTTTACCTCACCTGAATCATTGATTTTTTTTAAGTTCAGCAAGGAACTAATACATAGATACTATTTTCTCTATTAGTATGAGATGAATATTAGGATTATTATTATAAGTAAAAAAAAGTAAACACTTAGTCATTTTTTTTGTTTTGAAAAGAATTTCGATCATTAAAAAGAATCTGACAATTGTGTAAGGCCTTTTGGAAAATTTGAAGTAATCAGTCGATGGAATGTGTGTTGATGAATTGCTCCAATAAAGATAGACCCAGATATTATTATTTCATGTTCATATGCTATGTGTGTCTATATGTGTTGCACAATATGTCAATTCATTTATATTTGTATGATCAATTAAACCATCGCCAATATTGAACTTTCAATATTTAATAACCCAAGCTATAATACACAATAATGATCATAGTTTTTTGATAGTTGTATATCAAAGTTGTACTTAGTGATTTCAGTTAACTGAATAAAAGTCAGCTGCCATTGTTAAACATTAAAACGCCAATTTTGTTCTTTTTATTAAAAAAATTATAATGCTTTATTAGATTTCTATTGCTCCAAAATGTATTATTAACTGAAACGTTTCAAATAAAACTCGAAAGTAGTGAACTTGAATAAATATAAAACTCCTGATTTCCAATTGCCTGTCTGGAAAATGCGACCATCGCGGTGCTGGCCATACACAAGGGGAATGACCTATCATAAGTGCTTTTGTCATTGTCTTTCCAAACTAGACGATGGCTCTGAACAAAATGAAAATAATGCTCACCGTCTCCTTCCCAGAGCGTGAGTAAGAAAATGATCCATACAATTATCAGGAAAACTTAGGCAAGCAAACAGAAACAAGTAATGGGATCGCACGGAAGAAACATGTAAAAACTATGATCATTAAATAAACAACCCGTATTTTGAAGAATTCTTTTGCATGTGTCGCTAAGGATTTCGACCCATATATTTTCACACCCACAATCTCTATTCCAGTATTGGACAAGTCACGTCACTCCATTCCTGGGTCTGGTTGGCGCCAGATGGTCAACATTGCTTTGTTTACAGTGCCTAACAAGACCCTTTCATCCTTCATCACAAATATCCTTCTGCTAGAACAAGTAGATTTTATAAAGGATTTGTACAATTGCTTTTTAATAAATAAACTGTTATCTTAAGATACTGCAGTGGGATTTAAGATAATATTGTTTCGACTGTAGGTTCAGACGTAATGACTAGGTATCAACAGTAGAAAGAATACAAACATACTCTGACCAATTTTATAGAGTTTTGTATAGATGAATAAAAGGCGTTTAAATCTCAGTCTCACAATATAGCAAATACAAACATCTTGATAACATTCTTTATGTTGTCTTATCTTCAGCTACAATGCTAAAAAGCGTTCATAATCGATACAGAGACCTCCAGCATCCGAAGCGGCTTCTTGTTGAATTGCATATCATTATATGATGTGTACTTCTTTATCTGGATACTCCCTTCACACGCCAGATGTCTTGTACTAAGATTTGGTACACGACATGATCATACCAAATATCATATAACTCCCAAATGAGCCTGGACAAGACTGATTACACAACTTCTCATATACCCTCTAAATTAGCATTAGCAGAACTGATCATAAAATATATCATATACCTTAGAAATTAGTATTGGCTGGCCTAATTACAGAAAATATCATATACCACCTCAATTAGCACTGGTTTGTCTGATTTAATACAACATATCATATACTTTGTAAATTCGCATTAGCAGGCCTGATTACACAAAATCACATATTCCTTGTACAGTCCTGATCAGACAAAACATGATACACATTGGAAATCGGCCTTCGCAGGCTTCGGTATACACAATATCAGCCTTTGCAGGCCTCGTTCAAAATATTAGCCTTGTCAGGCCTCATACAAAATATTAGCATTGGCAGGCCTCGTTATACACAATATCAGCATTGGCAGGCCTCATACAAAATATCAGCATTGGCAGGCATGATGATTCAAATTACTCCAAAGCATAGCCTTACCTTGCCAGATATGAATGGGCACTTGGTATACATAAAATCTGTATTGGACATTTTTTATCTATCTTTAGTGGATATAGTGTTATGTTCACAACGCGATTTATGTGCAATCGATGCATGAATCGATGAATGCTTGAAATATTCTTTATCTGATCATAAACCTTGTACACGTATCCATTTACGTGTTTATTGTGTATTCAACGACATCACACAATGCTGTTTTACAACGATAAGAAATGGGTGTTATTGATGACTGTAAAGGAGAGGTACCTGGACTTAATGTCTGCAGTGCGATTATTTGTACCTACAAATGCATGCCTAGACTAATAGTATATATTATATATCTTTTATGAATAGGGTGTTATTGATTCACTGAAGATAAAAAACGCTCTAAATCCAAGGGTAATGTGGCAGAGCTAAATTGAAGTTTCATTATATATATCGCCTATCCACTCTATAAAGTTTCTTCCACATTTACCTGTTTCTTCCAACACAAAAGATTGCATTATCCTGTATTAAAAGCCATCAAAATTACTTAGTATATGTCAAGAGTGCAAATACACGTAGATATAAATAAAATATAAAGCACTTAGTATAAATAAGACCTTGCGATTCTTGATTTTGGCGTCGTTTACTCTGATTTTGAAGGATATTAGTTAAGCGATTGTTTTGTTTGTTGATATGGCATCATGAATACAGATCCTTTTGTCAGAAGTGTGATTTTTTAAATATACTATTGTTAGCATTAGCTACGTGTCAAATAACATACATGCAGTTTACGCAGAGATCTACAAGTCAGATATTTAATGCACTGTAGTTTTTCAATCATATCCTTCTTAAATCATTAGTTATTTAGGGTACCTCTATCCACTGCGTGATTGTTTCATGGTCTGGATTTATGAGCAGGTCTAACTTGGGCGTGTCCCAATTGCTGGCTTGTAAGCTCCAATCCTATTAAGTTTTGTCATGCCTAAGTTCACGTTTGACTGAGCAGAACAAAGATCAGTTGTTACTTTAAAAGAGTTTGACAATTCCGAAATCTCATCTAAAACATCAATCTGGCAATCTCCATTGATAAACGTTTCTCTCTTAATAACTCCAATTATCCTCAATCGAATTAAAAATGACTACAACCAAATGATTCTGACGTGATTCCCCTAGCAACAAACAATATCAAATGAAGACATTTGCCCCAACTTTTTCTGGTATCAAAACAATATGACCGAATCATTTTCTTCATAGTTCGATGGAATCTTTCTGAAACACATTGGCATTCTTACTGACGTACCGATTTACCCTGTTTAATAATACCCAATTCGTGCACAACTTGTTTGGATAGACCAACAAGTGTAAACAACGTTATCTAAACTTTTAATATGGTTTAGTTTTAATATTTTTCAACGGAATAGCCTCCGTAAATTTTGTGGATGCGCACATTGTTGCAAACCCTGGTTATATTACTTGGTTATAGGTAATCAACCGACACGGTCTACCATTATTATGTTGAGTGGTTCGTAAAATGTAGGAATAAATTGTCGATGAGCCTAAGGTATCATCTAATAATGTCCCTACAATTTGTCCAGAGTGACATGAACCACATATATAATATCACTTTTTTGTGGGCAATTAAAATTATATATTGATACAGGATGTTGTGAAAAGTCTTGTTTGGTTCTAAATGTCCAGCCAACGAACATTTGTGGGCAATGATGAAACTTTTCTATCGATTTGACCTCGCAACAACAATCTGATAGTTCACGAACTAATATTTACCAGTGGGTATCTCAGGTTGTCTTTATTTGCTCATAAGGACCACCTTTTGCACAAACTAGCTCACTAGCACTTCTGTGACTTCTACTTCTCTAAAAGCCTTCAGAAACAGAAATGAGATCTCAGGATAGTTTTCTTGTTTGACAACGAATGATTGTTTTGTTTGTCATCCTGATTAGAATAAGAGAACATGTAATGAAAGGAGAGTCACTGCAATAAGCACATTTTAATGGTCAATACTAGTAGCAAAGGTGAATTCATCAAGAGAACAACCAATTAATTTGTCAGCTAAAGGAATAATGTCTAGGACACGTTAGCCGTAGCCCTGGTAGTTGACCAAACTTGATTTCAGTCAATGATTTCAATCCATTCTTAATGGAATCAACGATTTGATCGAAACAAGAATTATTACACTAAATTATATATAGCAAGGTAATTACCTAGTAATAATAGGAAAGAAAGGACTGTTTCGATTGTCCCAGACTAAATCTGATGTGAAATGGACAAATTTAAGAGTAGCGTTAACAACGCAGTAGTCTTCTCCCCGAATAAGAAATTAAACTAAAACAAGACTTTAGCAAAGACATCGTTCCTGATAAAAAAGACTGGTAAGTTAATGTGTTCATGAACATTTCAAACCGACTTAATTAGCAAAATGTGATATAAACCTTTCCACAAGATTGATACATAATTCTCGTAATTAGTATCAAAACAAGGTTTGTTGTACCCTAGCAATGTATTGCTTTAAATATTTGAACATGATTCTGACGTTTACGAAATAAGAGTATTTGAGATACATCTGTTTTATTCTCTTGCTCATTTGTGTCATGTGCCAATCAGAAATGACGTTTCTTTTTCATTTTACTATAAGCGCGCCTAGGACGTAATACGCATTTCTGATCCGTCATTTCGGACGTTTCGTTTCTAAAGGTTGTCTCCCATTGAGAATTAGAGCTACTCTTATGAGAAGACGATGCATTTATTTAACTCAAAACTACTGAGAGAAAGACTTTTTGACAAATCAAACTGTGATTCAAGAATAGTCATCAGATGTACGATGAGTATTTTACAAAGTTTTCACATTTTGCTCGTCAATATTAGTCTTAACATCACAATGGATGTTAAGGATCTCTTCAGCTAATATGAGGTGTCAAATAATTGTCTAATAATTTTGATCAACCTTCTTGACTGAGCACCAACTATCAAAAAGTTTCTTTTTTTACCGTTGCAAATTCTGCATGGATTTTGTCGAATTGCTTGATGTACTAACTCATAGCCTTTCAAGAAATATTCCATAACCAAATCATAGTCAACACTTGGTTTTACCGAAACGTAGACTTCACGAGCTTCGCCAACATGTACAGTTTGTAATAACAAAGTAATGTGTTGTCTTGGATCTTTCAAATTGCAAGCAATTTGCTCAAAATAAGAAAGTTATTTATTTACTTCTTTTTCTGGAAATTGGGGTACTATCCTAATATTTCTCATAGCATCAAAACATATACTTGTATGTAAGGATGGAGTGTTTTTCCGCTCAGTTCTAATTATTTTACTTTATGTTGCATTTCCATTCTCTCTCTCTCTCTCTCTCTCTCTCTCTCTCTCTCTCTCTCTCTCTCTCTCTCCTTTTCTTCGCTCGGGATTTGTATTACCATTCTTATTCCTCTCTCTCTCCATCTTCATGTTGTTTTCGTCTTTCACTCGTTCGTCAGCATTTAATTCATATTTCTCTATCTGAATCCCACTTCTGAATTTCCATAATTTCGTTCTAGAGCTACTAAAGTTTTATTTCCATCTAGTGTTTTTTGAAATTACCAATGTTACAGAAAACTCTATCATCCAGAATATCCTTTCCAATAAATTACCAAACTAAAGTATTCCTTATTTCTGGCCTGTTTAATTTCTTTTACTTCCGAAATTTCCTTTCATCTGGCTAGAGTGAGCAACGCATGCAAATTTAAACATTCGGTATGGTTGTTCTTATATGCGTGAAAAGATATGTTTAAAGCATATTCATATCCCGGACCAGCCCTCAGTTTCTCTTTATTGACGAATACATAGTGTCAAACTAAGTAACCGAAAGAACTGAAAACAACATGTTTAGTAAAAGTAAACAAGCACATTCGTTACCTAGAATACAAAAGTGAAAACTGAAGAGACACAGTATTGTGAATTAAATCCCAAATAATCTTAAATGTTGTATTACATGTCCAAAAGAATGCAGTGTTCCAAATGACTTCCAGTAGTCTTAAAAATGCAAGCGCACCAATAGGCTTTAATACTTTGATTTAAAACTAATTGTTCAATTGTTTTTTAAAAAGCCTTAACTCTCTTTTTAATCTAGGAAAGAAGTGAAGCACAAAATATGAAATTAAAAATGCGTAATAAGTAGAGTATAGGTGTTCGTCCTTCATATTTTGTATGCTTCCCGAACAGGTGTTGCGGCGATTATAGAGATATGGAGACAAATTTCTTGTGGAAAACAGTATTGAAATCATTTGGTAAGAAAATGTTTTTCCCCTATGGGAGCCGTATGTTTCACGACCCTGACCTAAAAACTCTTTTGCATAAAAAAGAAAGCCCCCCCCCCCCAAGAAAACAACATGGCTTTAAATAAGTTATCTATCATCTCCTGGACATAATATAGATAGTAGACTCATATTGTGACATCTAGTTTGATCTTCAAAATAATAATGGGGTCCAATGTTTCAAAATTGTAGGCGGACACTAGATGTAAATTTACAACAGCTGATAGTTACCGTTTCAAGATTCAACCATGTTATAGATGTACTGGGACCTGGATACAATGCTATAAAGTTAAGAATCTAATTTACGAGTAACAGCAAATCTCCATTTTGGTAATTAGAACGGTAAGATAGTTTTATGCGCTGACAATTTTATAATTGACGTTTCATTCTGATTATTATTATTATTATTATTATTATTATTATTATTATTATTATTTTTATAGCCATTAGATCAAGGGTCTCAAAACATTACGCGAGAGGGACTGCATTGCAGTTTGGTTCTTACGATGTTTTTTAAAATATATTTTGCCTCCAATTTTCACTACCAGTCAGCATATGTTATGAAAGGGTGACGGCCTATGTTGGACGGCCTGTGATCTGGCTTGATGGCCTATGTTGTACAACCCTGCTATAAAATTAAAAAAAAAACAATTCTGAGTGGCGTGTGTTTAAAACTAGAATCTGCATCGAATAATGTATGCATCATGTTTGTTACGTAGTGGCCCAGCACTTGGATGGATACTGTCTCTGTTGACTAACGTCTCCAACTACAACCAAACCTGGTATATACCAAATAAATATTATGACTCTCTTGTAAGCAGTTTATCGAGATTTTGTAGTATATGCTTGGTCGTATCTGGCAATAGATACATTTATGAATTATAAAGTTCTCTCTTCATTGCATATTTGGTTGCTATCAAGTACCTGTTGAGTAAAAGCTTAGATACTGACTGTGGTATTTCATCAACTATGAAAATGTAGTTTCCAGGAATGCATATTACGATAATTCTCTCACAGCGAGCAGTTGCTGGTAATATGTAAGGTGAGAAGGAGCGTTAATACTGATAATTATGTTATGTGTCGAATATTGCGAGATAATAATCCAAGTCACTCAAATACTACGTCACCTCTCCGGACTAAATATCATTGTATGCTTTCATTGTTGAAAGTACTGGTGCAAGTAATGTTTAAATTTTACAGTTACGCTACGGGCCAAACACCGTCTTTTCTGTACCGCCGTACTTGCTAAAATTTATATGATTCGTAAGACGTACCTGGATGTTTCCATTAATACAAAGAGAAACCAGAAATGAAAAAAAAAGAAAAAAATGCCCAACCACACATACAAGAAACAAAACACCCCACCTCATCCCGAAAAAAAAAGAAACAAACAACGCGAAATCTTTAAGCCCCTACTCTTAATCACACATATTATGTTCTGTTCAGAAAGGGGCTAGAAAGGTCCTAAACCAGCTTTGATTTTAATGTTGACTAATTTTTCCAACTGTAATCAAACCTTGTATAAATCAAATAAGTATTATGACTATCTTGTACAATGGGATAGTAAGCATTTAATCAAGATTTTTTATTCTGTGTCTGGTCATAGCTGGCAATATATATATATATATATATATATATATATATATATATATATATATATATATATATATATATATATATATATATAATCATAGTTATCTTTTAATGAGCGTTATTTCTTCTAATCATGTTATGTGTTGAATATTGTCAGGTAAATAATCCAAGTCATAAAAAAACTGTCATCTCTCTGGATGAGATATCATGCTCTATTTGTCCTTCTTGGAAGAACAGGTTGTAATTAGATTTTAACATTTACCGTTACGGTAACGGGCCCCCACACACTTGTTTTCTCTAGACCTGTACCAGCTATAAATATCTAACACGTACGACTTACCTGAATGTTTTTATTACTAGAAAATGGGATAAAATATTTGCTAGAAAGAAAAACAAACAACACCTATCCCCACATCCAAAGAAGCATAACAACACCCACCCACCTCCAAGAAATGAAAAAGAAAAAGATTCAAACAACGCGAAATCTCAACGCTGCTGATCTTTATGAATCATATTGTGTTGTTTTCATAAAGGGGTTACATGGGTCCTGAATCAGCTTTGAGTCTATTATATCAAAGATAAAAGGAAATAAAACAGTGTCACAGTCAATTAAGATACTAGTCATGGGATAGGTACAATATTAAAGTAAATCCTTCCGTGTAAATGCCCTGTATTTTCTTTACTACATGAGCAGTTGTCTAATGTTAACGGAACTGATAAAGAAAGTAGAAAGATTGTATTCATGTAAACAGAAAAATACCAAATTAATCCTATTCATCGAAATAGATGTAGGACTGAATCTTTGCGGAAAGTTTATATCGTCTTTTCTATATAAAAACTAATCCTTACGTTTATGTAAAAGGCTGGCGATAAATGTAGTACTAACTGTTTTCAGTATAAAAACCATCAAACATTAAATGCGCATGCGCCTTTGATTGCCTTTTAATTTGCGCATGTTGTTGTTAAGATACCTTATGAAGGTCACAAACAATCCGCCATTTAGAACTATCTCAAGGAATAGATCTTTTTGAGGTAAGTTCGAAACGGTAAGATAGACGTAATAGCAAATATGTGGTGGGTAATTCATACACCTATCGTCGATAGACTGTCTTTAAGCGAGGTGACACGTAAACGTGTGTATATATATATATATATATATATATATATATATATATATATATATATATATATATATATATATATATATATATATATATATATATATATATATATATATATATATGTATATATATATATATATATATATATATATATATATTTATATATATATATATCTGCCTGATGTGTGTTATGTTGCGTCTTTACCATATTTTGGAGATTGTTTCTTTCTATCCTCGACAACAAACAAACAGTAGTTTTATCAAATACATGTCGTGACCATCTCTTTCATAGCTGATTATGAGTTCATATTTGACGAATAGGTTCTGATCTCAAGTCTAATTCTTCTGTATAAATATCTGTCCTGGACATTTTAAATTTCCGCCCAACTAACACAACTATTAGTCCAGAAATTGATTACCGTTACTTTGAAATGAATGCATGCGGTGAATATTCTCTTAAAGAAAGCAATCAGATATACAATTGACTGTCTGAATGGCCTACGGGCGTTGATTTTTTTTTCAAAAAAAAACTTTCAGCGAAGAACTAATACATAGATACTATTTTCTCTATTAGTATGAGATTAATATTAGGATTATTTTCATAATGAAAAGTAAACACTTAGTCTTTTTCTTTGGTTTTAAAAGAGTTTCGATTCACTTAAACGAATCTGACACTTGCTTAAGACCTTTTGTAAAATGTGAAGTTATCCAGCGGTGGAATGTGTGTTGATGAATTGCTCCAATGAAGAAAGACACCGATATTATTATTTCATGTAGATATGCTCTCTGTGTCTATGGGTGTTGTAAAATATGTTAATTAATTGATTTATATGTATGTGATCGATTAAGCCATCACCGATATTGACATATGGGTCGCTGTTAATCTTTTTAAATTGAATTACCTAAGCTATAATACAAAACAATGAAGATTGTGTTTTGATTGTTGTATATCAGAGTTGTACTTAACTGAATACAAGTCTGCTTCCATTGTCAAACATTAACAGGACAATTTTGTTCGTTGTAGAACTTTTTATTATTTCTGTCATACATTTATTTGCCACAAAGTGCATTATTAACATAAACGTTTCCAATAATACTAAAAAAAATCTCGAGATTGAATGAATCTAATATTCATGCCAAAAAGACGAGGTTTCAGACGGGACCAGCTCATCAATCCAGATCATTAAACAATCACGCCATAGACAGAGTTACCCTGAGTAACTAGTGATTTAAGAACGAAACAATTGAAAAGCTACAGTGCATTAAATATCTGAATTATAGATCTCTGAGTAAATTTAATTAATGTAATTGATATGTAGCAACTGTTAATAATAGGATATTTTAAAGGGCACACTTATATCAAGATGATCTGTATTCATAGCGCTATATAGATGAAATGCCTAGCTACTTATCCTACAAAATCCCATAACCTAATCAGAGTAATTGCCGCCAAAATAAAGAATGGCAAAAGTCTTATTTAAACTTAGTTCTTTATATATTATTTATTTCTACGTCAGTTTGCACTTTTGACATATACTAAGTAATTTAGATGGCTTTAAATACAGGATAATGCAATCGTTTGTGGTGGAAGATATAAATGTGGAAGAAATTTTTGACAGTGAAGAACCGACGACTTTGCCTCATGCCAGTCAATGTCGGGCGAAAGCACTTTAATGTTGTGTTTGGGTCTTAGTTCTAGTGGTCTGTGCTACTGAGTTAGAAATGGAATTGTTTGTCACTGTCAATTGATTGCAATATCGGGATTCTCAAAATCTCCAATTTACCAACTATTTTATTATGATGAAAACAACATTCACATTTTTCTTAACTACAACATGCTAAAGCCTGTATTGATAACGAAAAGAATGTTTCATGTTAAGTTTAAGTTGCTGTTTTTCACTGGAATAACTTAAACATTTTGCTGTAAAAAACAAAATACGCACTCGCATTAAATGAGACTCAACTAATGTTGTTATATATATCTATATTGTGTAGTTAATTGTTTGTCTCTATTTTTAGTGTGTTCATCCAGTCGAACGATAACATGTTTACATAGCTAACATATGTTTGTAATTTGTAAAGAAGATATTGATATACCTTTTTTGTTCAGAATTTTCTAGAAGAAAAATGTGATGTAATGTTCCAATTACCATTTTTTGTTCAGAATATTCTAGAACAAAAATGTGACGAAAGGTTCCAATTATCTTTTTGGTTCAGAATGTTCTAGAAATAAAATGTGATAAAATGTTCCAAAAGTTCTTTTAGTTCAGAATTTTCTAGAAATAAAATGTGATGATATATTCCGATTACCTTTTGTTGTTCAGAATTTTCTAGAACAAAGATATCTTGAAATATTCCAATTACCTTTTTACACAAGACATGTTGTTAAATATATTTTCTGACTGGGTGAAATTTTTTATACAAGGCCCTAGGGGAGGCGTTATAGACCTATTGCAAGGACAGTATTTAAACGAAACGTCTTGTCCTATGGGTCTCATAGCAAAGTGATTTCAGTTTAGTTACATGTGAGGAGATTGTAATTCAAATTAAGGTACAGTTTCAGTATTCTCAAGGAAACACACACACACACACACACACACACACACACACACACACACATATATATATATATATATATATATATATATATATATATATATATATATATATATATATATATATATATATATATATCCATAGATTACGAATCCAAATTATCTCATACTTCGCCATTACTGAGAGCGATTTTCATTTTCAGTGAATCACTAACACCGCTAATCACAAGAGAATATATCAGTCTTAGCATGCATTTGTAGGTACAAATAATCGCACTACAGACATGAAGTCCAGGTACCTCTCCTTTACAACCATCAATAGCACGCAGTGCTTTTATTGTTGTTGTAAAACAGCCTTGGATGATGTAGCTAAATACACAATGAACAAGCAAATGGATACGTGCACAATGTTTATGATCGATAAAAAAAATTCAAGCATTCATCGATTAATGCATCGATTACACAGAAATCGCTTTTCAAACACAACACTATACACACTAAAGATTGATAAAATAATGTCCAATATATAGTTTTGATGTATGCAAAATGGCCATTCATATCTGGAAAGGCAAGTCCATGCACTAGAGTAATTTGAATAATCATACCTGCCAAGGCTGATATTGTGTATAACGAGGCCTGCCAAGGTCGATTTTCACTGTGTATCATGTTTTGTCTGATCAGGACTGCACAAGGTATATGTGATTTTGTGTAATCAGGCCTGCTAATGCAAATTTACAAAGACTATGATATGTTGTATAAAATCAGACAACCAGTGTATGATATTGTCTATAATTGGGCCAGCCAATATTAATTTCTAAGGTATGTGATATATTTTATAATAAGTTCTGCTAATGCTAATTCAGACGGTATATGATAATATGAGTAATCAGGCTTGTCCAGGCTCATTTCGAAGTTATATAGTATTTCGTATGATCATGTCCTCTGTGAAGTCTTATTACAAAACATCTGGCGTATGAAGGGAGTCGCCAGATAAACATGTATACAGCATACAATGATATGCAGTTCAACAGGATGAATAACATGCAGACAAAAGGAGAGAAAGACGAAAACCAAATATAGATGCAAGCTTCGGATGCTGGAGGTCTCTGTATCGATTATGAACGGTTTTTAGCATTGTAGCTGAAGTTAAGACAGCATAAAGAATGTTATCAAGATGTTTGTGTTTGCTGTATTGTGAGATTGAGATTTAAAGCGTCCAAGAAATAAACGCCCCGTATACACCTATACAAAACTCTTTAAAAATTTGTCAGATTTCTTTTGTATTTTTTTTAATGTTGATACCTGGTCATAAGGTCTGAACCTACGTCGAAACAGTAGTATCTTAAATCCCACTGCAGTATCATAGGATAACCGTTTATTTATTAAAAAGCAATTGTACAAATCCTTCATAAAAGCTATTTGTTGTAGCACAAGGATATTTGTGATAAAGGGTGATTGGGTCTTGTTGGGCACTGTAAACAAAGCAATGTGAACCATCTGGGGCCAACCAGACACAGGAATAGGGTCACGTGACTTGTCTAGATACTGGAATATAGTTTGTGGGTGTTCAAATATATGGGTCAAAATTCTTAGTGTCACATACAAAAGAATTCTTATACAAACGGGTTGAATTTAATCTAATCATAGTTTTTACATTTTTCTTCTTTCCTTCTTGGGATCCTTTAACTTGTTTCTGTTTGTTTGCTTTATTTTTCCTAATAATTGTATGGATCATTTTCTTACTCACACTCTGGAAAGGAGACGGTGCGTATTATTTTCTTTTTGTACAGAGCTATTTTGGAAAGACAATGACAAAACACTTATGACGGGTCGTTCCCTTTGTAAATGGCTAGATCGGTATTTGAGGTTCAGGACGGATCTTAGACTCGTTCCGTCATTCAACATACAGCAAGTTTGTAATGTATACATGAATCGGATCAGAGAGTGGACAATTGACGAGCTTTTGTGCCTTGATACGAATGAAGTGAAGTTAAGATGCCCCGATATTGCAGTTCGGGAGCAATGATGTAAACGCTGATGCATCGCCAGAGGCAATTGCACATAAGATGGATGCATGGGCTACACCTTTACATATTAAATATTGTGTTAAACACTTTATTCTTTGTCAGCTTATGCCTTGATTTCCGGGAACGTTACAGAAACGTTGGGGTCGTGGGAATATTTAACCATAAAATTGAAGCAGTCCGTAGAAAGTACAAAGTTATGTACTGTTACTTAGCAAAGGAGGTCAATGATATTTTGCGTTCTGAAGTGTATACTTACACTTCTTTAACATATTGGGGCCATAGTAGCAAATTTGGCCTCATGACAGGAATATGTTTTATTTCGATGGCATTGATTCGTCATCTAAGAGACAGTGGCACCTTTATATGTTACATCGGGAATCTCTTCTGAATGCATATTATTATAATGAATTTAAAGTTTGCGCATTTGATAGCGCCCCGTTTTAATCAATTCTTAGATTTAAGTGATTATTGGTATTCGGCGCCATGGAAATATTCTTAGCACGGTCAGGATATATCTTATCAGGTAAGCATACAATTAAAAGATATGATTTATTGCATCTAACCATACATACATCAGTTTTCCAAACAACTGGTTCAGCAAAGTACACATACATGGTAGTCAATGTTGCCTGTTTCTTACCTTTATGTTCAACACGTATTATTTTATAACTTCACCAGATCATGTCATCCAAGTGCAAAGCACAATCACCGGTTAAGCAGGATACAAAGAGGGTTTGGACCACCGGTTCACAAACTCGGTCAGTTAACCAGCAGAAACACCAGGATGGACGTGGATCAACACGTGCAGCATCTACAATGAACCAAGCTACCACGGACCATATAACACAGCAGGTTGTACAAGGGCCATCTGCATCTTCCAGTGCCCAGCATGAAGTAATTTCCAAAAGTATGTGGTAATCTACTAAGCTGAAATTAAGACCTGAATGTACATTTTTAAACAATCTAACTAAAAGTAATTCATTTGAGAGCTGAGACCGCCATAATGTACATGTAACATCAACAACCATGTTTTGAATGTATACAAATAATATTGGATACAAAGACATAAAAGAAATGTTAATGTTCCACATGCGTAATTCGGAGTAAATATTTTCATCACACAATGTTACTGGAAATTAATAAGCATTGCTAGTTACATATATCAACAGACCTAACTGTTACATTTAGCAACTGAATCTGCAACACTTTATATTCATATAATATAAGATGCGTAGAGTTATTTGCAAAATAACCACAACATAGAAAGCTATACACAAAGGTGTTTTAGTAGTGTGGTGGTCGAAATATGTATTTAAAAAAATATGATCACTAAATATGTAAATATCCTTCCTAGCGCAAATGGCTTTTGAGAATATACTTGTAGAATTTTTTTTTTTTTTTAAATTTTAAGTTGAGAACTGCAAGGAGGAAAGTAACAATTTAAGCATAACTAATAACGTTGGAAAACGATTTGTTGATGCAGGCTCACAAATGACAATTGTTTTGAAAATAAAATTATGTGCAGCCCCATCCTTACATCTAAGATCAGGGCTAAATGAAAAATTAATCTAGGTTGAGAAATACCAGGTCACTTAAACATATATGAAAAGTCTTTCACTTCTCTCCACTCAATGAGATAAAGAGAGTGAGTTTTCTGCTGTAAGAAAACCTGAAGAGACTGATTTGGTTACACTCTCGGCAAAAATGTACAATTTGTGTTGGTGCTCGTATCAGATCATATTTTCGTTTCCGTTTAAACTCGTTTCGGTTCATAACATCTTATAACCATGTTCATTTTCAGGGCTGCAAATATCCATACTTGATTTTCTTCTAAACCTCTTTTTATATACTGGAAATGTCAACATTATATTGAACATTATCAAGATCAAAATATCAAGCAACACAAGTACTTATCTCAAATAATGCCGTTTTCCGCTTCCTGGCTTTCTGGCTAGAATGACCACATATACAAATTCAAATAATGCAGTTTCCTTCAACCTGACCGTCTCAAATATATGAGCGATATCATGATATTTCAATTAGAAATGCGCATTCATTCACTGACCAACTCTGTATAAAAACCAGAATATCAGCCCTATATACTGTCTCCCTGTATTAATTAATATATTTTATATACTACTTAATCACATAAAAGTCTTTGTAGCTGTAATTCTATTATCTTTTAAAAACAAATCCTCTACAATAGTTCACAAAATGGTCAGATTCAAATTAGCGCAAATTTGTTTCAAATCTGCAGGTACGACCTTCATGTAACTGTTACAACTCTTATGGTCTAAAATTATGTAACAGAAAGAATCAAAACCAACAAGTTGAATAAAAGTGTAAAAAAGTAAATTATTTCCTAGGAATGTAATGATTAAACTTTAAAGGAGACATTGTTGTAAATGAAATGCCAAATATTCGTAAGTGTTCTATCAATTGTCCAAGAATACGGAATGTTTCTAATACATTTAATAGTTTTGAATGTGTTGATCTACCAATCGTCTTGATGTAGAACACGGATGAATTCCAGAATGTCTTTGAATGGATTAACAATAATACTAAAAGTGGTGTCTAGGTCTAAATGTAAATGCAAACTTTGAAATTTAAATAAATAATTGTAAATAATTGTACTTCATGAATAGTTGTTTACCTGGTCATTTGTATACAGAAGGTAACATTACCTATGACACAGTCATTTGCCCACAATCTGAGTCATTTTCAATATTGTCAATAGGTCGATTGTGAGAACATAGAACAAAATCGTAAACAAAGTTAGGTCTTCAACCAAATATTTAGTAAATATCCTAAAACATGACGACATTCAAGTAGGCCGAAACTCTACCCTCAAAGACGGACAAATTCAGGCACACATTATAAAATTAAATATGCATAACATATCCCATCATAAAGAAAAACGGAACAGTTGCATAAATATGTATGATAATATAATAATTATAATACCATAGAAAGATGTGTTATGAATGTACCGAAATATGTACCAAAAGGTAGTTCCATACACGTGAATGTGTATCTGCATGAAAATTGTCCTTCTTTGTTATATCTGATGTCAATGTTGCATCCATGCGACATTAAATTTCACTTTAAAATATCTGATATTTAATTGTCATGGTATTAATGAAAGTAAAGGGATTGCTGTCACTGAGTACAATAACCGGAGATGGAGCTGAACTAACATAGACTTCAAAGTGTCGCAAAGTAAATATAAAAGCCAAGCATTATTTCTCGATTGTGGTGTAATTGTTGTGCTTATGTTCGTTTAAAAAGATTGACACACCATTTTTAATGTATTGAATCAATAGTCAGCTAAGCCCTACATCACTGGCATAAAGAGACATCTTTGAAAAAATTCCTAAAGTCTGGAGTTGAAAAATATGGTCCACTTTTAAGTATGGCTTTAAATTTTGAAAATATCCATGACACCTGATATATCAGTGATGTTGGATTTCTTGCTCAACACATATGTCAGGGTCTAGGCATTTATAGATTTGCAATAATATTCTTCCGTACATAACACCGCATCATTGCATTTTACTGATTGGAACTGGGAATTCAGAGATGGCCTTGACCTTAACGACTTCAAGCTTGACTTCACCGCGTCCCGCTATTTGTCCTAAATGTTTAATAAATGCTCACTTTTACCTAGATTGATTGTGAAATTTGTATCAGTGAGGCGATCAAAGAATTCCCAAACGGTTTTCAAATGATTTTTCCAATTGTCGTTGAAAATGATTATGTCATTGATGTGCATTGCACACTTATCTATGCTATATGTTTTTATGTTCAATAAACGGTGTATGTTGACGGATAACGTTTCTTACCAAAGCACATCACTTTATATTGATAACGTCCATATTGAGTTGCATTGCTATAATTTTGTTTGCTCTCTCAGTGAGCGGAGTGTGTTAGAATCTTTTCAAAAGGTCAATAGTGGTGACAATTAGCATTTCCAATCTTAAAAATGCAGTCATCGATTATTGGCGATGGAAATGAAACCGTTCGGTCAAAATAATGACCTTGCATAGTCAGTACACATATGGAACGTGTTATCTGGTTTAGTCAGAAGGGTACACGGTATACTCCAGTTACTTTTATATGGTTAAGTGAAAAAAAAAACATTCTTCAGCAAAAACATTGAAATTCTTTTCTTAAACATTTGTGCTTGAGATGATTCATTACGTTAACGATGCTGATTCACAAGTGAATAATCTACAATTTGAACATAATGGTAGATTAATTGTTAGTGTTTTTTACATTACGTCAAAGATTCTGATTCACAGGTGTATAATCTACAATTTGAACATGATAGTAGATTTTAATTGTTAGTATTTTAACATCATGGAACGGTTGTTCATAGTCACTTAACATCTGCTTAAAATCATTTTTTTTCTGTAGTTGTAGACATGAAAGTTTCCGGTCCGTTTCTAAGTTCTGAAGATTGGTCATACCGAAGTTGACATATTACATTCCAATGTTTATTCCTTTACTAAAATGATACAGTGATTAAATGGGCTGTATTTATCGACATATCTTTATAACAAATGTATGACATGTTTTATGTTTCCGCCTGCCATGAGTATTCATGATATACCTTAAGTCATCTACTTTAGTTTGCCATTGTATAAGGATCATAAAATGTCAACCAAAGAGGATTTAGAGGTATAGGCAAGAGTCATAACTAGATTAAAAACTGATAACCTTTGTAGTTATGTCGTACCTAATTTTGTCTGATGTTAGCAGTTCTTGTTACGTCCGAAGCTTTTAGCTATTCATATGTGAACTCAGAAATTTAGTCAAGAAGATCCATCTTGGAATCTTCATTTCATGGAAATTTCTCTTCTAATAACTTTAGTGACCCAATGACATTATGTCCAAAAGCGATTTAAAAAGGACTAAAATTAAATGACTCGAAATTGATTTTCTCAATCTTTAACGGCATCGAAATAATAGGACCGAAGTTTATTCTTCAAAGTTTGATGAAATCTCTCCAAAGCTTTCAGAGTGATGCGCAGAAGATTTAAACTGGTGGGTGACTAATTCGTGTATAACTTATTGGAAAATTCAAACACATAACATTTAATTCTTGAACAGATCGCACATAATTGGGTAGGCATAGAAATGTAAACAACTTTATCGAAACTTTTATTATCATATTAGTTTTAATATTTCTTAACAATTGCCTCTTTAAATCGTGTGGATGCACACATTATTGTTTGCAACCTTATTTCCGCGCGAACATAAAAGTCTCTAAAGTCCCTGTGTAGCATGGGGCAAACGGTATCCAATTCATCTGGTGATTAAGCACATGATGTCCCCTATTGCACATGGTCTTATTGTTTCATCAAACTCACATTTTCTAAAGCGCTAATGCAATCTTCTTTAATTTGAGCCTGGATTTCTGCAGTCAGCAATAATGGTATTTATATGACTTATAAACTTAACTGCAAGAATAATAATAATAATAATAATAATAATAATAATAAATGTTTGCTATTGCGACCACTGATTTAATTTAATTTGGTCATCGGCAATATTGCACCAATATTAACAATATTATTTAATAAGCGTTTCGATGTTGGATATTACTTTGAATATTGATGAACGGCACAGCTATTGTTATATCAATTATGACAGAAAGTAATGCAAATGAATACTTGAATTACAGAGGCTTTTGTTTGCATCGGTTTTAAAAAACAGAAATAACGAAAGGGTAGATGAAAATGAATTACTTGGCTATAGAGCATGCTGTTTTTTTGCGCTTAGACAAGGACGACAAACTGGAAAACTAACGTACATATTTACGCCATACGTATATTGTCTACAGGGATGCTGATATAATTTAACGTTGAGTTTGCCTCTTGTTCCAGTGATGATACCATTAGTTATATACAAAATGTATCAACAGAAGACAAAACGTCTTAAGTTTTCACACAATACAGAGGTGCATGGTCTTATATAGCACAAAAGTAAGTGGCGTTCTTAAAATAGGTCCAATACAGACCATATTTGCAATGATGTCACATAGAAACTTCACCAAAAACAAAACCATACAAGGAATTCACGATAAAGAAATATGATGAATAAACGATTTACACATTTGAACACAAGGTTCATAGTTCACTACTTGTATACCATGTTTCCTTGGTGCAGTATAACTATCCTATAATATAGATTGTGTTCCGACAGCTATTCTCCTATAGATCTTTGCCTAACTCATAAGTTCTCGTCTTCTGCAAGAGACAACTAGTCTGTGTATTCCAAAACGTATGATCGTCATAGGAACAAGAAGCAGTGTTATTATTTACCATTAATATTTATGTGCCGGTTATGTATTTTGCAGGAAAAGTATCCAATATGTACAAGGACTACCAACGAAACAAAGAAAGAAGAATAATTTTGATAGGAAAAACTGGAGCAGGGAAAAGCACCCTTGGAAATGCAATGTTAGGAGACAAATGGTTTGAAAACGAGGGTTTCCAGATGCGTTCAAATACCACACACTGCCAGATTGGACAAAAGAAGATGAAGAACGGGAAGGACATCGTAGTCGTAGATACACCAGGTCTTAATGACACACAACAAGAGGATTGGAAAGTAATTGAGGAGCTTAGTAAATGCACTGCCATGACGGCGCCTGGTCCACATGCATTGTGCTTAGTTATCCGGGGCGATGACCGATTTACTCAAGAAAACACAGACACTTTGGAAGAGTTTTGCGCTTTCTTCGGTGAGGAAATCTACAAATATGTGATCGTCGTCTTCACACATAAATCAAGCATGGGGAAGAATGCAACGACCGACGATTGCCTTTCCACCCTTCCCGCTGAATTTGTAACTAAGTTCCTGAAATTTGGAGGAAAGAAAATTGCTATAGAGTGTTCTGCTGAAAATGAAGCCCTTGAAAAACAGATCAACGAATTGTTCAAGCTGATAGAAGAAATTATCGAAAAAAATTACGGTGGTTACTATTCGGAAGAAAAATTTAAGGAGGCAGAAGAAGCTTTTAGAAAGCGCATCCCCAAAATTCAACAAGAGGTAGAAAAATTGTTCGAAGAAAAGAAAAAGTTGCTTGAGGATGAATATCAAGATAAAGCTAAACGGTTCGATGAAGTAAACATTATATTGGAAAGGAAACTTCAAGAAGCAGATGACAAATTTATGCAGGAGAAACAAATGAAAGAAAAAGAGAAACTTGAGAAAGATGTTTTTGAAGCTCATATGAGAATGAAGGAGGCAAAGTATCAGGAAAAAAAGAAGTCTTTGAAAGAACAAATAGAAAAAGAGCGTAAGGAAAAAGAGAAAACTAAAGAAGATAATGATCGGAAAACAGAGGAGATTAACTCGAAATTATTAGCCGCATTGATCGAGGATAGAAACAAAGCAAGAGAGGCAATTCAAAAAAGTAAAAGTTTCGGTGAAATGGCGAGGAATGCAGTAAAGGAGGGAGCTGGGCTGGCCTACGATGTTGTAACGGGCGGTATTGGAAAAGGCATTGGAACAATTGGAGGATATCTTTTTGGATAAATGAGCTATCTGTTTATATCATTTATAACGTTTGTGTACGGAATAACAGTGGGGCCATTTCATGACCTACTAGTGTAGACCATAAACTAAGTAATAAAAACATTTTACGAAGTATCAGAATAAATGCATGCATTACACGCAGATAGAGCTTGCCGACAGCACTTACGATGTAACGATTATAAAAGTATATTTCTCTGTACATTCCTACACAATATTTTGTTTGCGTAGTCTAATTGTCTCATAGTCGAATTGATGCAACCAATATTACTTTTTTCCGATGTTTTTAGCTAACCATTTTCTCGTGTGTGTGTTTTTAACTTTACGTTTCAAAATGACTCTTGTTTGATGGTTTAGTTAATAAAGAAATGCCGTACACGTTTCTCGTCGTATTTTTGATTTATACTTATATAAGGGCTAAACGAGAACTAGGTGCTTTGATATGCTTTTAGAAAAGATATTTTGAAAATATCATATTTGATATTTGTGATTAAAAAAAACAAGCAGCCAGCTCTAACAGCCGCAATCTCTGATCTTCCATCTGAAATGTCTGAAAACTGCAGCTTTATAAAAATCATAACGATTATCACAAGTGTTATTAAACCGAACAAATATGGAAGTGTACTTACTATTCAAGCTGCAAAGCTGATCATTTTTGTGGTTCAGCAAATTCCAACTTTTGATCTTGCAATATATATGAGGCACATTGTTTTTGTGCTTAAAGATTATTTATATTTGTGATTCATTTCATTGTTTGATTATTTATACGAACTTTATACATACCTAGCTGCTTCCTGAGACAGATATTAACAAATTTGTAAATCTATATTATGACACTCCATGAATGCTTTGTTAAGTAAGACAATAATGATATTTGTATCCTGACACCCCATGAATGCTTTGTTAAGTAAGACAATAATGATATTTGTATTATGACACTCCATGAATGCTTTGTTAAGTAAGACAATAATGATATTTGTATTATGACACTCCATGAATGCTTTGTTAAGTAAGACAATAATGATATTTGTATCCTGACACACCATTATTGCTTTGTTAAGTAGAACCATAATGATAGTTTTTTCCTGAAACTCCATGAATGCATTGTTACGTAAGACCATAAAGATATTTGTAACCTGATACTCCATGAATACTTTGTAAAGTAAGACCGAAATGATATTTGTGTCCGGACACCCCATGAATGCTTTGTTAAGTAATACCATAATGATATTTGTATCCTGACACCCCATGAATGCATTGTTAAGTAATACCATAATGATATTTGTATCCGGACACCCCATGAATGCTTTGTTAAGTAAGACCATACTGATATTTGTATCCTGATACACCATGAATGCTTTGCTAAGTAAGACAATAATGATATTTGTATTATGACACTCCATGAATGCTTTGTTAATAAAGACCATAATGATATTGGTATTATGACACTCCATGAATGCTTTGTTAAGTAAGACAATAATGATATTTGTATCCTGACACCCCATGAATGCTTTGTTAAGTAAGACAATAATGATATTTGTATTATGACACTCCATGAATGCTTTGTTAAGTAAGACAATAATGATATTTGTATTATGACACTCCATGAATGCTTTGTTAAGTAAGACAATAATGATATTTGTATCCTGACACACCATTATTGCTGTGTTAAGTAGGACCATAATGATAGTTTTATCCTGAAACTCCATGAATGCATTGTTACGTAAGACCATAAAGATATTTGTAACCTTATACTCCATGAATACTTTGTAAAGTAAGACCGAAATGATATTTGTGTCCTGACACCCCATGAATGCTTTGTTAAGTAATACCATAATGATATTTGTATCCTGACACCCCATGAATGCATTGTTAAGTAATACCATAATGATATTTGTATCCTGACATCCCATGAATGCTTTGTTAAGTAAGACCATAATGATATTTGTATCCTGATACACCATGAATGCTTTGTTAAGTAAGACAATAATGATATTTGTATTATGACACTCAATGAATGCTTTGTTAATAAAGACCATAATGATATTGGTATTATGACACTCCATGAATGCTTTGTTAAGTAAGACAATAATGATATTTGTATCTTGACTCTCCATGAATGCTTTGTTAATTAATACCATAATGATATTTGTGTCGTGACATCCCATAAATGCTTTGTTAAGTAAGACCATACTATTTGTATACTGACACCCCATGAATGCTTTGTTAAGTAAGACCATACTATCTGTATACTGACACCCCATGAATGCTTTGTTAAGTAAGACCATACTATTTGTATACTGACACCCCATGAATGCTTTGTTAAGTAAGACCATACTATTTGTATACTGACACCCCATGAATGCTTTGTTAAGTAAGACCATACTATTTTTATACTGACACCCCATGAATGCTTTGTTAAGTACGACCATAATGAAAGTTTTGTTCCGATATCCTATGGTGTATATGTAGAACCCACCACTTTGCACGTGCAGACCGATACCATTAATAATTTGATTTATAAAGCAAGTGGTGACCATAACTTTAATATACAAGCACGTGCCGACCGATACCGTTAATAATTTGACTGTAGAAGCACGCCCAGATTGACACAATAATATTTTTGGAAGTTCGGAAGTACATATAGATATCATAAATGTTTTCTCACACTATGTTTTCAAAATTGTATTTATCAATTCAACAGAAGCACCTTTCGTATAAATTGATTGAAATTGCGCTCCTATATTTGGTTTAAAGATCGCAAACATCAACCCACTTCGAGTATGAAAATTGATTGAAATTGCGCTTCTGTGCGGATAAAGTAGTGTAAATCACGTGATTTATTAATATTTTGTAACCTATTTTGGTTATGTCTCAATATACCTCCCTCATTTTGTTTAAGAAAGTTATAAATGTATGGTTTTGTGATCCTAAAGTGATCATGTGAAGAGCGCTAAAAAGCAAATATCTTTTCATATTACTACCCAGTTCTCTTTCATGATGCCAATATTAGTTTTTACTACCACTTGATAAAACATCGCGGTTGGTAATGCATGTGCACTTTGTTAAATAATGTTCTAATAGGTATACTTCTGGTAAATGTTTCGTGTTTTTTTTTCTTCAAGTTATACTACTATTGTGACGACACAACGTCAGAAAGTGTCAGTCATGTCATAGGTGTACCAAGGTAAGCTGTTATTGGCATATATGTTTTTACAATTAACTTTAAACAAGATTTTAGGAACGTTCAGAGAAAAAAGTTTGCGCAACGTTTTTATCAACTTCCTTAGTATTCATGCACTGTATGAATGGTTTGATTTGTTTCCATCATCTAAATTATATGTGTATGCGTGTGTGTGTGTGTGTGTGTGTGTATACATATTATGTACATTAAAAAGAAAACCTAGTATGTACACACCTGACAAATTGGATGACACCTGGTCTTAGAAAGGCACACAGGTCCTCCAAACGTTTTTCCTTATTCATGTGGAATACTTTGTGAATACAGATATGTCTATCATGAAAACATTGTTTTACCATAATTTAGGACATTTATAGGAGCATGTTGACTAAGGCATTTATTAATTGCTTTTGTACACCTTTACTTTTAACAAGTTTGTTCCCTACAGGTAAATCTGCGTTTGTGCTTGTGTTTATTCCATATTATCAATATTACAAGGAAAACCTATTATTCACATACCAAACAAAAATGGAGGACATCTAGTCAGGGTCGGCTGATACAATTGAATATAAATCATTGAATGGTGTAACTTAAGAAAAGTTATCATACTCAGCTAACTATCTGTGACTAAGTTGGTCAAAATTTGCGCTTAATATGAAGATAAAAGAGCTATTGTTCATTAGTATTCACTACATAGCTTTCATTCAAAATGAGTTCTTCCATGCGTTATGTTTAAATCACAACATGCACTTACCAACAGTAAAGAAAGAGTCTTATTTTGAAACTAAATCTGAACATAGTCTAGCATTATCAGACAGAGCTAACGTATTTGGTCGACATCTATCAATGATAGATTGGCTATCTACCAGTGAATCAACGTCATCATTTTCTACTGGGATTGCCCATATTAGCTTCGGTAGAAAGGTTGTTACGAATTCATCGTCACTTATGGCGTCTGGCCCCTATAATGTCTTGTATAATGCAGGATTACAAGAAGGAGCTTTTAAAATTCACGACATTCGATGCCCTTTATATTTGCCAAAAAAAATGATGTCTTTTAACATAAGTACCCAGCAAAAAATAATCATCTTTCTGCACCATACGATGGAAAAAATAGTATTGTTCAACGCGATGAATTCTGTCAGCTATTTTGGAAGGTGAGAATTCTTCCCGTCTGCTAAATTCCAGTCAGACATGACACTTAAAACTGTGATGATAGGTGCAGCGTCTCAAGTGATCGTCCTCTTTTCCTTTGGAACGTCATTTCAATTTCCCAATCAGGTATCACCCAAATATGCAATGAACCCTGATACTTTCAGCGTGTACGTGTAAGCAATGATTTTAAATAATCTGGAAGTCAAGTTTTTGCGTGTTCTGAATGTTACTTCAGTCAGTGAAATCAAGTTGGCTACTTATATTGTCTCAAACTGCAATCAAACGTTTTATTTATCCAATACATATTATGACCATCTTGCAAAATAAGATACTGAGCGTTTATCAAGCTTTTATAATTCTAAGTTTGGTTATACCATCGCAATAGACTTATTTCTGAATCATACAGTTATCTCTTAATTGCACAATTGGTTGGTACCTAATACTTGTTTGAGTAAAAGCTTAGATACTGACTGTGGTATTTCATCAACTATAAAACTTTAGTTTCCAGGAATGCATATTACGATAATACTTGCTAAGCGAGCAGTTGAATGTAATATTTAGTGTGAGAAGGAGGTTTATTGCTTCTAATTATGTTATGTGTTGAATATTGCAAGGTAAATAATCAAAATCATAAAAAGTAGATTTTCACATTTACTGTTACCGTATGACGTTCCTGAGAGTTTTTATAAATAGAAAGAGAAACATAAAACTAAATCAGTGGTAAAAACAAATATTTACTAGCTAGGAAACATTTACTATACCTACATGAAAGATACAACCCTGCCCCCCCCCCCCAATCCAACACAAATAAAACAGATATAAAAGCTCGAAATATTTATGCTGCTGGTCTTTATTAATACCTGGCACTGCTTTTAGAAAGGGTTTATGAGGGTCATAAACCAGTATTGATTCTATTACATTAAACTTTAAAACAAACAACACAGTGTCACAAACAATTAAGATACTAATCATGAGATATTTACGATATTGAAGGTAGCCGTTCCGTGAAAATACTTTCTATTAGAGCACTGCAAGATTGCATACCTTTTATATGAGAATTGTAGTTTTGTTCGAAGGAATAGATACAGAAAGTAGACTGTTTTTCTCTATATGAGTAGTGGTTCCATGTTAATGGAACTCATACAGAAAGTAGAAAGATTGTATTCATGTAAACGGAATAATACTAAAGTAATCCTATTCATCTAAAGCGATGTGGGACACATACTTGGCGGAAAGTTTCGATATCGGGGTCTTTTAAGGCTGAGTTTTCTAACTGGATATAACTATATTACGACCAATTTTCAGTATAATTTGCCATTTTTTATGCGCATCCGCAACTGATTGCCTTTAATTTGCGCATGCTGCCTTTAATATACTGTATGAAGATCACAAACAAACAGCCATTTATTAGTATCGCAAGGAAGAGATCTTCTTAAGGTAAGTTGGAAACGGTTAAAATACGTTTATAAGCAAGTATGTTGTGGATGATTTATACATGTATAGTGATGAACCCATGCAACGCTAAATATAGGTTCATATTACACGATTAGCTTCAGATCTCTAGCCTGAAACTTCTACATAAATATCTGCCCTGGACATTTTAAATTTATACTCCTCTTCCACGGTGAGAAGTCCAAAGCTGATTTCATGTATTTCTAAATGTATAGAGGCTGCGAAAATTCTCTTAAAAGAAAATAGTGGCATCTAATATTAACTGTCGGAATGTTCTAATTATGTAGCCGTTGGAGATAAATGTATACTTTGATAATCTTGCGAAGAAAAATCAATAAAAGTCGTATAGTAGAGACATTGCCGCTTTGTATTGAGCCCATTAGCTATATATTGATGTTAGAAGATAGAATGATTTCCACCTGCATTGTATACTTTGATCAAATATTTAATCTGCACTTTATTGTTAGTTATATTTTGTAATGTATTTTAAAATGTCATTATATTCTGTGGATAAAATATTTTCGCCTCGACCTTGTCCAAAGTCAAGTTCACTTTACAACTTCCCTGAATCACTGATTAAACAAAAAATTCAGTAAAGAACTAATACATAGATAATAATTATAATAACAATCTTCTCTGGAAATACAAGGTGCTCAAAATATTATTGTTAATGGAGACATAGATTTTTAGTAATGTTTCTAATAATGGCATATTCTTGGATTGTATAATTGTAATTCAGCAAAGGACTATTGACACATTACTACGACACTGCCAGGGTTAGATTTATTATAATTACCACAATTTTTTTTAAATTTAAAAATAAAATTAATCATTAAGATTGTGTAGAAATTTTCAGATTATTTGGGGTTCATTTCGCAAAACCTTAAGTTCATTTTACATTTTTCACTTTTTAATATAAAGTGATACACTATTCAAGTACAGAATATTTAGAATAAAAGCTGTGATGGAATTTTTCTAATTTGCAATGACTCGCAATTCGGAAATACCTTATTGTACAATACACTTTGTTGAAGATATTTTCTGATTGAGAGAAGTGATTGTAATACAATAGAACTGGGGAGGCGTTATGGACCTACATTATTCAAAGAAAATGTTGTTACCTTAACAAAGTGATTAATGTTGAAAAACATATAATGAGAGTGTAATTTATTTTGAGGTATTTTTTCGGTATTCTCAAGGACAGACACACCCATCTCCACAGATTACGAATTAAACTTCTCTCTCTCCTTACTCTCTCTCTCTCTCTCTCTCTCTCTCTCTCTCTCTCTATATATATATATATATATATATATATATATATATATATATATATATATATATATATATATATACATGTTTGTATATATAAATAGAATTAAAATACATCGCTACGATTGAAAGCAAATTAATATAATTATCAGTCATTTGATGAAATCCTAATCAATCACAAAAAATATATCATTGTTGACATGCATTTTTCGGCATAACAAATCGTGCTACAGACATAATCCAATTAGTTCAAGTAGTGCCGGTTATTGTCAGGAAGAGTGACTGGCAAGGCGTGCGTGTGGCCGAGTCCTTGTGCAGAGCTGATTGCTTGACAGACCGCCGCCCCATCATCACTAAACTCAACATCGTCATTCAGCCCAAAAGACGCGAACAGGGAAAGAAGACTCCTATGCGACTGAACATCACCAAGCTAACATACACCAGTTCTAAACAGTCCCTCGTGGATGCCCCGGAAGAACGTCTAAAATCCACCCCTCTCGACAATCAGATTATGCAGACCGACTGGGCGGCATTCAGCACAGCTTCGGAAGTCTCAGGACCCTAAACCAGAAAATACAAGAATGGTTTGATGAACACTGCGACGAGATGAAGCAGATGCTAAATGAGAAACACCGCCTCCTTCAAACCTACCTCAACAACCCCAAGTCTACCTTTAGGAAATATGCCTACAACATACGCCGAACTTTATTGAAGAAGCTCGGTCAGATGCGAAACACACGGCAGAGTAGCAAAGAGCTGATGAGATCCAATGCTACGCGGATAAGCATGACATGAAGAACTTCTATAATTCCCTGAAAGAAGTGTTTGGACCTACATCCCCTGTATCATCTCCCCTTCTCAGCGCAGACGGGAAAACTCTAATAACTGACAAAATGAATATTCGTCAACGAAGGGCTGATCACTTTGACAGTATTCTAAATCGTCCTTCATCAGTCAATGATGAAACCATCAGTCGTCTCCCCCAATTTCCTATCAACGAAGTACTGGATCACCCTTCAAACTTGCTGGAAACACATAAAGCGATTTGTATGCTCTCGAGTGGCATATCACCTGATTCAGACTCCATCCCAGCTAAAGTCTACAACGAAAGGGAAACAGGTCTGATAGAAAGACTCCACCAACTGTTTTTCCTGATAGGAAATTGAAAGACTCTTCCATAATCCACCTGTATAAGCGCAAAGCGATCCGCCAGGCCTGCGACAACCACCGAGGCATATCGTTACTCTTAATTGCAGGAAAGATACTCGCCAGAATACGAATGAATTGCCTCACTACACACCTTTACCAGGTTCCATTGCCAAAAAGCCACTGTGGATTCCGAGAAGAACGCGGGACCATCGAAACGGTGTTTACTGTGAGGCAGCTACAAAATAAATTTCAAGAGCAAAACACCGACCTTTTCTCAGTCTACGTCGACGTGACAAAGTTCTTTGATACTGTCAACAGAGAAGGCTTGTAGAAGGTAATGGCCATGTACGGATGCCAAAGAAAAGTAATATCCATGGTGCATCATGTCCTTGATCGCATGAAGGCACGAGTCCAGGAAAATGGAGAGACATCTGAGCCATTCCCAGGTACCAGTGGCGTCCAGCTGGGTTGTGTTTTGGCACCGACACTGTTCAGTCCGTTATTTTCCGCCATGCTGACTAATACCTTCAGAGACCAATAGGTTGGAGTCGGCATCAGGTACTGTACAGATGGAAAACTATTCAATCCCAGGAGGCTTGAAGCGAAAAAGAAGAAGGGTTGAAAAAGACACCATCAGGGATGTTTTTGGTGCTGATAAGGACGTCCTTAATGCTAAACCTACCTGCAGTGCAGCGTTGACAACTTCTCCAGCTCCTGCAATGCTTTGGTCTCACCATCAGCATCAAGAAAACTGAATTCCTGCATCAGCCGGCCCCTGGAAAGCTCTATGTTGCGCCCAATATCACCGTCAACGGCTAAACACTCAACGTAATCAACTGCTTCACCTAACGTGGCAGCACCATTTCACAGAGCGTCACTTCGCATTGCCAGAGCCAGCGCAATTTTCGGCAGATTGTCTGCCAATGTCTGGAATTGAAGAGACATCAGCATCCAGACAAAACTAATGGTCTACAGGGCAGTTGTGATCCCCGCACTACATAAAGATACATAAATACATACATGCATACATACATACATACATACATACATACATACATACATACATACATACATACATACATACATACATACATGCATACATGCATACATACATACATACATACATACATACATACATACATACATACATACATACATACATACATACATACATACATACATACATACATACATACATACATACATACATACATACAAATAAACTTTCCCGTGGGTAGTTTGTGCTTGCCCCAAGCATAATATCATTACATAATCACAAAAACCAAAGAAGTAGATAGACTATTAGATCTTTGAAGGAAATCGATCTTTGTTCTTTCCTTATTTTTCTTTTTATATGTTCTGGTACCTTAAAATCATATATTGATCCTTCGTGTTATCTGGAATATTTGTCAACAATACACGTAGATAGATACGTAAATTTATTAACTTAATAATTCAATTAAATCAGTTTGTAATGAGCAGCATGCATCTATATATTTGACGTGCTGACATTTGAGATTGAGACGACATTATTTTATCCATTTTGTTCTTTGTCTGGTATGTACATGTCTACATCCTGGTGGTAAACATTAGAGACGGGTAATCTGTATTCCAAACATACCTCTCAACGTCTCACACATAAACACAGATTAGATCAATGTCTCAACGAAGACTCGTATCGACAATAATGGCAGATAACCAATGGCACTTGAGTAATTTATTTAAAATGCAAGTTTTAAGTTTTAATTCGTCTGAGGCACAAGTCTGATGAGTACAAAATGGCCGTCTGGAAAGGCAAGCTTATGCTTTAGAGTAATTTGTGTAATCATGCCTTCCAAGATTGATTTACAAAGTATACGATATGTTTTGTGATATGAACATACCTGCCAGGAATGATTTACAAGTGTTATCAGGTCTACCAAGGCTGATTTACAAGATCTATGTTTTGCATGAGTAGGCCTATGCAAGCCATATGATATTTTGTGTAATTTGACCTGCCAATGGTAGGATGCACTTTGTATTATATGTTGTATAAAATCAAACCAGAAAGTGGTAATTTAGGAAAAATAGATACTTTGTGTAATCGTTCTGCCTAGACTAATTTACACTAATTATGATATTTGCGTGAGCAGGTCAATTTTCCAGCTATGTGATATTTTATATTATCAAGTCTGCCAAGTACAAGGTGTATGGCATGTAAGGGGAGTAACCGGATAAATAAGTACACAGCTAACAATGTAATGCAGTTCAGCAAGAACCATCATCCGCCTCAGATGCAGGAGGTAATGGGCTCGAAACGCGGTCGAGTCATACCAAAGATTTACAAAAATGGTACATTCAGCTGCCTCCCTTCGCGCTCAGCATTAAGAGGTTAGTGCTAGGACTTGTCGGCCTGGTGTCAGGATAATGTGACAGGGTAGAACATCATGCTACGTGTCTGTATCGCGACGCCCAGTACTAAATATTGTAAACTGCCATACAGCATACATTGTAGCGATATGACGGACTATTGTTCAAGTTAGGTTAAAAACCTAACACACACACACACACACACACACACACACACACACACACACGCACGTACGCGCGTGCGCTCAAGAACTTCATCCAGTGCTTGTATTGGTGTATTTTGTAGTGGTTGACTATCATTGAAAATTTTAATTAGGAAATATGAAGTTCACAAAAATGAGTTCACACAAACTTGATAAGAGTCCTGCATTGCTTGTCGTTTTGTTACACAAGGGTCCGTAATCTTCCAAAGTGGAATTCAAACATTCTTTTTTACCTTGTCCTGTTGGCACAATAATAATAACATGTTACTGGCAAGATACACATTAAGCGAATACATTTATATACCTTACATTTACTAAAGCTTATATAATCTAATGATTACAATAACGAGTAAACTAAAAGCATATCAGCAACCAAAATTGATGTGTTATTGGTACACCTATCATAGTCAAGATTTCAGGTCCGTACAAAAATTACATAATTAATTGGTTCATGTAACTAAAACAAGTAGAACGTTGACAAGACGTTCAGTGACCTTGGAAATACAAATATTTACCAGCAAAGTATAAATTGAAATAATGTTTGATGCGGTTTTACAACATATATTAGAGAGTGAGTTGTTGTGTAGGATAGGTGTCACACATGTTTTGATGCGGCTCCACGACATATATTAGGGGGTGAGATGTTGCGTAGGATAGCTGTCACACACGTTTCGATGCGGCTCCACGACATATTTGAGGGAGTGAGATGTTATGCCGGATAGGTGTCACACAGGTTTCGATGCGGCTCCACGACATATATTAGGGAGTAAGATGTTGTGTAGGATAGGTGTCAGACAAGTTTCGATGCGGCCCCACCACATATATTAGGGAGTGAAATGATGTGTAGGATAGGTGTCACACAAGTTTCGATGCGGCTCCACGACATATATTAGGGAGTAAGATGTGTAGGATAGGTCGGATAAGTGTGAGAGGAGTACTTAGAGAACTTAGGCAATAAAGACCGCAGTGAACCAAAGAAAAAATAAACAGTAATATATGTATATTTGTCATTTGGTTTGTTTGCTACCATATTTTACTGACGCGATTAGAGTTGTTGTGTTTGCATTTACCTAAAAGATATTGAATCATTGTAGTGATTGAATAGCTGAGACCTGTTTATTTTGTTCGAAGAACACGTACAGAAAGTAGAATGAGTTTTCAACTTTCATATATATTTATTTTAAGTGGAATTAATTCAATTGAATTTATTGATAATAAGTTTTCTTTTAAAAATGTTACATTATTGTATTCATTAATAAAAGCTTTTATTGCTTAACATTAATGAATGCCCTTGATGACTACCTGACACATTAATTTTAACTATTCGCACCAAACTGATAAAGTTATTTAGGGGTCCTGAATAATTTGTTTTGCAATGGGGAGGGGCTGGCGTGGGTCAGTCAGTCACGGCCGGGAGAGTCAGTTGCGTAGTTCTGTGCGTACGCAGTCTGAAATTAAAATTAATATTTACCAAGCGTTTTAAACAGAAATCTTGTGACATATTTTCAGTTTCATTTGCACGATTAAACTATATATATATATATATATATATATATATATATATATATATATATATATATATATATTGTACGTCTAGAATTACCATTGTAGTTAGATTCATTATTGATATATATATATATAAATATATATAGATATATATATAAAACAAAGGACGCAGATAGGGAAAATATAATTCCCGGGGAAAAAATTATACCATTCTTGCCTTCAGCGTCGAAAATTTCATAAATCACCTTGAAATGCAATACATACATCATTTCTACTTTCCCTTTTACACGCGATACAAATTTGGCGAGAAATTATCAATCACTGCTTAGTTGAATACAATAAGCATGTTTCTGTGACAGTTTCTAAAAATCATAAATAAAATTGAATAACTTAGTGACACTTTTATTCTTCAAACTTATACAGGGGTCCTTTGTTTCAAAGTAGTAGTTGTTGTTTGGATTTAACGCGATGTTTCAGTGTATGATAGGCTATATTTGGCGGCATGTATAACCTATGGAGGAAGAACCCGGGAAAACTTCAAGAACCACTGACCCACGGGAAGATACTGGAAAGTTTCTTGCATATCCACATTGGTCAAGCTAGAGAATTGAACCATCACGGACAGGTGAGATGGTGGTAATTTGGAAAGGCTAGTGATTTAGATCAGGCAGCCACATGGGGCTCTTCGTTGGATTTGTGAACACTGGCAGTTATCTTGTCAAGATATAATGTTCGATTTCTCATAGCCTTTTAATGTGCATTCATTCCCAAGTCTTCGTTTGATTTCTCATTGCTTTTTGATGTGCATGCCCAGGGCTTTGTTTGTTTTCTCATGGTTTTTTAATGTGCATGCCAACAACTGCGTTCGTTTTCTCATTGTCTTTTAATGTGGATGCCCAGGGCTTTATGTGTAGTGTCACCGTAAATCGTCTGGCAGACGAAAAACACATTTCCATCTGTTCCCTTCAATTAAAATGCCATTAAATATCTGTGCGTTAACAGTTTGTGATGGACAGCCTATTATACAATCAGCCACAGTTGTCTTTCGGTGAGTTACGTTTGTCAAAAAAGAAGTTGCGATTTCGATACTCGTAGCGTTATCTGAACGTTTACAATTTTATGTAACTTTATATTAAAATTTTCATTTAAACTACCTCATCCCTACTTAGATATTTTTATTTTCGTCCTAGGACGGGCAATCAACCGAGTTAATTATTATATTCTATAACCGATTTATTTAACATGCTGATACTTTTAACTATAAAAGTTCTATGTTGTATATTCTGGATAGTATACGGTATGTAGAATTCTAGACTTTTCTGATCACCCAACCCGAGTCAAAGGTTAGCATCACCGATTACATGTTATGAATGTCTTGTCCATTGAGTTATATATCTTGGTCTTTGCTCATTGACTATTCTCCACAAGGCAGCATCTACGTACGTTGAGGCGATTCGTTGCAATTTAAAAACAAATATTGCGATGATATTTAATCCAAGTCATACAAGATTTATATAATGTATACGCCTTGGGCATCAATCCTCTATTTATTTGGGTTGGAAAATACAATAAAATTTCGCCAAATTCTATATTTTCCCCCATTTTATTCAAACCTGTTGAAACAAAATACCAAATGCAGTCCTCTCTGGTGAAGACTTAACTGCCTTATGAAGGTGTTCTGCCTTTACTAGGCTGTTAAGGATTCGGGATCATTAAGTTTGTTTCAATAAAAGTGATAAATTTGCTCCAATAGTAACAAAGTTACCGGTAAATATATTGCTCGAATAAAGAATGAATATTCTCTTTTCTCCGTGAGAAATTTACATACAGGTTGATGACATATTGTCAGGGTTATAAAAAATGTAATGCATTCTGAAATATTTGTTTCCATGCTAATTTAGCACTATCGTCGAATAAGTGCGTAGAACATTAATAGATTGAATGGTTAGGTTAGTTTACTGACAGATATTGGATAAAATGTTGAACCCTCTGAACAAGACACGACACCAAACATCATAATTTACGAGACAAACAAATGTGCTTTAAATTCAGAAAACTTTCTCTACATATGTCGAGTTTGCAAAACAAAACAAATCAGTCAGCATCCAATTTACAAAACTGATTTAGACAATCTACAAACATATATTAATAATTTACACATCGATTCATTTTGCTTTTTAAAGTATTTTTAATGCGCTTTCCTAAATTTATTCATATTGTCTCTAAATGAAAACCAAAATAAATCATATATATGCGATATAATTTCAAATTGCATTTGTCATAAACTTTTATTGTATAATTTATTATTAAACAAGATGAATATATTTCAGTATCACGTATAGATAAGTTTTTGAGTGCTTGAGTAAAACATTTTCTTAAATATCAGGAGCAATTTTGCAATGTTATAATTAGCATGAGCTAAGATTACTGCATGTGTCCTATCCTAATAGCGATGACCTATCGTATATTAATTTGGAGAAAACATTGAAAACTGTATACTAATGTCCCACGATGAGACTCCGAGGAAGATCTCTTTAGTTGCAAACTGTACATTGACATCTCCCTACAATAAGGCTCAATATAGCATATATGTAGTTGAAACTGTACAATAATGTTATCCCTCGATTGAAAAATTGCAACGTTTTAAACTTGATGTTCATTTATTGCACTCCTGGAAACCTCAATTTCACTATACAGTAAACACAAACATCTTAGTATCATTTTTATTTGTTAGCTTCAGCTACAATGCCAAACACCGTGTTTATACGTTAGAGTTTTAATAAGAATACCTTCCGTTTCAATATCATGGTGTAAAAACAGACTTTCTTAAATATCAGGACCTTCGCATATACATTAACTTCTGCATGTCTAACTTGAGAGTGGTTCTCATTAGATTGAAAACTCCAATCCTTTAAAGGTTTTAAAAACTAATATCAATTTTGATTGAGCTTGGATTAGTTTCGGTTATTTCACAAGCCTTTGACAATTCCGAAAAATAGTATAGAAGATCAATCTTGGAATCTTTATTTGTTTAGAAGTTTCTCTTTTATGAAATCAAGTGTTCCACAGACAGTGTGTCCAAAAGCGACTTAAAATGCCTAAAACAAAATGATTCGGAACTAATTTTCGTAGTAGCAAAAAACAGCAAACGAAGACATATGTCCCAATATGTTCCGGCATCTGAACAATATGACCTCATTATATTATTCAGAGTTCGATGAAATCTTTCTAAAGTACTGCACATAAGGATATTTGCTAAGTAAAGGCTTTATTTGTATGCAACAAATTCGAAATCAAACCCGCGTAATTGTGTCATCGTGCCCTAATGGGCTGCTGTTAATGAACCATATATTTAATTGAGTCCGATTCGACATCGTATTCGAGGATCTTGTAAGTTTGTCATTATAAATTCACGAGGAATAGGTCGAATACAACCAAAGAAATTTCTAAATTTATTATAATGCATATCGCCATCGCACCAGGTTTTATGAACATTTTCTATGTATGAGTATCAACTCGGTTAAATACGGCGAGGATATTACAGTTGTCTCTGATCACTTTAGGTACTTGAGAATACCGTTGAGTAACATAGATCACGTCAGTATATTTGAGCCTTCCACCGGAGAAATCCTAGCAGAGTTTATTTCTTCAATATCTGTGATAAATTCAAAAAAAAACTTCACCGATTATTGATTTTGCGCTCTTGTTATAATCTCTTAATATCTCATAACATCGCTGATCTCTACACTTGGTGCTATAAAAAATAATTTATCCCAATTCATCCATCTCATTATCATATCGATTAACAGCTTTTTTTTTTACCTCGCCCGGATGGGCCAATGATAATCTTTATGATATAATTTGGTAACATTGAATGTTGTTTAATAGTTTCTCGTTCTCTTGTTGCTGAATAATCAATTACATTCATATTATCTATGTATAAATTATGGATTTATATTGTGTAAAATGTAGGTCACGTAGACTGATGATTGATTCAACTCCTGTTACAACTAAAAATAACAGAAACACGATTACTGGCAAATGTGCACAATGTGGTATAAAAAAACTTCCGAATTATCAGTTTTTAACAAAAGGGAGGCGATATCGCAACCACGTTAACGAAGCTCCCAGGAGCTCCATGGTTAAAGTGTCCAGTAGAAAAACGCTTGCCAGGATATAAATACTGTGGTCCGGGAACTCGACTCGATATCCGACTCGATAATCAAGATCAACCCCACCCCGGTGTACATGCAGTAAACGCTATCGATAAAGCGTGTCATGCTCATGATGTTCCATATAAAAGTAAAGACCTTCAACAACGACACAGTGCAGATGTGAAATTAATCCACGCGTTGAATTATATTACCAATAAAACGTTCAAGGAAAAGTTAGCTTCGTTTTTAATAAAAACTGCGATGAAAAGTAAACTAGCATTAGGAGCTGGTTATTAAAATTATAAATGGAGTCAATTTATTATTCTACAAGCAAATACGGGAAAGGCAATGCCATGATTAATAAACTCGCTAACGCCGCAAAGGTTAAAAACGTTACTGCAGCAGATTGGTTATCTAGACGGGCGATATGGTAAAGTTATTTACCGCTACTGAAAAAGATTCAATATGCATCCTTTGATGTTAGCGTCCCAAATGATGTTCATCAGGCTGATATATTATTTCTTCGATATGATACTGTCAAAAACGTGTTTATAAATACGCGTTAACCATCTTTGATATTATGAGTAGATACAAAGAAGCATAACCGTTAACTACTAAAACCTCATCTGAAGTGGCCTCCGCGTTTAAAAGAATTTATCGACTAGATGGTCTACAATGGCCAAATCTCCTGCAGGTTGATCCTGGTAAAGAGTGTCAGGGTGAAATATTATCAGCGATGAAACAACAGTACACTGCCATACGACGAGGACATACTGCAATTATTAGCGATCAGGTATTCGTTGAGCGGTTTAATAGAACACTTGCAGACCGGTTGTTTCATTATCAGCACGCGAAGGAATTCATCGAGGATAAACAATCACGTAAATGGGTCAAGATATTACCAGGTGTAATCGCCACGATTAGCAATGAAATAACTCGAACCATCAACATGAAACCTGCTATCGCGATCAAAAATAAAATTAAAAAAGAAGCGTACCCCGCCGTGTTTTTTCATCGCAACAGTTACTAGGTAGCAATGTCACCGTAAGATATTTATATGAACCAGGTGAACTTGAAGGTGGTAGAAAAAGATCAACTAATCCAATCTGGTCTGTCGCATCGCATAAAATATTCGGCCTTGTAACATCTAAAAACAGACCAGCAATCTATAGATTAGATTCAACTGCTCCATAGCGTGGATTTACTCGTGAACAATTACAAGTGATTCCCGATGATACTCAATTACCGGCGCGGGATCTTAATTAGCGCGGTGATTTCGATTACAGTGTTACATTTATCTTTTCTATCCACGGTAAATTGTTTGGGGTTTTGTCCCGACCATTTCCATTTTACAATTACAACTCGCACAGTGGATATCTTGTTGTTGTTTTAATTTTAAAATAAATTCGGCATCGAGATCAAATTCTCTGTTACTTTTTTAGTACCTTGCTAGTTTTTCTTCCTATCATGGTATCATTGACAACATCAACGATATTTTTTTCGTCGTTGAAATCGACGTAAACTTGTCGAAGTTGATTTACGCTTGGTATTCGAGATAGTGCCAAGTAAACTACATTTGACCACTTGATGAATTCGTTTATGATCCAAACAATTATATCAGAGATGGTTAACCCTTGAGAAGAATGAATTGTCATCACTTAACGTAACCGCCATTGGGATTTATTGGCGTTTATTGCATCTCTGACAACAGCGTTATCAACTAACACAATATCATTTAGCATTAATGTTCGTTTCTCGGATGTTCCAGGAATATCAACTTCAATATTCTGTCGACGTGTATCCGTAGGTCTATACCATAATGGAACTGAATCCATCGGAAATTTTACTACATGTAGATAAAATAATTTCATCAGAAGTAGATCTCTGACATTCGTTCTGTTCGCGATTATCAAATCGTTTGATCTCCACGCTTCCCAAAAATCAGTAATCGATGTTTCAGGTATTGTTCTACATGTTATTTCATATTGAATTTTATTTGATTGTAATCCTATCGTGGATTTTAACTCGGTTAATTCCACGTCAAGTGATCGATGATCGGTGTTAATTTCTTCGTAATAATCTACCGTCCTTTTCAGTCATTCATGAAAGGATTATCTGGTAAACGGCGATGGTTGACCGTGATCTCAGCACATAATTACAGCTTTGTTTTTCATTAATAACCATTCCAAGAATGTTCTTAACAGCGTCAACAATACTATACATATGTCATCCCAAATGGTGATCCTGGGAATATATTTTGTTCCCATTCGATGAAGGAGACCAAGCGGTACCGTTAAACTGAAAGAAAGAAGGATACGTACAAGCGTTTACTCCTCGTGATTTCATCTCTCTTGCAAGCCGATGCGTCGGTGTTAGCACAATCATGTCAGACGTTTTTCCAAATAAATCATTACTCTGGTTGTCTTACCTCATCCTTCTGGACCGATTAAATATACAGTTTTATTTCTGGTTATTGGATCGTATGCAGACGGTGATGATGATAGTTATATTATTATATCCACGTGGTGATTATCCTCGATGGGGACGGCTGCCGATTCACATCCTCGATGTAATGTTTCCTGGGTTTTTTTTCCCCATGATGCCCATTCATTCAATGTTGTAGTAAACGGTTCTATAATTTTCTAATGTTCCCGATTAAAGTAAATTGAAATCGTGGCGACCCTAACCGCGATGTGAGAAAACTATTATCATTTTGAGTAAATTTATTGAAACATAAGCGAGCATCGATGATCTTAAATGAGCATACTGTGGCGATTCATCTTCGAAATATTCAATGATGGTTCCTAATTTTTCATTGTTAGACAAGTAGGCGGTTTTCCTTGATGTTGTATCCGCGATTATATAATCTAGTTCAGCGTCATTGAGAATCAATCGTGTACAACGTCGTTTAGGTATCAATTATGTTTCTTCTGAGGCTTTTACATCTTTTTCTTCGTTGTAATTTGTATTCCAGTCATCGCTGATTTCCGGAGTTGCCAACCAAACGTCGGTCTGTTTCCGATATGACATAATCGCCTCGGAGACAGTCAACAATGTCAGCATGTTTTACTCTAGAATTAACCCTAATAATACTATTGGAGCCCATCTTTGCGTTTAACAAAAATGTTTACCAAACCAAACTGTTACGTGCTTAGGCTCGAATAAGCAGCAACACAGAAAGAGTGAAAACTAACAAGCTTGTAAAACTTTAACAATAATTTTTATTAAGTACAATTATTTAAATTAAATAAATAAACTTACGGTTTTAAAGAATCAAATCCAACAAATATAGAATTCACAAAATAATCCACTAATGGAATTACAATTCCTGATAAATAAATGTTCTAATAGTTCCAGGTTCGAATCTTGACGATGTAATCCAAAATGGCTGACAATTTCACGTGATGCAGTTCTTGTTTTAATATCATCCAGATGAAAATCATAAACACATGTCCTTTTCCAGATAATTCTTCTTTCTTCAATGAATTGACACAAAGTCCAGAACAAGATAATTAAAATTACAACTCAAACATGAATACACAACTATTAACTTTACAGCCCAGAGATTCTACTACTGTTAGCTTCCAAAACACAGCTATATATATGTAATTCCCTCGTAAACAAAAAGGAATCATGTGATTCTGGAAGGTCATAGAAAGAAGCTACCTTGACCAATTCACGTACTAAAAGAATGAACCAGAAGAAAAATCAGCCACTAATTACTAAAAATAAAAAGTTGTCCTTGAAATTAACCAATAGTGTTAGAAGCTTGTTGACAATGTCTAAAGCAAGGTCACGAATTAGATCAACAAGCCAAGGTCAAAACTTGTTTACGATTAGAGTGTAGGTCAGCCTGAATTTACCAAAAAATCTCCCAATCAATAAATATTAAAACCTAAATGACAAATTTAGATTTAACAATTAAAATATAAATAATTTAAATCCAATAGCCGTAACAAAACATAAAATATCGGATGAAGATTTTCAGCAAGGCTAAACGATATAATACGAGCAAATCCCGTCAAGTCAAAATCAGGTAAAGGTACATCTATGGATACACTTGTCATTTCATGAGTAGGATGACCGAACAGTTTAAAGTATTCAATGCATTCACCACGCCCGAGAAAACGTCCTGCGTAACATGCAATTAATTCGACGGAAATAATATTTTCGTGATCGTATATTGTATTCCATAATCCACCATGACCCTATTCGATACAGCTCACTCGTACATCATCGAGAAAATCATATCTGGTTGGGTTCCATGAATTATTTTTCCTGCCAAAATGAGCTGAGACGGATGGAACAGTAAAACAATTGAGTTTTATTTGTTCGATGTCATTTGAATATCGCCTCGTGAGATGATTCATATATCCTTTAAGTTCTTTTGTTTGATATAATTCTCAATTGGGCCTCACAAGTTGATCGCATCCTCCTTCTTCCTCGCTCTTAAATAACCATACTGATACAGGATCGGTTTTACTTATCTCGTGGATAACATCAAATAAATATCCTTGATAATATTTTATTGTTCGATCATGAGGAAATAATCGTACAGAACTAATCCATGCATGTGAATTATGATCGATGAATTCAATCGGAGCGCCTGTTGAGTTTAAATTTGATTCATATGAAACTTCCCCGGTGATAATTTTTACTGTCATCGGAAATTTTAATTTCTGCTCTAGCTCGATAACATCGTTTATTGAGGCTCGTGTGTTTTTAACCGATTAGTCCCATTTATCTATCTTAGACTTTTTTTAAAACTCTGTTAACCCATTTCCTCGATTTGCATTTTTGATATGTTCGGTAATTCTTTCAGCTACATAATTCAACATCAATGAAATTCTCATCGGGGAAAGTTTATTGATACCTGGTTGATTTATTAAATAGATTCCATACGTTGTTACTGTTACCGGATACGCTTGATTGTAAACTGTGCTGTCGATCCCGGTTAATGTTCCTGGTTTGGTTTTATTGCTAATGATTGCTGGTTTTTTATTTGTTGCCATTACACGATCACGTTTGTTATAAACCTTCTAACCTTTCTTGGAAACCCTGCTGCATTTTACTATCATATAATATTCTTTACCATCGCGATCAATCTTTGCTAATATTTCAACGGCGAATTTATAATTCATGGTGTTATTATCGCGGGGTGTTCTGTAGGTTGACCATACATAATCCGCGCCATCCTTGAGAAATGGATACTTTGCTTCTCTGACACTTCATTTGATTTGTAATTCCCACATTCGCTGTTATTTTACAATCAAGGTCAAAAACCTTTCTTTGTTTCTTTCGCCATGCATAATTTATGTCAGTAATCTTGGAGATTGCTTCCATATATGTATTAAACAAATTATATATTCAATTAAATTTTTCAATGATATATTAATATTTCATAGATCAAAATTATTGACAGTGGATATTTAAAGTCGACGCGGGTACATGTTCAAAAAATGTGTAGGAGAATACTGCACGGTTCATAATTAGTATTGTAAACGAGGTTCTAAGAATCTTGTTAATTGTATTACATGTGGTCATGGTGTACGAGGCAAAATTCAATTATGCTATGAGTGTGGTGGTAAAAGATATCTGGAGCTTGTTAGAAATTATTCGAAGATATATAATGTTGTATGCGATGAACAGAAATATACTACTGGTTTTTATAGTGAAAAACAATTAAATAGTTGTTTTGCTTAAGATATATAATGAATCAGATTGAATTCGCTTCTCATCCTGTTTACATAGATTACGAAACGTCTAGCTGTGGAATCATTAGGAATCGAGAACTAAAGAAAAAGTTTGGTCAGATTAATAATAGATGTTATACGATAATTTGTATCGGTGGAAAAACACATCTTTCTCATCGATTCATTTGTGAATACTTCAACGATGTGATCTGTGATCACACAAATAGAGATCCCCTCGACAACCATATAAAAAATGTAAGAGCTGTCACTCAAAGTGAAATTTCTCTCAACTCAGCTGCGAACATTAAATCCCATCAACGACGACCTGTAATCGCATTCACGGATAAGACAATTGAAAACATTTCCATCAATGTATCCCGGTGGTAAACATTATGACACTGAATGAAGATCTATACAACGCATCGCCGACGATATGCAAATATCAGCGTATTCAAAAAAATATAAAACTGGGTATCCTTTCTTTACGAATAAATTAATTACTCGAATGTAATATATGGATGACAGATCAGAAGCAGAGTTAATCCTGTCAACGATACAAAATCTTTATAACGCGAGGGGTGAATTCGATAAAAAAATTAACGATGTATCATCATCCCCACATCTCGATGAGGAATTCGCTTTAAATAATAATAATAATTTTAATAATAATAATAATAATAATAATAATAATAATAATAATAATAATCATGAGGACTTTGTTAGCACCTAATATTTCGAAGCTCTAAGCGCTTTACACCATCAATAATGATATGACAACACTATACAAAACAAATGACAAAAAACTATGAAATTGGAAAACATAAAAACATGCTTAAAATATATAAGATCCAAAACACAATTAGGTCTCTAAGTCTGTCACTGCAGTCGAAACAAGTGAGTTTTAAGAGCACTCTTAAAAGGGACCACTGTGTCGTTGTGTCTAATTTCAATGGGCAATTCGTTCCACGTCGCCTGGCCCTGGTGTGCAAACGAACTTTGTCCATATGACTTTGTTTTCACCGTGGGAACAATGAGTATACGATCATCATAAGAAGAGCGTAAGTATCTAGCTGGTGTATACACATGAGTGAGGCTAGATATGTATGTCGGACTGCAGTCTGTCATTAAAGCGTAGCACAGAGAACAAATTTTGTGTTTGATTCTGTATCGAATTGATAGCATGTGTAGGGTACAGAGCAGTGGTGAGGTGTGTTCTGATCGTGGTACTCTAAAGATGATCTGTGTAGCTGTGTTTTTAACGTTTGAAGTTTCTGAAGTAAATATTGTGACGAACCAGACAGAATTGAGTTACAATAGTCCAGGATTGAAAGTACTAATGAACACACATGTGTTTTAGCGGCATAAACTGAAAGATATTTACGAATGAAACTGATGCGTCTCAATTCAAGATATGCAGCCTTACATATGTTCCTGACATGTTGGTGCAATGTGAGAGTACTGTCTAGAGTAACACCTAGATTTCGTACTGACTGTGAGACTTTGATGTTTGTGTTGCTGATATTTATTGTCTGAGGTAAAGGATGTGAATGAGAAAGTCTTTGTGTTGTAATCAGAATAGCCTCAGTTTTATCATCATTCATCTGCAGCTTGTTACATGTCATCCATGTTTTTATTATATGTCAACCACAGATAAATTTGTTTATGAGGTTGAACATCAGCTTGATATCCTTGCGGAGAATTCGATTATTATCCCCACGTAAAATTTTCGTTTTAAATGTTTTATTGCGATGCTTCATTTCTATGACACCAGTGGCAATTTTCAATATGAACTTTATATGTGCCATAGGATAATAAACGTATTTAGCAAATTATATCGCAGTTATTAATTGAATTTGACCGAATAAGAAATATAGTCGGTGATAATAAAATATTTACCAGTGAATTCATCACCGATTAATACAAGGGTGTTAAAACGATGCGAGATAGTGGTGTACCATCGCAAAACAAACGAGTTCATGATCATGAAATAATGTCAGAAGTGAACGATAAAATTGTTTATCGAAATTATGATCAATTGAAATTGCTAGTACCGGTTTCAAAACTTATCAAAAAGATTTCCGATTACATCAAAGTAGTTTTCGCGGAACGACGACAACAAAAGGTTATTATCGAAGAGTTCGAGAAGATGTTGCTGGATTAGCGACGAAGAGACACTTTTGATGGTTTGAGATTTTCTTCGTATTTTTTTCAAATCTTGATCACTTCATTTTATCTCTTGGTTGTCTTCTATATCATATTTTATTTGTTTGTTCTGCGTTTGTAGTTTTTTATTCGCCGCGATAAGTTTTTTTTATTATTATCAGTTAACGTTTTATTATTATTTTGGTGCTTCGTGAACTCGGTCGCGTACTCGTTATTGCGCGCTTGTAAATCCACGATAATGTTATAATATTCCTCGTTGGCGAGCTTCAACTGAAAATCTCTTGTTGATAATCAGCCTCGGTTTTCTCCGCGGTGGTTCGTAATTGATCACGCAACGCGTTTAACTCAGTTATCTTTTGTTTTTTTTAACTCGTCGATATCTTCTCGGAGTTTTTGTTTGTTAGCTCGGTACGGTTGTTGAGCTTCGCGGAATTTACAGCGGATCCTTGAGTTGTAGCAGAAACTGGTTCAATTGCCCATACTTTATACAACCTGGATGGTTTTATTTTGTATTCGGTGGCGACATCGACGGGTTGTTTAATACCGTGCAACGCGTTTTATTTTGTTTCGTCATCGGCGGTAAGATAAGTTGGAACTCTCATTTATATTTGCGCGAAAATTTTCGAAAAAGAAATATAGTGGAAAACACGGTATAAAAATTATAACGATAATCACAGAAATAAAAAATTCCTGGCAATAATTTTAGTCAGTAATCATAGAATTTGTTTAAATTTACTGGATATTTTCAGTGAAATTTTTTATTTTTTCTTCGATGATATCTTTGACATTCCTTTTAATATCGCCGTTTTTCTCGATAAAATTTCTTTGAGATGTACCAGAGAGATACACGAGTGAGCATAATTTAAGATCCGGTCGCGTGTACATGATATCATAGTAACATGATCACGTTGAAGTTGCTCCGTTGGCGTTTTGTCAACAGAAAATCTTCGTCGCCGATTTCATCGATGACTATATGACCCCCCCGTGATTGTTCCCTCGAATGAGTTTCTGTATGCGTGTTCGATCTGTTATTTATCATGGATGTTCACTCGCGTGTGATGATACATTATTATTATTGTGTATTTTTAATTACCAAAATAAGAATGAGTTTCATCTACGATGAAAGTCTATGACGTAAATCGTAAGATTTCATATCAAAAGTAATTTGTATTTGTTCGTCCTATAGATAAATCAAGTTAAAATTTTGATCAACGAGTTTAAAACTTATTTTTGTTATCCAATTATTATTACACGCTAAATACACTAGATTGAATGGTGTTTGTATGATTAAACTTCCCGGAGATGCTTGAAGGGAAAAAGTATATAAAATATACTTGATATACTTGAGCTGCTTGATTCGATAAGTCTGTATTCGCGTTATAACTTAAATCGATGATATGACATGAAAGGTTTACCGCGGTCACCGAGGTTGTATCAACGTTAAATCTGGGGAATTGCTATGTCAGATAATATTTTGTGATAATGATAACCTTGTCCATGCGACGAGTATCAAGGGAAAATATTCATCAATTTCAGCATTTGTTTATTTCTAAAGCTGTTTAGATGCAAATACTGGTATTACAAATGTAGGTATTTCTTGTTTAGTTTTTTTTATAGCGATCAAGAAATATTTTAGTCATTTCGTCTGAGCGTATACCCCAACCTACTGTTTGTGGTATCTCGTTGTTACTAAAACGTAATATCATATCAATAATTCCTCGATGAATATGCTCGATATCGTCTATTATTTGATTTAAATGTTGAACTGTTTCGATAATTTGTTGTTTCAAATCATCTGAACAATGTTGTGTAACATCTATAAATAATTTGTTTAATTTATGAAACATGCAATTTAATTCACGCAAATATTTTATTAAAAATCTTATAAATTTATCATCATCAATATCAATGATATTATTTTTATCTGATAAAGAAAATGAATACTATAAACCCAAAAAGCCAAACATTTAATTATTAACAAATCTATAATTACCAAGAAATGCTAAGAATTCAAATTCATTTCTCCCGGGATAGTAATAATCGTCATTTCCCCCTCTATATATTCCGAAATTGTTATAAATTTGTGTACGTCCGTGGTATATTCCTCCCTTTTAGGTTGAGGTGGACGTAGTTTCCAAGGTGGCGGATTTTCAGGACATCCTAATATAATTCAAATCTAAGAGTTATATTTATCAACGGAGTACCCAGGAGAGTTTATCTTGATAGAAGTTGATAACGATGGTTCATGAACCGTTCACTCGATCTTAGATTCGGTTCTTGTAATAGATTTTATCCTGCGCTGAATTTCTTCGTTGACATCCTCGATGTCATAACGTCATATAGAGAGATATACTGTTTAGCAATCTGCAGTACCGTCCGGTTTGTTATTATTCGCAAACACAAATGTGTTATTGGGTGGTATACCAGCGAACGATGTTGATCTCATATTAGGCCTGCTGTAATATACTCGTAAGGGAGTAAGCGCAATCTCCTTTCTGGAATCGGAGTTGGAAAGTCAATGCTGAATTCAGGTCTGTTTGATGTGATCGATATCATGGTTGTTTTCACCGGTGTGGTGTTCTCGACTAAATAATTCTATTGGCGATGTCTGAGATGTTATCAGTGACATTATTATCAATTTTGTTTCTAATTTTGACATCACATAGTCGTAAATGTTGGCCATATAAGAAAAATCATCATCGGAGATTATTTAGAGTGTCATCTAGACTAAACGATATCATCGCGGATCATTGCTAGTACGCGGTTGATGCTGTATGGAATTTAACAGTATAACCATGTAGTTTATGCTGACTACACGATGATATTTTTTGTGATGATTCCTAACACCCCTGTTATTGTTGTCACCGCGGAAATACAAATTGGGACAACTACAGGAGCGATCATTGTTACTGGCGATAATATCACACCGGTTCCAGCGATGACACCTGAAACCGAGTACACGATTATGTCAATTTGCATAATACGTCTATGATATTTTTTTTACTTTTGTTTGATACTCGTTTGTAAGATCTTTCAGTTTAGTTTGTAGCTCTCGGACTTGATCATATCGATACTGCTGGGTGGTCATTATTTAATTAAGCTGTTTTCTTAAATCAACTACAAATTCTACGCGCCATGTGACGCTCGAGCTAAATTTTATCTGTGGAAGTAATCTGGAATGGTTCAGTTGACCCCGTTTCTATTACCGTACTGATAATATTATTCATCCCGGTGGATGAACTCGATGATAATTAAATTGAGTCGGTAAAACTAAGGTTAATCTGTATATACCTTTAGTATCAGCGGTAACATTGATAATATTATTGTGACGTGTCGAAGCAAAATATCCGTGAAGTATCAAATACTTGTTGATATTTCATTTTTGAGGGATGTTAACTTTATCAGGTGTGCTAATTATACGAAGACAATCATCCTTGATAGCCTCGTGTGTGTTTTTAAAACTCGGTGATGGATGTATTAATCTCTGTGAGTTTCATAGGAACCATTGCTGGTTTTCTAATGCAATTATCAAGAGCGTCATAAACCTTTCCAAAATTATTACGAGAACATGTAAACTGTTTATTTATGTGATCATCAGCGTTGTTAGTTTATCATCGATGGTTTTTACGTCAGCGAGTTTTAACAGTATCACCGGTGGTAGGTTTCCCATAAAATTTAACAATGTGGTTTTAACCTGGACATGTTCCTTTATAACATCATTATTGAACGAGATATGATCGTTGTGAATTATTCCACTGCAGTTTTTACATCAGCGAGTATCAACGGGATCACTGGTGTAAAAGGACTTATTAACTTGCTTCTCAACATTTTCAAACAACTTTTTGTAAGCCTATAAACTGATTTATATGAGCGTTATAATCAGATGGTAGCGCTCTTAATGTATTTGTCGATGATATATAATCGTTGTTCAACATTGTTAGTTTATTATCGATGGTTGAATAAGGAACCCCAGGTTAAATTTTACCCGTTGAATCAAACAACGCGATATAATTTTCAACTGCGTGGTCTAGTTTAACTAAAATGTCTTTCAAGGAAACATTACTCGTTTTTAATTTAACCTGTCAATCTTGAAATACAACTATTTCATCCGGTGACACATCTACCAGCTTTAACGTTTCAGATCGAGCATCATTGATAAGTTTCTTTACAACATCGATTTAAACACCTTTAGTTTTTATTGCTCGTGAAATAGAACTTCCCCAAATATCTACCATTATACATTTAAGATGTCTTTAAAACGTCATCGCTGGTGTATTCATTTGCGCGTATATAAAGTGGTTTGGTGGATTTTGAGATCGCGGTCATAACATTAATAACTAATCGGCCACATATCAGAGGATGGGTCATTGCCTGTGTGGGCAGTGTTGAATACCAAAGAGGGGGTTTTAACCCATGGATATATTTGAGAAATTCTTTAGGTGGCGCTAATACATCAGAGTCAAAATAAATAATTCGCCGTGGATCAATCGCGTATGTGATCCAATGAGTTCCAGGTCCGGTGTTATCATCGAGATAAATTATACCTGTTTCGGAATTGTATGGTTGATTTGGTAATTGACCATTCATTTAAAACACCTCTGAAATGTCTTATATTGTGAGTTTTAACCGTGATAATTAAATTAAAATATGACATTGGAGTTATGAACGAATGCTTCCCGGAACTTCACGGGTGCCCCAATCCCGCTATTTATCGTTTAAATCGACTGCCTGGTAATCGCTGGCCTTTTCCTTTTTTTTGTATCCGTACCCGGTGCTTTCTTCAATGCCATTCCGGCAGCGGTACCAACAGCACCTAACACGGCAGCTTTAGCGACAGCGGGTCTGCGGCGGCAATCAACGCAGGAATCGCGGCGAGGAGAGCTAATATACCTCCTGATTTAATCATATTCTTGACCGCGACGTGAGCAAATTCGAATTTAACACCAGTACTTGCTTTTAACGCCTAATTAAAATGATTAAGTTGAGTTTTAGTCAATGATATTTTATTTGGCCCGCCATTAGCAATCTGCTCTCGTTTCAAAGTTGTTTTTGCACCACACGTACTCGTCTCGTGTTTTTTTTTTATTGTAATTTCTTTGCTTGAACGGGAGTCAACGTGATATGAACATGATTGTACGACACGTACTCGTCGTATTTTTATTTTAAATAATAGATTTATCTAATTGTCTACATGTTTTACATGTTTTCTACTGGGCGTCAACGGCTCTCATTCTTCCACCGTCACCTTCAAGTGAAAATGATTTATCACTGAGAATAACAGTAATTGCTATATAAGAATAAACACCAGCAGGAAGAGCGACACGAGTACGGAAATGTATATCAACGACGGATTACCTACTTAGATCGAGATGTTGCAATTAAAAGTAATAGATAGGATACAAGTTTTTTAAAATCCAATTGTGATATTTGTAGGCCAGTACCGACATTTTAGTCGCGTCCCATAGAAGATCATAAACGATGATAAGCACGGGCTATTTGATTTTTGCCATAATCAAGGAAAATATCTTCGGAAGGTTTATGCTGGCCATTTATTTGCAATGATACCTCGTTGACACCTAGTTTATCAAATATCATATGACAACGCCGTTCTTTATCAGCCTCCTCTAATCTGTTTTTATCTTGTAGCGCAATGAAAATATGCCTAGGAGATGAAATACTCTTCGTTGACGCTATATGCCATGTAAATACAACATTAACCGAACTTGTTATTGTAGCTGTTGTAAGATCCAACCATGACATCAATGATTTACCACCTTGGTCCACAAATGATAACAATTGCTCTTCTGTGTCTCTTCGATGGGGTCACTGGCATTCACAGTGAAAGCTTCGATAGAACTGTCTAACCATCACCAACAGCAGCAGCACGCCAGATTGCATCATTGTCATGTGATTTCCTCATAAGAACTACTGTACGCTTAGCTCCAAAGATAACTTTTCTAACAATTCTACAGTAACCAAAAATCTGAGCTAGAGGAATCGCACAAGAAAATTTTCCATGCCGATCTAACATCGTTTTACGTGTTAAAAACCCTAGAGTGATATTAGGATTAGTGTTAATAACAACACGTTCAACATCAGCGTCATCTGCATCAGCAGAATGTTGTTTTTTTGTGGTCGACGTACATTATATTATCATCAGCACGTTCATTAGTATCCTTTGCAAACATCACTGAGTGACCAGCAGATCTTATATAGTCGTCGGAATATCGAGCGAGTCCAAATATTGTAGTGGCGACATCAACATCATTATCGATAGATTCGATCTTTCTGGAGTCGATAATATACTGTGCGCTACTAAACAGCGCCATAATACCATTATTGACAAATCCCCGTAGATGAAAGTTTAACCGGTGCTGTGTTTTTTACATCGAATCAGCGATATTAATTTTTCCTTAGCGGTATTAAACGCGCTACCAGCGAGATCACCAATAATACTTATACCTTTATCGCGAATAACACCGATTGCTTTCCTCGATAATTCTTTTGCGACTTGTGCTATTTTTAGAGCGATTCAAGTGAATAATCCGCGAAAAATATCACCTAGTCCATCTCCGTATTATACTTTATAAACTGGCAAGCGTTAATGGACTATGTAGGCACTGGTTGGCTTGTAGTGATTACGATGTATGATCATTTTATTTAAATGCTATTTATCTAATCGGGTGACAACAATTAGCCACTATGGTACTCATCAACTAATTCATTAATAAATTCGTGATATACACCGATATGCATGATACCACCTTGAAATAATCGTCGGCAGATATCAGCGGCCTCATTAATTATTTCCGGGGAATTATTTCCAGCTCGATTACCTACGATGATAACTTTTAATCGTGCTTTATCGGCAAGAATACTATTAGGACAAGGAACAAGACCACTGCCATGAGTTCTGGGGAAGAAAAACCAGCTGTGAACTTTTCTTGCATCGGAGGAGATTTTTTTTCTCTAAAATTTTTGACGTTTCCGGTAATTGAAGAAGTTAAGGTTGAGGCTTCCCAGTTTTAGATAATTCAGAATTTTTTTTATTTCATCCATATATTCTTTATATGTTTCATCCGACTTTGAAATTAGTTCTATACGAGAAAATACACAATACATCCATTTATAAAACTTTCATCTATCTACCGGCTTAACATATTCGGATTTTAAAAATTTATCTCGATAACTAAAACCTCTATCTACAAAATCAGTAATATTTGAGAAAATATCAAATTTCATTTCCCTCAGTTTCTAAAATTTATCAGGAATAAATTTATCGACGAAGGCAACCTTTGCACCAGCACTCATTTCATGAGGTACCTCTGGTTCAGGTTGAGGTTGTGCAGCAACTATACTAGCTGGAAGATCTCGAAGAATCCTTTTTGTTTGCTTGGATCCTTTTATATTTTTTTCAAGCTCGGGAAGAACAGCCCTTTTCCATTTCTTTTCATCTTTATTATCCCCCAAATACATCTCTTTCAGTAGCCGTAGAAGACTTTTCAGTAGCCGTTGTAATAGGTTCAAATAATCGGTCAGTATCAGTGACAAAATCAACCTGAGGTTCTTGACGCGCTTCTAATTTATTTCTGAAAGAATCTCTTACCGGGATAAACATTTTAATCGGGGCTAACCGTTCTCTAGTTAATCTTGTTGTTGACGATTCTCATATCATTATTGCTATAACGACGATTTAATTAATATCAGCCCATTAGCTAGCGCAAGATGACAGAATTACGCAGGTTTGATTTGATTTCGAATTTGTTGCATATAAAATAAAGCCTTTTTTAGCAAATAAAGGCTTGTATAAAATGTTTTGTTGACCCAACCTGTTGCTTTGTTTAACAAAGAATGATTGCTATTTGTCACCCTGATTAGAATAAAGAGAATGTGTAATCTAAAGAGGATAACTGAGATAAATAAATTTTGAATGGTCAGTAGTGGTAGCAAAATGTAACTCATCAAGAGAATGACCAATCATTTTGTAAGCTAAGGGAATAACGTCAACGACACACACTAAAGCGTCCTGATGTAAGTCAATGAGTTCACTCCATTTTCAATGGAATCAACTTTTTTATTCAAACACGTCTTTTACACGAAATTATAACCAGCCAGTTAATTGCTGCTTGAAATAATATTCTCAATGGGGACATACATCACTATTTTGACAGTCCCAAACAAACTTCGATGTGTAATGGACAAATTTATGAGGAGATTTAGCAGCGTAGTAGTCTAGTCCCTGAATAAGAACGTGAACTAGAACAAAATTACAAACAAAGGCAAGGTACCTGATAACAAAGACTGTAGGTTAATATGTTCCTGAACATTTGAATAGGGACAGGTTTCGAAGCATTAAGTAATATGGAACCTTTCCACGCTATTGATTCATAATTCTCCATAATAATATCAGACCAGGGTTTATTCTACCCAATCAATGTCTTGCTTTCAATAATCGAACGTGACTCTGACCTTTTTGAAATATGAGTATTTGAATTACATTTGTTTATTTCTCTTGCTCATTTGTGAATATGTGCCAATCAGAAATGACATTATTTCTTTCATTTTACAATAAAAGTGCACTTTGAAAGAAATATTGATTTTTCATCCGTCTTTTCGGACGTTTCGTTTCTAAAGTTGTGTCACATTGAGAATTGGAGATACACTTATGAGAGTGAGATGAATTTGTTTATACTAAAATCTGCTGAGAGGAAGACGTTTTGACAAATCAAACTGTGGGTCATTGAATATTCATATGATGTACGATGAGTATGTTTCAAAGTTTTCATTTTTTGCTCATCAATATTGGTCTTAACAGCACAGTCGATGTTATTGATTTCTTCAGCTAATATGAGGTGACTGAGGTGACATTTTTGATCAACCTTCTTGTCTGAGCACCGATTATACAAAATTTGCTCTTTTTTACCATTGCAAATTCTCCATGGCTTTTGTCGAAATGCTTGAGTTTCTAACTCATAGCCTTTCAAGATATAATCTTTGACGAAATCATAATCAACATTTGGTTTTACTGAAACCTAGACTTCACGAGCTTAGCAAACATGTACCGTTTGCAATAACAATTACAGTGCTATCTTGGTTATTTCAAATTGTAAGAAATTTGCTCAAAGTAAGGAAAGTATTTATTTGGGGACAGCTCTTTCAGTAGCTTTTTCCAGTAATTGGGGTACTATCCTAATATTTCTTGCAACATCACAATCTAAACTCGTATGTAGTGGTGGGGTATGTAATGCCGATCAGGGCTCATACTGTTAATTTATGCTGCATTTCTATTTTCTCATTTTCTCTCTCTCTCTCCCTCTCTCTCTCTCTCTCTCTCTCTCTCTCTCTCTCTCTCTCTCTCTCTCTCTCTCTCTCTCTCTCTCTCTCTGCATCTGTATTTGGTTTTCGTCTTTCTCTCCTATCGTCTGCATTTTATTCATATTTCTCTCTCTGAATCTCACTTTCTGCTTGCCATCATTTTGTTCTGGAGCCGAAGTTCTTTTTCCAGCTGGTGTTTCTTCAACTTACCAATGTTACACAAAACACTATCATCCAAAATTTCCTTTTTAATGAATTACCAAACCAAAATATTCTTTATTTTTTGCTTGTTTAATTTGTTTTTACGACGGGGTGTTTTATTGTCTGGCAAAATTAAGCAACGAATACAAAATTGAACATTGTGAATGTTTGTTGGTTTCACAATAAGATTTCTTAAATGTGTGAAATTAAGACAATTTCTATTATTTCTCATATGTTATAAGCAAATTCATATCCCGGACCAGCCAACTGTTTCTATTTAGAATCGGTTCCATAATCTTAAACTTAGTAGCTGAAAGAATTGAAAGCAACATATAGAGTAAAGTGCAACACGCAATATTTTCCCAATAATACAAAGTGAAAATATTAAAGACGCATGATTGTGAATTCCCAAATAATCCTAACTGTTATATTACAAGTTCAAAAGTAGATTGAATTCCATTAGTCATAAATATGCAAACGCACCAATAGTCTTGAATGTGTTGATGTACCAATAGTCTTGAATGTGATGATGTACCATCAACCTTGATGTATATCAATAATATTTATCAAAATATATTTTTATTGGATGAACACTACTCTCAATGTAGTTTTTAGTTCATAATGTGAATGAGCACTTTGTATTTCCAATGTATTATTTAAATCAACAATTTCTCTAAAATTGAATCTTAGCACAACAGCGAATGATTCTACAGACGGAGTTTAAAACAGAAACGAATACAGGTTTTTCATCGCCATTTATTTATAGATTGCACATGATACAACCATGATCTCTGGATATTATTTATTTCCAATATAAATTTCAATTAATATTGCCAACTCGGTCGCTTTTTTTAAACGCAACTCGTAAACAAGGTTCGACCGTGAACTAAATTGTTATGTAAAAAGGCTAAACTCTACCCTTTAATCTGGGACAAAGGTAAAGCACAAAATATGAAATTAAATAGGGATAAAAAATCCTAGAGAGGATGTGTTAGCCCTTCATATTTATTATGCTAACCTTAACAGAGGTGTTCCGACGATAATAGAGGTATGAAGACAAAGGTCTTTATAATACCATACATGCTAAAGTTTTCTTATATATCTTAGATATTTTAAATTCATTTTCCAGGCGATAAAATCTCCAATTTCCGACCGATTGCATCATGGGGCAAACCGTATCGAAACTATCTGGTGAGTAAGTAGATAATGTTATCTTGGTCAACGACATCTCTATGATGTTTTCAATTATGGCTAAAGGGATTACAAATGGACCCTCCAACTACAGAGGCCTTAGTCCGTATCGGTTTAAAAAATTAATGATGAAAGAATGGATGGATACAATACTTGGATACTTGGCAACAAACAAGCCAGTTTTTGAGCGGGTTGTTCTGCTGTAGATAATACGTTTATGTTACATAATTATTCCGTAAACATTTAAAAAACATAGGGGTATTTCATTTAAACACACAATTATTAATACATGCACATATTTAATGACGAAAAACTGGAACAGTAACATATATTTTGACGTCATACTTGTATTGTCATCTGAGATCTTAGTGGTAATACCAAACAATTCACAAACTGTATAAACAGAAGAAGAAAAATTACTTACGTTTGCCATAGAGTACAGAGGTGCTGGTCTTAAATAGCACCAAAGCAATCGACTTTATTAAAACAAGGCAAATATCAGTCATATGTTCAATAATGTTATATACAAAGTCTCACCACAAAGAAAACTATACAAGTTAATGATGATAAAATAAATATGAAGAGTCAATTTGCACATTTGATCGAAAGGTTAAAATGTTACATCAGCATAATATTTGCAACACGTGATGCAATCTAATTAGCCTATAGTGTAATTTTCATTCCGAAGGGTACTCTCTTATATAAATCTCTGCCTGACCCAGAAGTTCTCCTCTGAAGCATAGTCATCTGAGAAAGAGAATTGGCTTATGTATTCTATGCAAGACAATTAATCGGCGTAGGAAGAAGTAACAGTGAAAGTTAAGTGCTATTTAACATTATTAACAGGTTATGTATTTTGCAGGAGAATCAGCCGACATTTGCAAGGAAGTTGATAAATACCAAAGAAACGAAGAAAGAAGAATCATTTTGATTGGTAAAACTGGAACAGGAAAAAGCACTCTTGGAAATGCAATTTTAGGTGACCACGTTTTTAACAATAAGTCCAACACTACACACTGCCAGGTTGGACAAAGGAAGACAAAGGACGGGAAGGACTTAGTCGTAGTTGATACACCAGGACAAATGAATACGAAACGAAAGACCGAGGATATAATTGAAGAGCTTTGTAAATGCACTGCCATTACGGCGCCTGGTCCACATGCATTTTGCTTAGTTATCAGGGGCGATGACCGATTTACTCAAGAAAACATAGACACTTTGGACGAGTTTTGCGCTTTCTTTGGTGAGGAGATCTACAAGTACGTAATCGTCGTCTTCACACATAAAGCAAGCATGGGGAAGAGTGCAACGACCGACGATTGCCTTTCCGTCCTTCCCACTGAATTTGTCACTAAGTTCTTGAAATTTGGAGGAAAGAAAATTGCTATAGAGAGTACTGCTGCAAAGAAAGTGCTTAAAAAACAGATCAATGAATTATTCAAGCTGATAGAAGAAATTATCGAAAAAAATGATGGTGGCTACTATTCGGAAGAAAAGTTTAAGGCGGCAGAGGAAACTTGTAGAAAACTCATCCCCAAAATTCAACAAGAGGTAGAAAAACTGTTCGAAGGAAAGAAAAAGTCGCTTGAGAGTGAGTATCAAGAGAAAGCAAATCGGTTCGAAGAACGAGAAAATATATTGGCAAAGAAACTTCAAGATGAAAAGGACAAACTTATGCAGGAGCAACAATTGAAAGAAAAAGAGAAATTTGCAGCTCATATGAAAAAGTCGGAGGCAAAACATCAGGAAGAAATCAAGTGTTTGGAAGAAAAACTAGAAAAAGAACGTAAGGAAAGAGAGAAAACTAAAGAAGAGTTTGATCGGAAAATGGCGGAGATTAATAAGAAAGGAGAACGAGATCTACGCGCTACTATTATCGAGGATAGAAGCAAAGCAAGAGAGGCAGTTCCGGAAAGTAAAGGTTTCGGTGACGTGGCCAGGAATACAGTAAACGAAGGAGCTGGGCTGGTCTACGATGTTTTAACGGGCGGTATTGCAACTGCCATTGGTTCTTCTGGGCAATTGTTTGGTGATAAATGAGCTATTTGTTTATATCATTTAAAACGTTTGTGTACGGAATAACAGTGGAGCCATTTCATGACTTACTAGTTTAGGCCATAAACTAGGTAATAAAATGATTGTACGAAGTATCAGAATAAATGCATGCATTACACCCAGATAGGGGTTGCCGACAGCCTTCGTTTCACTTAAGATGTAACGATTATAAAAGTATATTACTTTGTGCCTTCGTACACAATCTTTTGTTTGCATAGTCTAATTGACTCATAGCCGATTTTATGCAACCAATATTACATTTCTCTGATGTTTTTAGCTAACCATTTTCTCGTGTGTGTGTTTTCAACTTTACATTTAAAAATGACTCTTGTTTGATGGTTTGGTTAATGAAGAAATGCTGTCCCGGTTTCTATTCGTATTGTTGATTTATACTTATAACAGACTAAAACAGAGCTAGCTGATTTGATATGCTTTTAGAATAGATATTTTGATACTATCATATTTAATATTTGTGATAAAAACAAGCAACCAGCACTAACAGCCGCAATCTCTTATCTTCCATCTGATATGTCTGAAAACTGCGGCTTTATAAAAATCATAATCACAAGTGTTAATCAATCGAACACATATGGAAGTGTACTTACTATTCAGCTTTATAAAAATCATAACGATAATCACAAGTGTTATTCAACCGAACAAATATGGAAGTGTACATACTATTTATTTAACTCAATGCAATAGGACCTAATCGTATTCTTGAATGTTTCATGAAATCGTTCTTGACTTTCATGGTGATAGGCAACATATTTAAAATCTTTGAAACCTAATGCATGCATTACGTGCAGAAAATTACTGGCATAACATTTGTCCTTTCTTTTGAAAGGAAAGATTTGGGAAGACCAAAGTATGTCAAACACGTTATTGTAGCTTTCACCAAGGTTCTAGTTTGAATAGTCCTCATAGAAATTAACACTGGAAATCTTGGTAATGCACACATTATGTTCAACAAGTTTGATTACCTGACTTGGTCCTCGGAAACGGACCTACACAGTCTATATATATTCTGCTAAATTACTCGTCAAAACAGGAATAAGTTGCCGACGAGCATCTTCGGGTTGGGTTTTCCAACCATTTGACACATGAGACAAAATCTACAATATTTGGAAAACATCATGTTTACCTTTCGACGTTTAAAAAATGATTCAAGATCTTTCAATAATTATTTTTCACTCCCAAATGACCTACCTATGGAACGTTTATGGCTACGCTAAGCATTTCTTGTCCCAATTACATCAAACAACAAATTTCTCACTGACCACTTCACACACTCGGGCACCTCATGTGATATCTCATGTTCTTGTTCCTTTTCAACAATGTGTGTGTGTCTTGTCACCATAATTAGAATGAAGAGAATGTGTGTCTAGTCAGCATTATTAGAATTAAGAGAATGTGTGTCTAGTCACCATAATTAGAATTAAGAGAATATGTGTCTAGTCACCATGATTAGAATGAAGAGAATGTGTGTCTAGTCACCATGATTAGAAGGAAGAGAATGTGTGTGTCTAGTCACCATGATCAGAAGGAAGAGAATGTGTGGTAAAAGAGAATAACTGTGATCAATACAGCCTGATTGATCAATTATAAAAGTGACGTTGTCAAACAATTGACAAATGAATAATATTCTCATCAACATCTTTCACAGAAATTCTTCTGGTAATAAGTAATGAGACAAAGTCTGATAAGAAATTAATTAAATTAAGATGTACATTAACATGTCCGAACTCTGTTCCCTCAAGAAGAACATTTTCAACTACAACCAAAATACCTGTTAATATGAGAAACTTCCCGGGTCCATTAACATTTTAATAGGGATGGGCACCGAATAATGACCATTAAGCGATACAGAACCTTTCGACACGAATTGGTTATAATGCTCCATAATAATAAAAAACCTAAGCTTTATAACTGTTCATTGGAGAAATTTTTAGGTTACAGCTATTAAGTGGTGGATTGATTTGCTTCTGCGGAAAATGCCATAAATATTACATAATATTGTGTTAGACCGAGATGTTGCTCATATTTTCAATATTTGATGGCTATGCCAGACAATATGTGTTTGCTTCAGGACTGAATAAATTACAAGTGTTTTAATGATTATACTCAGTTGATTACCTGATACATACAAATATACGCACTTGACATTCTAGGTTTATAATTCCTCTAAAAATAGAATTTACCGGATAATTTAAATAATAAAATATTTAAAACATTTAAAATTACGAGCATATATACAAAACGAAATGACTCATTTTAACAAAGGTATCAAGAATAAATCATAGGTGTCCAGTTTAAACTAGAAAATTCCTAAATTTGTATCTGAAAGAATAGGTGAATTGTGTGCGTGAGAAGATATAAGGAAACAATATCCGTATGCAGCTGATAAAAAAAATAATACTTTCCGATCCTTGCCTTGACATATGTGTCTATGCCACCCTTCTTGTTGATAATGCTGCCTAGATATGTGAAGTACTGAACCACTTCCAGCTGACTTCCCCGCAGTTGTTGCTGATATAATTGATCTTGAAGATCCTGGTATTTTCTTTGTGGATGTTGAGGCCACCATGTGTTGATGTGGCTTCCAGTATGACGGTCTTGTCCTGCATTTGCTGCTGACTTGGACAAGAGCTCTAGGTCATCGGTAAAGTCCAGGTCCTCAACTTGCCTCCAAAATGTCAACTGGATCCCATTTCTCCGCTTTTTTTTGTGGTCGTCACCATAATTTATTCGATGACCGGAAGGAAGAGGAATGTTGATAGGAAGCAGCCTTGCCTGACGCCAGTCCGCACTAGGAAGGTGTGTGTGTGCTGTCCTGCATGAAAGACTCTGCAGGACATTCCTTTGTAAGTGTTCTAGATCAGGTTCACAAACTTGACTGGAATGCAATATAGGCGAAGAAATTGCCATTGTGACTCTCGGTCAAATTCCTTCTCATAATCGATAAAGTTGCTGTAGAGTGAAGAATTCCACTCCAACGAATGCTCAACTGTGATGCAAAGTGTAGCTATTTGGTCCGTACACGATTTATTTTGCCGGAAGTCTGCTTGCTCATCTTGTAACGTGGGATCGACAGCCTCCTTGATCCTCTCCAAGAGGATCCGGTTGAAGACATTTCCTCGTATTGACAAGAGTGTGATTCCCCTATAGTTGGAGCAGTTGCTGAGGTCACCTTTGGTTGAGATCTTGATGAGGTGTCCTTCCTTCTAGTCAGTTGGAATTTCTTCTTCCTCGCATATCTTCAGAAAGAGAGGGAGGGTGTAGCATTTCCACTGAAGTCCCTAGGTCTGCTCTGAAGGCTTCTGCAGGGATGTCATCGGGTCCAGCAGCCTTGCCTTTCTTCAGCTGGGTGATGGCTTTCCTGATCTCGTCTCTGGTGGGATTGTGACAGCTTATGAGGAGATATGTGTTGGGGGTGTGGATTTCTGGGGAATAAGGTGGTGCTGACATGTTCAACAGTTCTTCAAAATGTTCTTCCCGTCTATTCATTTGGTGTTCTGTACTTGGCATGGTCTTTCCTTGCTTGTCCTTTACGGGTCTCTCCGTTTTACTGTACTTTCCGGACAACGTCTTGATGGTGTCATACAGCTTCTTCATGTTTCCACTTCTGGCCGCTTCTTCTGCCTCAGCTTCCAGTCCTTCAAGGTTGTTCCTCATGTCTATCTTGATGGTTCTTTTCACATCTCTGTGGGCGTCAGTGTACTCTTTTTGTACCACAACTTTCTTTTAGTTCTTGTCTTACTGTCATTTACTGCTGCTTTTTCTATTTACGCTCCTGGATTTTGCTCAATGTTTTGGCTGAAATCCATTCTTTTTACTGGTGATTAAAGAGGTTGATTTTACTACTCCTTAACTTTCTTCCATCTGTTGTTCATGCCGTCATCCTCGTCTTCAAGCAGCTGTAGAAGCACTTGGTACTTGTTGTAAAGAGTAAGTCTAAATTCTTCTTTAGTATTTGCATCTTTCAGCAGGACGAGGTTATACATTTTTTTTTCTCTTGTGTGCCCATCCAGTTCTTCTTCAGTTTACGTTTCAGCCTTGCAACCACTAGTTGGTGGTCAGATGTCACATCTGCTCCCCTCTTCCTCCTCACATGTCGCTGAGATCTTCTGAACTTCTTTTCTGTGCAGATGTGGTCTGCTAATCTCTCTCCAAGGCCATGGATCCCCATGACTTGTTCATACCCTGTGTTGTCTGATCCAATTTTGGCATTCAAGTCTCCCATGATGTCTTTGTCTGGGAAATTCTCTACTATGTTCTGTAGTCTGTTGTAAAACTGGTCCTTATCCTTTGATTCGCCTTCATTTATTGGTGCGTAGCACTGTAAGATGTTCATCTAAACGTTGCAGTGTGGATTCTGGGCCCATATGGATCCCATCCCATAAGTGCATTGTATGCTTGCTTCGACAGAATGAGACTTACCACTTGTGTATGCGACGCATTTCCTTCCTTAATACATTCAACGAACTAGTTTGAATACTTGCCTGTCACAAGGCAGCTTAAATAATCAGTATGTGCCTCATGCATTAATACAGTTCACTAGTACTGTAACAAATTAGCATACTTTTCATCACCCCTCAACCATCTAGATTTTTAGATATATACCTTGTTACTGACATACTCAAATACGTAAATCAAGTCGGCTGTTTATTTTTCAGCCCAAAAGGGAGTTTGTGACGTGCAGTCACGAGGCAAGACAACCTATATTCAAGCCTAACTCACGGTAAATCTAATCGAAATTACAGATTTAGCTTCTGTGTGAATTTATAAATGCTAGGCTTATGAAAATTAGGTTCATGTCTTCTACGTTGAAAATACTAAACTATCCAGTGAGACCTAAGAAAAAAAATGCGACATTAAGCCTCGTTATCAACGGCGTTAATTGTTTTTTCCATGGCAATATGCTCCTAGATGGATTTTACGTTGTGGTAACTAATGTCCTACCACCAAGACACTCAAAACACACCACTAGCTGACAAATATTTCGGCTGTGCAAAATGAAAATAATAATTCTTGTGCGTAAAAAAACAACAGTCCGAATGAGTGAAAGCCGACAAGAAACCAAATAAATGTAAGTTATGTACACATGTTCCAAGCCGCTCGGAAATGAAATATAACTTTAATTTACTAAAACATAAAATGTTAGTTTTTCAGGATATCTTTCAGTATTCTCTTGTTGATGCAAAATCGCATAGAAAAGAGAAAACCAAACCTTTGACGTTAAACAGGAGCGTCCGAAACTTATTTAAGCTATTCGCTTGGACAGGGGTTTTTCCAATACCTGTATAACATTTAAATAAGCTCTGCAAATTTAATAAATTATCATATGGGAGTTTAACCAGGAATAATAACATGCCTTGGCTGTGTACAAACTGTGCGTCAAAACATAACTAAGTTCGACGTTATCCAATCGTTTCTTTCCTATTCACAGGCAAAGGTAAGTAACTCATTCATACCTTTCGTTTTCCTTGACAATTTATGTCACGTCCGTCGATAAGCCACTGGTAGTCTGTGTGATCTCTTGTACGAGAACTATTGTAAGAGAGCATCAATGTGCTTGGTCTCTAGAGATCAAGGAAATGAATGGTCACCTAATTTGTATCTAACTTCTATATACGCTTCCAGCTTCCAGCTTTCTCCTCATTATTGTACATCCGAAAACAGTGCTTCAGGTAAGATCTGTAATTGTTTGATCGGGTCCTGAGCAAAACAATAAACTAAATGATGTTATTGTTCTGGTCATCATGCTTAGTTTTGTAATTGTCTTGGTGAGGATATTTATACATCCTCATTGCTTATATTAATCGCTTTCTCATGTTCCATCTCTTCTATTTTAAATTGTCTAAGATCACTTCAACGAAACTATTCTTTTCAAGAGTATTGTTAAATTCTGCATACAAGAAGATGTTCACTATATTACCCAGTGCTATAGCTAACTGATGTTCTTCACAAAGTTGACCCAGTTGTATAATTTCGTTTCGCTTCCTTGGTCTGGAGTAATATCAAAAGCCACACAGAGAATATCGTCCTGCATAATCGTCGTACTAAATGCAGTAGTTGTAGTTGATACATAAGTGTCATATTGCTTTAAACAGTATCAAATAAAATCACCAGGCTAAAATAGATTAAAAGTATATGATGCGAAACGCTTGGCCATCTGAAGTTACCACTGTCTAGGACACATCGATGTTTTTTATATGAAAATAAATTTGAATCGACGACCCTGTTGAGAGCCGTATTACTGACATGCCAGCGTGTATTGAGTTGGGTAACTTTCCTTGGAGAGCATGAACTTTCAATTATGAACGGAGACTAAAGATTTTCACTTCTGCTCGTCGCATTGGATACGCGGCTGTCGTTCCGCTCAACGTTAGATTGTTGTTGTTTAAGGCAAAGCTTCCACACAATGCATGTAAGGAATTTTCTCTTCGATGATGCTTTTATTGTTGTTTAGCATTGGCCATCATCTGAAATATGGATTTCTGAGGTTCTCTTTCAGGCACACATCCACTGCATTCAACAGATACATGTCTTGAAACCACATGTCCAAATTCCAACGATCCATCAGTACTAAAGTGCTTGTTTAATATTTTCCCCGACGGTCGTTGAATCCAACATTGTGTGGATCATCAGCTTCTGTCGTTTTTTATGTGTCGTTGAAGATGTCCATGGTGTCAGGTCTGCATACCATAGAAGCATCCAAAAGGTGTTCTAGATCGCTTTGCTGTATGCCACGAAGTTTTCCAGGCATGCGATGTAAGTATTCATACTGTTGCTTACTTGTTTGTTACTCAAGTACAAAACAACTTCGCTGAACAAAGAATACATGAACTTGTTAACGGAAATAATTCTGGCATCTTCCAGTGGATTGGTATTGTCCACTTTGAGCACTTTGACTTTCAGGTAAAAGTGTCACTGCTACGACACATGTAATCGTCTGTCCGTTTTTTGATTTATAACTGGAAAAAGGATTAGGTAGTCTATGACGACTCAGTATGAACATTTTACCCATTGTTTAATATTAGTAATCAAACCCGTCCAATTCTAAGACCATTGTTGTTTTTCTTTTTGTGTTCTTTCTCTCAACTTGTTTAAGAAATTCGTTTCGTTGCGTCAAAGTGGAATGTCGTAAACCATGCAATCCCCAAGTCACCAATAGTTTTAACATGGGTACTCAAAGCTGAACAATTTTCTAATTGTCGAGGTATTCCTTGGTACACAGTATACACTAGTTACAATTTGGATACACAGTGGGTTTTCCATTCGAGAATAGCATGTTGCGTTCAAGATCTCCATTTTTAATAATGTTGACACTGTTAGAAAACGACCTACTAACCTAAACATGATTCATGTTGCTACCTTCAGTGATGGCAGAAGCAGTATTTTTAGGAAATAAGTGTGAATAACAAAAAATAGTAAGCGGACCATTTCGGACTACATAAATAATATATGGATTATTTCACTGAATTCGTCAGCGTAACGAGAATACTTGTAAAATTATCGTTGTTGTAAACGTTTTCATGGGAACCAGTTCAGTTTATCAAAATAAGATACAAAACAAACCACAAAAGATGTAATGTAATTATTCTGCCGTCATCACAACGCGTGTTTGGATGATGAAACACAATTGGGGGCTGTTTACATAGCTAACTTATGATGGTAATTTGTAAACAAGATATTGATATACCTCTTCTGCAAAACAAAAATGTGATGAAATGTTCCAATTACCTTTTTGTTTAGAATATTCTAGAACAAACATGTGATGAAATGTTCTAATTACCCTTTTACACAAGACATGTTGTTAAATATGTTTCTTGACTGAGTGAAGAATTTATTATACAAGGCCCAAAGAAAGCGTTATGGACCTATTGCAAGGACAGTATTCAAACGATGTTGTTGTCCTATAGGTCTCAGAGCAAATGTATTGCAGGTTAGTTACATGTGAGGATATTGTAATTCATGTTAGTGTACAGTTTTGTATTCTCAAGGAAATAGACATTCACACGCTCTCACACATCTCCAAAAATACGAATACAAATTCTCTCATACATCACTAGGACTGAGAGCGATTTTCATTTTGAGTAAATCAATAACACCCTAATCACAAAAGAATATATCAGTCTTGGCATGTACTTGTAGGTACATATCATCGCACTACAGTCAGTAAGTCCAGGTAACTCTCCTTTACGGCCTACAATAACACGCAGTTCTTTATTGTTGTTGTAAAACAGCTTGATGTGATGTCGCCGAATACACAATGAACAAGCAAATGGATACATGAACAAGGTTTATGATCATATAAAGCATTTTGCAAGCATTCATCGATTAATATATTGATTACACAGAAATCGCTTTTCGAACACAACACTATATACACTAAAGATATATAAAATAATGTCCAATATATATATATATATATATATATATATATATATATATATATATATATATATATATATATATATATATATATATATATATATATATATATATATATATATATATATATATATATATATATATATATATATATATATATATATATATATATATATATGCAGGTTTGATGTATGCAAAATACCCATTCATATCTGGAAAGGCAAGGCTATGTATTTGGAGTAATTTGAATAATCATACCTGCCAAGGGTGATATTTATTATTACCAGGCCTGCAAAGGTCGATTTAGAATCTGTATCATGATTTGTCTGATTAGGACTGTACAATAAATATGTGATTTTTTGTAATCAGGCCTGCCAATATAAATTTACAAAGTATAAGATATATTGTATTAAAGCAGACAAACCAGTGCTAATTTAGGTGGTATATGATATTTCTGTAATTGGCCATGCAAGACAAATTTATAAGGTATATGATATTTTGTATGATGCGCTTTGCTAATGCCAATTTAGACGGTATATGTTAATTGGTGAAATCAGGCTTGTTTAGGCTCATTTGCAAGTTATATGATATTTGGTATGATCATGCCCTCTGCCAAGTATTAGTACAAGAAATCTGGCGTGTGAAGGGAGTCGCTAGATGAAGAAGTACACAACATACAATGATATAATGTTTAACAAGAACCAGCATCCGCTTCGGATGCGGGCGGTCTCGGTATCAATTATGAACGATTTTTAGCATTTTACCATAAATAATGTTATCAATATGGTTGTGTTTGCTGTATTGTGAGATTGAGATTTGAAAGCGTACAATAAATCACACCTATACAAAACTCTATAAAACTGGTCAGAGTATGTTTGTATTCTTTCTAATGTTGATACCTAGTCATTAGGTCAGAAGCTATGGCCGCCAGAATATTATCTTAAATCCCACTGCGTATCTTAGGATAGCAGTTTATTTATTAAAAAGTAATTCTACAATTGTAAAAATCCTTTATAAAACTTATTGTTCTAGCACAAGTATATGTGTGATGAAGGGTGAATGGGTCTTGTTTGGCACTGTAAACAAAGCAATGTGGACCATCTGGGGCCAATTATACACATCAATGGGGTCACGTGACTTGTCTAGATACTGGAATATAGTTTGTGGGTGTGCGAATATATGGATGATATGCAAAAAATTCTTATACAAATGAGTTGAAGTTTAACTAATCATCGTTTTTACATTTTTTTTTCCTTTTTTCCTTGGGATCCGTTTACTTGTTTCTGTTGGTTTACCTTATTTTTCCTGATAATGATTGCACAGATTGTACTTTATGGATATTTGTTTACCTGGTTCTTTATATACAGACAGTCACATTACGTATGACAGTCATCTGTCTTCGATCTGAGTCGTTTCTAAGGGACATTTCCATAATATTGTCAGTAGGTCGATTTTTAGGTCATAAAAAATACGTAAACAAGGTTAGGTCTTAAGCCAAATATTTAGTATATATCCTAACAAATAAGGACAGTCAAGTAGGACGAAACTCAACCCTCAATGATGGACAAGACAGGCACACAATATAAAATTAAATATGCATAACATTTCCCATCATAAGAAAAAATGGAACATTTGCATAAATATGTATGACAATATAATAATTATAATACCACAGAAAGATGTGTTATGGATGTACCGAAAAATATGTACAAAAAAGTAGTTCCATACACGTGATTGTGTATCTGCATTCAAATTGTCATTTCTTTCTTTATATCTGATATCAATTTTGCAACCAAGTGACGTTAAATTTCACTTAGAAATATCTGATATTTAATTTTCATGATATTAATGAAAGTAAAGGGGTTGCTGGATATGAAACTAATATAGACTTCAATGTGTCGCAAAAGTCAATATAAAAGCCAAGAATTTTTTTTACTTCTAGATTGTAGTGTAATTTTGTTCTTATGTTCGTTTAGAAAGAAACATGACACACCATTTTTAATTGAATGATTTAATAGTCTACTAAGCCCTACATGATTTGCATAAAGAGACATTTTATATAAATGCCTAAAGTCTGGAGTTGAAAAATATGGTGCACTTTTAAGTATGGCTTTTATTTTTTTAAAAGATCCATGGCTCCTGATATATCAGTGATATTTTGATTTCTTGCTCAACATATTTGTCAGGGTCTAGTCATTTATGGATTTGTAATAATATCCCGCAATACCTAACATCGCATCATTGCATTTAACTGATAGGGATTGGGAATTCAGAGATGGCCTTGACCTTAACGACTTCAAGATAAACTTGACCGCCTCCAACAATGTCTTAAATTTTCAATAAATGCTTACTTGTACCTAGATTAATTGTGAAATTTGCATCAGTGACGCGATCAAAGAACTTCCATACGGTTTCCAAGTGATCTTTCCAATTGTCGTTGAAAATGATTAAGTCATTGATGTGCGTTTCACACTTATCTATGCTATGTTTTTATATCCAATAAACGGCTTATATTGACGGATAATTCTTCATACTAATACATATCACTTTATATAGATAACGTCCGTATGGAGCTACAATGCCATACTTTTGTTTGCTGTTTTAGTGGGTGGAATCTTGTTAGAAGTTCACAATTGGTGACAATAAGCATTTCCAATCTTACAAATGCAGTCATCGATTATTGGCGTTGGAAATGAATCCATTTGGTCAACAATATGACCTTCCATAGTCAGTACACATATGGAACGTGTTATCTGGTTTAGACATAAGGGTACACCGTATACTCCAGTTACTTTTATATGGTTCAGTGACAAAGACATTCTACAGCAAAAAAAAATGAATTTCTTTTCTTAAACATTTGTGCTTGAGATGATTTATCACGTAAACTATGCTGATTCACTGATGTAGAATCTACAATTTGAACGTTATGGTAGATTTTTATTGTTAGTGTTTTAACATCACGGAATGGTCGTTCATAGTCACTTAAGATCTGCTTAAAATAATTATTTTCCTTTAGATGTAGGCATGAAAGTTTCCGGTCCGTTTCTAAGTTCCGAAGATTGATTATACCGAAGTTGATACAGTGATATTGCATTTCAATGTTTATACCTTTCCTATAGTGATGGAATGATTAAATGGGCTATATTTATCGGCAAATATTTTTAACAAATTTATGACATGTTTTATGTTTTTGCCTTCCATGAGTGTTAATGATATACGTTAAGCCATCTACTTAAGTTTTCCCTTTTATAAAGATCAGTTCCGTATTATCCATAAGGCTAACTAGGCAGATGCCTATTAATCAAATTCGCAAGTGGATGTCAAAGGGCCCAAAGATGCTCGAAGCCTAGGGTCCCTGCCATGGGATAATACGGCACTGAGATCATAAAATGTCAACCAAAGAGGATTTTGAGGTATAGGCAAGAGTCATAACTAGATTGAAAACTGATAACCTTTGTAGTTATGTTGTACCTAATTTAACTTTGACTGATTTTAGTATGTCTTGTTACGTCCGAAGCTTTTAGCTATTTGATATATAAACTCAGAAATGTAGTCAAGAAGATCCATCTTGGAATCTTCATTTCATGGAAGTTTCTCTTCTAATAACTTTAGTAATCAAATTGGCATTATGTCCAAAAGCGATTTAGAAATTATTAAAATTAAATGACTCTGAATTGATTTTCCTAACAGGAAGCAAAGGTAAATGAACGTCTCCATTTCAATCCTTTACGGTATTGAAACAATAGGACCGAATCGTATTCTTCAAAGTTTGATGAAATCTTTCTAAAGTCATATGCATTTCAGAGTGATACGCAGAAGATTTAAACTAGTGGGTGACTAACTCGTCTATAACGTCTTGGAAAATTCAAAACATAACATTTGAATCTTGAACACATCGAAAATAATTAGGTAGATCGACAAATGGAAACAACTTTATTGAAACTTTTACTATGGTTTTAGTTTTAATATTTCTTTAACAATTCGCCTCTTGAAATTTTTATTCCGCTCGAAACTAAAAATATCTAAATTCCCTTATGTAGCACGGGGCAAACGGTATCTAATCCATTGATGAGTAAGTACATGGTGTCCCCCTATTGAAAATAACAGTAGATGATCAAGTGCTACCGGTATTTCTACGACTTCTGAATGTAATTGCAATAATAATAATAATAATAATAATAATAATAATAATAATAATAATAATAATAATAATTGTTTACTATTGAGATCAATGAAATAATTTATATTGCTTAACGGCATTATTGCAACAATATTAGCAATATCATTTAATAAACTATTCGATGTTGGATATTATTTAAAATATTGGTAAACCGCACAGTGATTGTTATATCAAATGTGACAAAAAATAATGCAAATGAATTCTCGAATTAAAGAGCTTTTGTTTGCATCGGTTTTACACAGTTACATCATACGTATATTGTCTTCTTGGATATTGATATAATTTAACGTTTGAGTTGCCTCTTGTTCCAGTGATGACATCATTAGGTATACACAAATTGTATCAATAGAAGACAAAAAGTCTTATGTTTGTCGCACAATACAGAAGTTCTTTTCTTAAATAGCACAAAAGTAAGTGGCGTTCTTAAAACAAGTCAAATAAATGTATAGAATATTATTTCAATGATGTTACATCCAAATATCACCATAAAGAAAACCATACAAGGAATTCATAATAAAAGAAATATGAATAATCGATTTACATAGTTTACTATTTGTACACCATGTTTGCTTAATGCAGTATAAATATACAACAATGGCGATCTTGTTGAGAAAGGTACTATCCTATAGATCTTTCTCTGACTCATAAGTTTTCCTTCCTCTTCTGGAAGAGACAACTAGTCTGTGTATTCCAAAACGTTTAATCGGCATAGGAACAAGTAGCAGTGCTATTGATTACCATTAATATTTATTTGCCGATTATGTATTTTGCAGGAACATCCGCCAATATTTACTAGGATATTGATGACTACCAAAGATATAAAGATATAAAGAAAGAAGAATAATTTTGATAGGAAAAACTGGAGCAGGAAAATTCACTCTGGGAAATGCAATGTTAGGAAACAATTGTTTTCAAACTGAGGATTTCCAGACGCAATCCATTGCCTCAACACTACCAAATTGCACAAAAGGAAACGAACGAAGGGAAGAACATCGTAGTCATAGATAAACCAGGTCGTAAGGACACACAACAAGAGCAGACGAAAGTAATTGCGGAGCTTAGTAAATGCAATGCCATGATGTCGCCGGGTCCACATGCATTTTACTTGGTTATTAAAGAACGATTTACTAAAGAGAGCTTCGACACTTTGGGCGAGTTTTGCAAATTCTTTGAAATCTACAGATATGTGATCGTCGTCTTAACGCATATAGCAAGCATGAGGAAGAGTACATCGACCGACCATTTCCGTTCTGCCCTCCCCGATGAATTCGTAACTAAACTAATGGATGAAGGAGGAGATTTCTATACCTCTTTCGTTTCGATAGGGTCATTGTTGGTCCGTTGTATGCAATGAGTATTACATTTTTCTGATGCCTTTTGCTAAGCATTTCCTCGGTTGTTTGACTTGTGTGCGCTAATAATAAATGATTCTAGTTGACTAATTTACATTTTTATTTTATTCTGTGTAAACAACTATACATATCTAAATTATTTCCTACGTGCATGGGATTAAAATTAGTATTATTAGTATTTTGGTCTAGTTTTTAGAATTTCAAGAGTGCAATAAAAGGTTTTGTTTTTTTTATGTAAACGTTAGGATCATTTAAGGAGGTTTTTTTCATAGAGTATGTTTTGTTTTTTCAGACAACGTTAATTGTGACCTGCAGTCAAGTAGAGAATTATATAATCTTGTAATTGAGAGAATTATTTAATTCATATTTAAGTCTTAGCATAATCAAACTGTATTAAATCTTCTGATCAGTAATTTTGGGATGAAAGTGTTCCAATAAAATTCTTGGATAAAGACATTCACTTGAATTTAGAGTGAATTCAAACTTGGAAATATATTAATGTAATTGAACAAAAAGGTTTTGACACACCATCACGTTCAGGGTTTGGATTTACTCTGAACTTGTCACGAATTGTAGTCAGGATTTGAAATTATTAGAACTTGTATCAGCAATTCTTCTATAATTTTTGGATATTGATTCCCAGTACCGTACGTTCCTTTTTCTCATTTTCACTTTGTATTCTAGGAAAATAGATTATTTGTTAAATTTTGCAAAGCTTTTTATCTTTAACTATTTTCTGTTACTTATTTTAAAAGCATCGACTAAACAATATGTATATATACTTATACACACAGACATATACAACTATATGGTCATAAACCTCAGTAACAGAAAAGAATAAAAAACAAGAAATTTTTGTAAAACTTAACAAACAATTAATTTATCAAAGTTTTAAATGAAAAGTGTAACGAATGAACGTACAGTATTATGAAGTGAATCCAAGTTAGTCCTATGAAAGTCCTAACTGAATGAAACGTCCCTTATATTTGTCAATACCGGAAATGTTATGGGCCTCCAAGAACCGTAATGTTGTCCAGAATTCCTTTGAAATAAATAAAAACAGTTGCAGAATAATATTACGGTACAAATAATGATCACTCTCAATCATCACTGAACAGTTTATACAAATGCTTCCTGACAAAAAAGATATAAATACAAAATAAAACTTGTCTGCATACTTCCATAAGGAATACATTAAGTGTGAATGACTCTAAGATCGGAATGAAACTGTTTTATTTTCTCTCGCAATGGACCCCATGTGGCAACAAACACCATTGATTTACGGTAAACTAAGTATATTCACATTATCTCACATAAGCAATGGGAATCCACAGAAAATTCTTCCCGAAACCTCCATATCTTAGGTCTCGTTGGACAGTTTTTTCGGCAAACTGTCATATGACAATGACCTTTAGCGGGAAAAAGATAATAATATTACATTAAAGATATAAATAAAAACTAACTAATGATTTTGTTGAAAAGATGCTTGTATTATTCTGACTGAGGTATTAACGTTAATTCATGATGCAACTATGCCATTATCGTTTTCTTGGTCACGCATTCATGCCCATCGAAATACACATTCTCCCTGTTAAGTGTTGTTGTTGTTGTTGTTGTTGTTGTTGTTGTTGTAAGGTTTAACGTTATTTTTCAGCACACGATTGGCTATACATGACGACCTGTATTATTGGAGGAGGAAGAACCTGGGAAAATCCCGGGAAAAAAACACCGACCAACGAGAAACTACTGGCACGCTTTCTCACACAACTACATTAGCCGAATCTTAGACTCGAACCCACGCGGACAGCAAATTCCTATACTAATGTTGCACACCGGAACCATTATGCAAAATTTATAATTAAATTCAAAACTTGCAAATCTATAATATCAAATGAATAAATACAGGAGGTTACTACGAACTGATTCAATAACGAATTAAAAGATTAATTCTACACATCACATTGCTCATATCTCAAAATACGCATGTATATCAAACACTACCAATGAATGAAACTACAACGGTAATTCTACTTACAATGTATATACCTCATGTCACAATTATAATTATTAATTTTCTTAAACAAACTTCACTAATGAAGAAACAACCTTCTAGAATGATTCTGATTTTTAGAAAACAATAAGCTAGATAATTTATAATTCACTTAAGAAATTCAAAAGCCATGACCAAAAAAGATAGTTAATTCTATAAATACAATAACTGATACCTATAATACAAGAAAACGAATTTAGCTACGAAACAGTTGTTTTGAAAGAAACAAATTAACAAGTTAATTTTTGGTATAGCGGAAACTCAATTCCTCAATTCTGGACAGGATCAAGCCAACATACAATGTTACATTACAATTGCATATAATGAAATAAAAGAAAAGAAGCTACCTAACACACAAAACAATTCAAATATATATTACACCATGCTTAGTAAGACCATAGTGATATTTTGTATCCTGACACACCATTATTGCTTTGTTAAGTAGGACCATAATGATAGTTTTATCCTGAAACTCCATGAATGCATTGTTACGTAAGACCATAAAGATATTTGTAACCTGATACTCCATGAATACTTTGTAAAGTAAGACCGAAATGATATTTGTGTCCGGACAGCCCATGAATGCTTTGTTAAGTAAGACCATAATGATATTTGTATCCTGACTCTCTATGAATGCATTGTTAAGTAATACCATAATGCTATTTGTATTCGGACACCCCATGAATGCTTTGTTATGGAAGACCATAATGATATTTGTATCATGACATGCCATGAATGCTTTGTTAAGTAAGACCATAATGATATTTGTGTCCTGACACCCCATGAATGCTTTGCTTAGTAAGATAATAATGATATTTGTGTCCTGACACTCCATGAATGCTTTGCTTAGTAAGATAATAATGATATTTGTGTCCTGACACCCCATGAATGCTTTGCTTAGTAAGACCATAATGATATTTGTGTCCTGACACCCCATGAATGCTTTGCTTAGTAAGATAATAATGATATTTGTGTCCTGACACCCCATGAATGCTTTGCTTAGTAAGATAATAATGATATTTGTGTCCTGACACTCCATGAATGCTTTGCTTAGTTAGACAATAATGATATTTGTATCCTGACACCCCAAGAATGCTTTGTTAAGTAAGAACATAATGATATTTGTATCCTGGCACTCCATGAATGCTTTGTTAAGTAAGACCATAATGATATTTGTATCCTGACACCACATGAATGCTTTGTTAAGTAAGACAATAATGATATTTGTATTATGACACTCCATGAATTGTTGGTTAAGTAAGACAATAATGATATTTGTATCCTGACACCCCAAGAATGCTTTGTTAAGTAAGACAATAATGATATTTGTATTATGACACTCCATGAATGTTTTGTTAAGTAAGACAATAATGATATTTGTATCCTGACTCTCCATGAATGCTTTGTTAATTAATACCATAATGATATTTGTGTCCTGACATCCATTGAATGCTTTGTTAAGTAAGACCATACTATTTGTATACTGACACCCCATGAATGCTTTGTTAAGTAAGACCATAATGAAAGTTTTGTTCCTATATCCTATGGTGTATATGTAGAACCCGCCACTTTGCACGTGCAGACCGATACCATTAATAATTTGATTTATGAAGCAAGTGGTGACCGATACCTTTAATATACAAGATAGTGCCGACCGATACCGTTAATAATTTGACTGTAGAAGCACGCCCAGATTGACACAATAATGTTTTTGGAAGTTCGGAAGTACATATAGATATCATAAATGTTTTCTCACATTATGTTTTCAAAATTGTATTTATCAATTTAACAGAAGCACCTTTCGTATAAATTGATTGAAATTGCGCTCCTATATTTGGTTTAAAGATCGCAAATATCAACCCACTTCGAGTATGAAAATTGATTGAAATTGCGCTCCTCTGCGGATAAAGTAGTGTACATCACGTGATTTATTAATATTTTGTAACCTATTTTGGTTATTCTCAATATACCTCCCTCATTTTGTTTAAGAAAGTTATAAATGTATGGTTTTGTGATCCTAAAATGATCATGTGAAGAGCACTAAAAAGCAAATATCTTTTCATATTACTACCCAGTTCTCTTTCATGATGCAAATATTAGTTTTTACTACCACTTGATAAAACATCGCGGTTGGTAATGCATGTGCACTTTGTTAAATAATGTCCTAATAGGTATATTTCTGGTCAAAGTTTCGTGTTTTTTTTTCTTCACGTTATACAATTATTGTGACGACACATCGTCAGAAAGTGTCAGTCATGTCATAGGTGTACCAAGGTAAGCTATTATTGGCATATATGTTTTTAAAATTAACTTTAAACAAGATTTTAGGAACGTTCAGAAAAAAAAGTTTGCGCAACGTTTTTATCAACTTCGTTAGTATTCATGTACTATATGAATGGTTTGATTTGTTTCCATCATCTAAATTATGTGTGTATGCGTGTGTGTGTGTGTGTATACATATTATGTACATTGAAAAGAAAACCTAGTATGTACACACCTGCCAAACTGGACGACACCTGGTCTTAGAAAGGCACACAGGTCCTCCAAACGTTTCTCCTTATTCATGTGGAATACTTTGTGAATACAGATATGTCTATCATGAAAACATTGTTTTACAATAATTTAGGACCTTTATTAGAGCTTGTTGACTCAGGTATTTATTAATTTGTTTTGTACATCTTTACTTTTAACAAGTTTGTTCCCTACAGGTAAATCTGCGTTTGTGCTTGTGTTTATTCCATATTATCAATATTACAAGGAAAACCTATTATTCACATACCAAACAAAAATGGAGGACATCTAGTCAGGGTCGGCTGATACAACTGAATATAAATCATTGAATGGTGTAACTTAAGAAAAGTTATCATACTCAGCTAACTATCTGTGACTAAGTTGGTCAATATCTGCGCTTAATATGAAGATAAAAGAGCTATTGTTCATTAGTATTCATTACATAGCTTTCATTCAAAATGAGTTCTTCCATGCGTTATGTTTAAATCACAACATGCACTTACCAACAGTAAAAAAAAGAATTGGAATTTATGTTTAACTCTTTCATAGTCAACAATTTTCTGTAACTCACATCTGTCTTTAGCCCTGTCTGATCATGTTAGGGTCAGGATAGACAATTACACTTATTTGCGACCTCTAACTCTAAGAGGTTGCAACGTTAAGGGTGGTGTTTCCATCGCATATGTCAAACTCGTCATAATATTGTTCAACGCGATGAATTATGTCAGATATTTTGGAAGGTGTTAATTCTTCCCGTCTACTAAATTCCAGTCAGACAAAGTCACTTAAAACTGTGATGATGGGTGGAGCGTCTCACGTGATCGTCCTCGTTTCCTTTGGAACGTCATTTCAATTTCCCAAGCATGTATCACCCAAATATTCAATGAACCCTGATACTTTCAACGTGTACGTGTAAGCAATGATTTTAAATAATCTGGAAGTCAAGTTTTTGCATGTTACTTCAGTCAGTGAAATCAATTTGGCTACTTATGTTGTCTCCAACTGCAATCAAACGTTTTATTTATCCAATACATATTATGATCATCCTGCAAAAAAAGATACGGAGCGTTTATCATGCTTTTTTAATTCTATGTTTGGTTATACCGTAGCAATAGACTTATTTCTGAATCATACAGTTATCTCTTAATTGCACAATTGGTTGGTACCTAATACTTGTTTGAGTAAAAGCTTAGATATTGACTGTGGTATTTCATCCACTATAAAACTTTAGTTTCCATGAATTCATTTTACGATAATACTCGCTAAGCAATCAGTTGTATGTAATATTTAGTGTGAGAATGAGGATTATTACATCTAATTATGTTATGTGTTGAATATTGCAAGGTAAATAATCAAAATCATAAAAAGTAGATTTTCACATTTACCGCTCAACGTACCTGAGAGTTTTTATAAATAGAAAAAGAAACATAAAACTAAATCAGAGGTAAAAACAAATATTTACTAGCAAGAAAAAAATTACTATACCTACATGAAAGATACAGCACTGCCCCCCCCCCACCAATCCAACATAAATAAAACAGATATAAGAGCTCGAAATAGTTATGCTGCTGGTCTTTATTAATACCTGGTACTGCTTTTAGAAAGGGTTTATGAGGGTCATACACCAATATTGATTATATTACATTAAACTTAAAAGAAAAAAAAACACATTGTCGCAAACAATTAAGATACCAATCATGAGATATGTACGATATTGAAGGTAGCCGTTCCGTGAAAATGCCTTGTATTAGAGCACTGCAAGATTGCATAGCTGTTATATGAGAATTGTAGTTTTGTTCGAAGGAATAGATACAGAAAGTAGACTGTTCTTCACTATATGAGTAGTGGTCCCATGTTTTTGGAACTCATACAGAAAGTAGAAAGATTGTATTTATGTAAATTGAATAATACTAAAGCAATCCTATTCATCTAAAGCGATGTCGGACTCATACTTGGCGGAAAGTTTCGATATTGGGGTCTTTTAAATTTGACTTTTATGACTGAATATAAATATATTGCGACCAATTTTTAGTATAATTTGACATTTTTATGCGCATGCGCAACTGATTGCCCTTAATTTGCGCATGCTACCTTTAATATACTGTCTGAGGATCACAAACAAACAGCCATTTATTAGTATCGCAAGGAAGAGATCTTCTTAAGGTAAGTTGGAAACGGTTAAGATACGCTTATAAGCAAGTATGTTGTGGATGATTTATACATAAATAGTGACGATTCCATGCAACGCTAAATATTACACGATTAGCTTCAGATCTCAAGCCTGAAACTTCTACATAAATATCTGTCCTGGACATTTAAAATTTCTACTCATCTTCCACAGCGAGTAGTCCGAAAACTGATTTCATGTATTTCTAAATGGATACAGGCTGCGAAAATTCTCTTAAAAGAAAGTAGTCGCATCTAATATTAACTGTCGGAATGATCTAATTATGTTGCCTTGGAGATAAATGTATACTTTGATAATCTTCAGAAGAAAAATCAATAAAAGTCTTATAGTAGAGACATTGCCGCTTTGTATTGAGCCCATTGGCAACATATTGATGTTAGAAGATACAATGAATTCTACCTGCTTTGTATACTTTGATCAAATATTTAATCTGAACTTTATTGTTAGTTAGATTTTGTAATGTATGTTTAAATGTCATTATATTCTATGGATACAATATTTTTGCCTCGACCTTGTCCAAAGTCAAGTTCAGTTTACAATTGACGTGAATCACTGATTAAACAAAAAAATCAGTAAAGAATTAATACATAGATAATAATGAGTACGAGATTAATATTATGATTATTAATAGAAGCAAACATGTTTATTTTGCCGTGAGTCAAGGACATTGTGTTTTCCATGTTCTCTATTTTAATTTAAGTAACATACCTTCTAATAATAGCTTGGATTTTATCTGGTAAGCATTTGGAAACTTCGGTAATGAAATATTCCATTATGTAATTATTTTGGTAAAATTTACAAAGAGCTAATGTTGACCTGAGGTCAGGTAGATAATTTATTTATCTAAATGATTTATTTGAAGTAATTCTTCTCTGGAAATACAAGGTGCACAAAATATTATTGGAAATAGAGACATAGATTTATAGTAATGTTTCGAATAATGGCATATTCTTGGATTGTATAATTGTAATTCAGCAAAAGACTATTGACACATTACTACGACACTGCCAGGGTAAGATTTATTATAAATATCACAATTTTGTTTTAAATGTTTTAAAAAAAATTTAATCATTAAGATTGTGTAGAAATTTTCAGATTATTTGGGGTTCATTTCGCAAAAACTTAAGTTCATTTTACATTTTTCACCTTTTAGCATAAGGTGATACACTATTTGCTGAATTATGCAAAATGTATTGGTTCTCACTCTTTTCTTTTATAGACCATATAGCCGTTATATGATTATAAATCTAAAGGTAACTATTTACTCGTTTGTAATTAACACGATTCACTTAGTTTTTATTGTTCTGAAAAAGTTTGCTACCCATTACTAAGATGGCGACTCTTCTAAATTAATTATAAATACAAATGATCGTAATTTGGAATGAACAAATTCAACAATATTATTATTTCATTTTGGTATACTCTATATGTGTATATTGGTGTTGTATAATATATTCTATGTATCTTTGGGTGTTATACAATATGGTGATTAGTTGACTTATAAGTGTATGATCAATTAAATCATCGCCAATAACGACTAACATTTATCGATAAAGTTGTAAAATGGCATCATCTGAGAAGCTATAACTCAAAAACAATAAAAAATATATTTCGATAGTTGTATATCTGATTTGTACTTAGTGATCTTAGTTAACTGTATAAAAGCTACATGCTATTGTCAAACACTAACTCGATATCTTTTCATGATTCTTAATGTTATGAAACATCTGTATTTTTTAACTGTTTTTGCCACAAAATATGCTTTTAACATAAATCGATAGCAAACTGTCCAAGGATTTCACCTTATAGTTATACATTCATTTTTGCAAAACATCATTTGTGGGTAACATGTTTACACAGCTAACCTATGTACATATTTCAAATTTGGAAACCTGATGTTAATATAGCTATTTATGTACAGATTATTTAGAATAAAAACTGTGATGGAATTTTTCTAATTTACAATCATTCGCAATTCGGAAATACCTTATTGTACAATACACTTTCTTGTAGATATTTTCTGATTGAGAGAAGCGATTGTAATACAAGGGATCTGGGGTGGCGATATTGACCTACATTATTCAAAGAAAATGTTTTTACCTATAGGAATCTTAACAAAGTGATTAATGTTGAGAAACATATAATGAGAGTGTAATTTATTTTGAGGTATATTTTCGGTATTCTCAAGGACAGACACACCCATCTCCACAGATTACGAATTAAACTTCTCTCTCTTCCTCGCTCTCTCTGTCTCTCTCTCTATCTATATATATATATATATATATATATATATATATATATATATATATATATATATATATATATTTATTTATTTATTTATTTATATACATACATATATACATACATATGTTTGTATATATAAATAGCTTTAAAATACAACGCTAGGATTGAAAGCGAATTAATATAATTTTCAGTCATTTGAAATCCTAATCACCAAAAAATATATCGGTGTTGACATGCATTTTCGGCATAACAAGTCGTGCTACAGACATGATCCAATTAGTTCAAGTAGTGCCGGTTATTGTCAGGAAGAGTGACTGGCAAGGTGTGCGTGTGACCGAGTCTTTGTGCAGCACTGATTGCTGGACAGACCGCCGCCCCATCATCACTAAACTCAACATCGGCATTCAGCCCAAAAGACGCGAACAGGGAAAGAAGACTCCTATGCTACTGAACATCACCAAGTTAACATATACCAGTTCTAAACAGTCCCTCGTGGATGCCCCGGAAGAATGTCTGAAATCCATCCTTCTCGACAATCAGATTATGCACACCGACTGGACGGCATTCAGCACAGCTTCGGAAATCTCAGGACCCTGAACCAGAAAAATACAAGAATGGTGTGATTAACACTGCGACGAGATTAAGCAGATGCTAAATGAGAAACACCGCCTCCTTCTAACCTACCTCAACAACCCCAAGTCCACCTTTAGGAAATATGCCTACAACATACGCCGAACGTTATAGAAGAAGCTCGGTCAGATGCGAAACACACGGCAGAGTAACAAAGCTGATGAGATCCAATGCCACGCGGATCAGCATGACATGAAGAACTTCTATAATTCCCTGAAAGAAGTGTTTGGACCTACATCCTCTATATCATCCCCCCTTCTCAGCGCAGGCGGGAAAACTCTAATTACTGACAAAATGAAGATTCGTCAACGATGGGCTTATCACTTTGACAGTATTCTAAATCGTCCTTCATCAATAAATGATGAAACCATCAGTCGTCTCCCCCAATTTCCTATCAACGAAGAACTGGATCGCCCTTCAACCTTGCGGGAGACACATAAAGCGATTTGTCTACTCTCCAGTGGCAAAGCACCTGATTCAGACTCCATCCCAGCTAAAGTCTACAAGGAAAGGGACACAGGTCTGATAGAAAGACTCCACTAACAGTTTTTCCTGATAGGGATTTGAAAGACTCTTCCATAATCCACCTGTATAAGCGCAAAGTGATCCACCAGGCCTGCGAAAACCACGGAAGTATATCGTTTTAATTGCAGGAAAGATACTCGCCAGAATACTAATGAATCGCCTCATTACACACCTTGACCAGGTTCTACTGCCAGAAAGCCAGTGTGGATTGCGAAAAGAAAGCGGGACCATCGACACGGTGTTTACTGCGAGGTAGCTATAAAAGAAATTTCAAGAGCAAAACACCGACCTTTTCTCAGTCTACGTCGACGTCACAAAGTCCTTTGATACTGTCAACAGAGAAGGCTTGTGGAAGGTAATGGCCACGTACGGATGCCCAAGAAAAGTTATGTCCATGGTGAACCATTCCCATGATGGTATGAAGGCACGAGTCCAGGAAAACTGAGAGACATCTGAGCCATTCCCAGGTACCAGTGGCGTCCAGCTGGGTTGTGTTTTGGCACCGACACTGTTCAGTCCATTATTTTCCGCCATGCTGACTAATACCTTCAGAGACCAAGAGGTTGGAGTCGGCATCAGGTACTGTACAGATGGAAAACTATTCAATCCCAGGAGGTTTGAAGCGACAAAAAAAGAAGGGTTGTGACAGACACCATCAATGATTTCTTTTTTGGTAATAACGATGTCCTTAATGCTAAACCGACCTGCAGTACAGCGTTGACAAGTTCTCCAACTCCTGCAAAGCTTTGGTCTCACCATCTGTATAAAAAAAAAACTGAATTCCTGCATCAGCCGGCCCCTGGAAATCCCTATGTTGCGCCCAACTTTACCGTCAACGGCTAAACACTCAACGTAATGAACTGCTTCACCTTCCTTGGCAGCACCATGTCACAGAGCGTCACTACTGAGGAAGAAGTGAACCTTCGCATTGGCAGAGCCAGTGCAATTTTCGGCAGATTGTCTGCCAATGTCTGCAATTGAAGAGACACCAGCATCCAGAGAAAACTAATGGTGTACAGGGCAGTTGTGATCCCCGCACTACATACATACATACATACATACATACATACATACATACATACATACATACATACATACATACATACATACATACATACATACATACATACATACATACATACATACATACATACATACATTCAAACATACATACATACATACATACATACATACATACATACATACATACATACATACATACATACATACATACATACATACATACATACATACATACGTACGTACGTACATACATACATACATACATACATACATACATACATACACATATACACAATAAAAATCAACTTTCCCGTGGGTACTTTGTGCTTGCTCCAAGCATAATATCATTACATAATCACAAAAACAAAAAAAGTAGATAAACTATTAGATCTTTGAAGGAACGGGTTTTTTTGTTCTTCCGTTTCTTTTTCTTTTTATATGTTCTGGTTCCTTAAAATCATATGCTGATCCTTCGTGTTATCTGGATTATTTGTCAACAATACACGTAGATAGATACATAAATTTATTAACTTAACAATTCAATTAAATCAATTTGTAATGAGCAGCATGCATCTATATTTTTGACGTGCTGACATTTGAGATTGAGACGACATTATTTTATCCATTTTGTTCTTTGTCTGGGAGGTACATGTCTACATCCTGGTGGTAAACATTAGAGACGTGTAATCTGTATTCCAAACACACCTGTCAAAGTCCCACACATAAACACAGATTTGATCAATGTCTCAACGAAGACTCGTATCGACAATAATGGCAGATAACCAATGGCACTTGAGTCATTGATTTAAAATGCAAGTTTTAAGTTTTAATTCATCTGAGGCACAAGTCTGATGAGTACAAAGTGGCCGTTTGGAAAGGCAAGCTTATGCTTTAGAGTAATTTCTGTAATCATGGCTTCTAAGACTGATTTACAAAGTATACGATATGTTTTGTAATATGAACATACCTGCCATTAATGATTTACAAGTGTTATCAGGTCTGCCAAGGCTGATTTACAAGGTGTGTGTTTTGCATGAGTAGGCCTGTACAAGCCATAGGACATTTTGTTTAATTCGACCTGCCAATGCTAGGTTGCACTTTGTATTATATGTTGTATAAAATCAAACCTGAAAGTGCTAATTTAGGAAACATAGATACTTTGTGTAATCGGTCTGCCTAGACTAATTTACACTGATTATGATATTTGCGTGAGCAGGTCACATTTCCAGGTATGTGATATTTTATATTATCAAGTCTGCCAAGTACAAGGTGTATGACATGTAAGGGGAGTAAACGGATAAATAAGTACACTTACACGGTAATGTAGTTCAGCAAGAACCATCATCCGCCTCGCGAAACGCGGCCGAGTCATACCAAAGGCGTAAAAAAATGGTACATGCAGTTTCCTCCCTTCGCGCTCAGCGTTAAGAGGTTAGTCCTAGGACTTGTCGGCCTGGTGTCAGGATAATGTGACAGGGTAGGAAATCATGTTACGTGTCTGTATCGCGACGCCCAGTACAAAATATTGTAAACTGCCATACAGCATACATTGTAGCGATATGACGGACTATTGTTCAAGTTAGGTTAAAAACCTAACACACACACACACACACACGCACGCACGCACGCGCGCGCGCAAGAACTTTGCCAAGTGCTTGTATTGGTGTATTTTTTAGTGGTTGACTATCATTGAAAATTTTAATTAGAAAATATGAAGTTCACAAAATTGAGTTAACACAAACTTGATAATAGTCTAGCATTGCTTGTCGTTTTGTTACACAAGGGTCCGTAATCTTCCAAAGTGGGATTCGAAAATTCTTTTGTACCTTGTCCTGTTGCCACAATAATAATAATATGTTACTGGCAAGCTACACGTTAAGGAATACACTAATCTACCTTACATTTACTAAAGCTTATATAACCTAATGATTACAATAACTAGTAAACCAAAAGCATATCAGCAACCAAAATTGATGCGTTATTGGTACGCCTAGGATATTTGAGATTTTAGGTCCGTACAACAATTACATAGTTAAAGAATTGGTTAATGTAACTAAAACAAGTATAACATTGACAAGACGTTCAGTGACCTTGGAAATACATATATTTTCCAGCAAAGTATAAATTGAAATAATGTTTAATGCGGTTCTAGGACATATATTAGAGGGTGAGATGTTGCATAGGATAGGTGTCACACAAGTTTTGATGCGACTCCACGACATATATTAGGGAGTGAGATGTGTATGATAGGTCGGATAAGTGTCCAACAAGGTTTTAGAGGAGTACTTAAAGAACTTAGGCAATAAAGACCGCAGTGAACCAAAGAAAAGTAAACAGTGATATATGTATTTTTGTCATTTGCTTTGTTTGCTACCATATTTTATTGAAGCGAATAGGGTTGTTGTGTTTGCATTTACCTAAAACATATTGAATCATCGTAGTGATTGAATAGCTGAGACCTTTTTATTTTGTTCGAAGAACACGTACAGAAAGTAGAATGAGTGTTCAACTTTCATATATATTTATTTTAAGTGGAATTAATTCAATTGAATTTAATTATAACAAGTTTTCTTTTAAAAATGTTACATTATTGATTTCATATACAGGGGTCTTTTGTTTCAAGGTAATGGTTTGGCTTTAACGCGATGTTTCAGTGTATGATAGGCTATATTTGGCAACAAGTATAACCTATGGAGGAAGAACCCTGGAAAACGTCAAGAACCACTGACCCATGGGAAGTTACTGGAAAGTTTTCTCGCATATCCACATTGGTCAAGCTAGAGAATTGAACCATCACGGACATGTGAGATGGTGGTAATTTGAGAAGCATAGTGATTTAGATCACCCAGCCACATGGGGCTCTTACTGGGACCTGTGAACAATGACAGTTATCTTGTCAAGATGTAATGTTCGTTTTCTCATAGCCTTTTAATGTGCATTGCCAAATCTTCGTTTGATTTTTCATTGCTTTTTAATGTGCATGCCAAGAACTATGTTCGTTTTCTCATTGCCTTTTAATGTCGATACCCAGGGTTTTATGTGTACTGACACCGTAAATTGTCTGGCAGACGAAAAACACATTTCCATCTGTTCCCTTCAATTCCAATGCCATTAAATATTTGTGCGCTAAGAGTTTGTGATGGACAGTCTATTATATAAACAACCACAGTTGCCTTTCGGTGAGTTACGCCTGTCAAAAAAGAAGTTGCGATTTCGATACTCGTTGCGGCATCCGAACGTTTACAATTTTATGTAACTGTATATTAAAATTTTCTTTTAAACTACCTCATCCCAACATAGATATTTTTTATTATTTACGTCCTAGACGGGCAATCAACCGAGTTAATTATTATTGTCTATAACCGATTTAGTTAAATTTCTGATACTTTTAACTATAAAAAAAGTTCTATGTTACAATTTCTGGTTAGTATACAGTATGTATAATTCCAGACTTCTCTGATCACCCCACCCGAGTCAAAGGTTAGCATCACCGATTACATGTTATGAATGTCTTGTCCATTGAGTTATATATCTTGGTCTTTGCTCATTGACTATTCTCCACAAGGCAGCATCTACATGTACGTTGAGGTGATTCGTTGCAATTTAAAAACAAATATTGCGATGATATTTAATCCAAGTCATACAAGATTTATATAATGTATACGCCTTGGGCATCAATCCTTTATTTATCGTGGTGGAAAATACAATACAATTTCGCCAAATTCTGTATTTTCCCCCATTTTATTCAAACCTGTTGAAACAAAATACCAAATGCAGTCTTCTCTGGTGAAGACTTAACTGCCTTATGAAGGTTTTCTGCCTTTACTAGGCTATTTAGGATTCGGGATCATTAAGTTTGTTTCAATACAAGTGATAAATTTGCTCCAATAGTAACAAAGTTACCGGTAAATATATTGCTCGAATAAAGAATGAATATTCTCTTTTATCCGTGAGAAATTTACATACAGGTTGATGACATATTGTCAGGTTTATAAAAAAAATGTAATGCATTCTGAAATATTTGTTTCCATGCTAATTTAGCACTGTCGTCGAATAAGTGCGTATAACATTAATTGATTGAATGGTTAGGTTAGTTTACTGACAGATATTGGATAAAATGTTGAACCCTCTGAACAAGACACGACACCAAACATCATAATTTACGAGACAAACAAATATGCTTTAAATTCAGAAAACTTTATATACATATTTCGAGTTTGCAAAACAAAACAAATCAGTCAGCACCCAATTTACAAAACTGATTTAGACAATCTACAAACATATATTAATAATTTACACATCGATTCATTTTGCTTTTTAAAGTATTTTTAATGCGCTTTCCTAAATTTACTCATATTGTCTCTAAATGAAAACCAAAATAAATCATATATATGCGGTATAATTTCAAATTGCATTTGTCATACACTTTTATTGCATAATTTATTATTAAACAAGATGAATATATTTCAGTATCATGTATAGATAAGTGCTTGGGTAGAACATTTTATTAAATATCAGGAGCAATTTTGCAATGTTATAATTAGCATGAGCTAAGATTACTGCATGTGTCCTATCCTAATACAGATGACCTATCGTATATTAATTTGAAGAAAACATTGAAAACATTCTACAATTACAGCTCGCTCAGTAGTTTTCTTGTTGTTGTTTTAATTTTAAAATAAATTCATAAATAAATCGAGATCAAATTCTCTGTTACTTTTTTATTTCTGTTTATACCGTGCTAGTTTGTTTTCTTATCGTGGTATCATTGTCAACATCAACGATATTTTTTCGTCGTTGAAATTGACGTAAACTCGTCGTAGTTGATTTATTCTTGGTACTCGAGATACTGCCAAATAAACTAAATTTGACCACTCGATGAAATCGTCTATGATCCGAACAATTATATCAGAAATGGTTAACCCTTGAGAAGAATGAATTGTCATCGCTTAACCTAACCGCCATTGGAATTTATTGGCGTTTAATTCATCTCTGACAACAGCGTTATCAACTAACACAATATCATTTAACACTAATGTTTGTTTCTCGGATGTTCCAGGAATATCAACTTCAATATTCTGTCGTCATGTATCCGTAGGTCTATACCATAATGGAACTGGATCCATCGGAAATATTTCGTCATGTTGATATAATAATTTCATCAGAAGTAGATCTATGACATTCGTTCTGCTCGCGATTATCAAATCGATTGGTTTCCACGCTCCCCAAAAATCAGTAATCGATGTTTCAGGTATTGTTCTACGTGTTATTTTACATTGAATTTTATTTGATTGTAATCTTATCGTGGATTTTAACTCGGTTAATTCCACGTCAAATGAGCGATGATCTGTGTTAATTTCTTCGTAATAATCTACCGTCCTTTTCAGCCATTCATGAAAGGATAATCCGGTAAACGGTGGTGTTTGACCGTGATCTCATCACATAATTACAGCGGTGTTTTGCATTAATAACCATTCCAAGAATAGTTTCAACAGCGTCAACAATACTGTACATATTTCATTCCAAATGGTGATCCTGGGAATATATTTTGTTCCCAATCGATGAAGGAGACCAAGCGGTACCGTTAAATCGAAATAAAGAAGGATACGTATAAGCGTTTTCTCCTCGTGATTTCATCTCTCTTGCAAGCCGATGCGTCAGTGTTAGCACAATCAGGTCAGACGTTTTCCCAAATAAATCATTACTCTGGTTGTCTTACCGCATCCTACTGGACCGTTTAAATATACAGTTTTATTTCTGGTTATTGGATCGTTTACAGACGGTGATGATGATAGTTCAATTATTATATCCACACGGTGATTATCCTCGATGGGAACGGCGGCCGATTCACATCCTCGATGTAATGTTTCCTGTTTTTTTCCCATGATGCCCATTCATTCAATGTTGTTGTAAACGGTTCTATAATTTTCTAATGTTCCATATTAAAGTAAATTGAAATCGTGGCGACCATTACCCCGATGTGCGAAAACCTATTATCATTTTGAGTAAATTTATCGAAACATAAGCGAGCATCGATGATCTTAAATGAGTATATTGTGGCGATTCACCTTCGAAATATTTAATGATGGTTCCTAATTTTTCATTGTTAGACAAGTAGGTGGTTTTCCTTGATGTAGATATCTGATTTTTGTTGATCCGCGTTTATATAATCTAATTCAGCGTCATTGAGAATCAATTGTGTACAACGTCGTTTATGATCACACGATCCACCCTGAGTAAATTTTCCAATTAGTTTTGTTCCGAGTCTTTTACATCTTTTTCCTCGTTGTAATTTGTATCCCAATCATCGCTGATTTCCGGAGTTGGCAACCAAACGTCGGTCTGTTTCCGAGATGATATAATCGCCTCGGAGACAGTCAACAATGTCAACATGTTTTCATCTAGCATAAACCCTAATAATACTATTGGAGCCCATCTTTGCGTTGAAAAATGTTTACCAAACCAAACATAAAATATCGGATGAAGATTTTCAGCAAGGCTAACTGATGTAATACGAGCAAATCCCGTCTAGCCAAAATCAGGTAAAGGTCCATCTATGGCGACTCTTGTCATTTCATGTGTAGGATGACCGAATCATTTAAAGTATTCAATGAATTCACCACGCCCGAGAAAACTTCCTGCGTAACATTCAATTAATTCGACGGAAATAACATTTTCGTGATCGTATATTGTATTCCATAATCCACCTTGACCCTATTCGATATAGCTCACTCGTACATCATCGAGAAAATCATATCTGGTTGGGTTTCATGAAATTATGTTTCCTGCCAAAATGAGCTGAGACGGATGGAACAGTAAACAATTGAGTTTTATTTGTTCGATGTCATTTGAATATCGCCTCGCGAGATGATTCATGTATCCTTTAAGTTCTTCTGTTTGATATAATTCTCCACTGGGCCTCACAAATTGATCGCATCATCCTTCTTCCTCGCTCTTAAATAGCCATACTGATACTGGATCGGATTTACTTATTTCGTTGATAACATCAAATGTATATCTTTCATAATATTTTATTGTTCGATACTGAGGAAATAATCGCACAGAACTAATCCATGCATGTGAATTATGATCGATGAATTCAATCGGATCGCATCTTGAGTTATAATTTGATTTATATAAAACTTCCCCGGTGATAGTTTTTACTGTTATCGGAAATTTTAATTTCTTCCCTAGCTCGAAAACATCGTTTATTGAGGCTCCTGTGTATTTAACCGATTCGTCCCATTTATCTATCTTAGATTTTTAAAAAATCTGTTAACCCATTTTCTCGATTTTCATTTTTGAAATGTTCGGTAATTCTTTCAGCTACACAATTCAACATCGATGAAACTCTCATCGGGGAAAGTTTATTGATATCGGGTTGATTTATTAAAAAGATTCCATACGTTGTTACTGTTACCGGATATGCTTGATTGTAAACTGTGCTGGTTTGGTTTTATTGTTAATGATTGCTGGTTTTTATTTGTTGCCATTACACGCTCACGTTTGTAATAAACCTTCCAATCTTTCTTGGAAACCCTGCTGAATTTTACTAGCATATAATATTGTATACCATCGCGATCTATATTTGATAATATTTAAGCGGCGACTTTATTATTCATGGTGTTATTATCGCGGGATGTTCTGTAGGTCGACCATACATAATCAGCGCCATCCTTGAGAAATTCATACTTTTCTTCTCTGATACTTCGTTTGATTTGTAATCCCCACATTCGCTGTTATTTTACCATCAAGGTCAAAAACCTTTCTTCGCTTCTTTTGCCATGCATAATTTATGTCAGTAATCTTGGAAATTGCTTCCATATATGTATTAAACAAATTATATATTCAATTAAAATTGGATATATTAATATATCGATGGATCAAAATTATTGAAAGTGGATATTTAAAGATATGTAAAAAATGTGTAGAAGAATGCTGCACGGTTCATAATTAGAATTTTAAACGAGGTTCTAAGAATCTCGTTAACTGTATTACATGTGGTCATGGTGTACGAGGCAAAACTCAATTATGCTATCATTGTGGTGGTAAAAGATATCAGGAGCTTTTTAGGAACTATTCGAAGATATAGAATGTTGTATGCGATGAACAGAACTATATTACTGGTGTTTATCGTGAAAAACAATAAAATAGTTGTTTTGCTTAAGAGATATAATGAATCAGATTTAATTCGCTTCTCATCTTCTTTACAGTGATTACGAAGCTTCTAGTTGTGGAATCATTAGGAATCTAGAACTAAAGAAAATTTGGTCAGATTAATAATAGAGGTTATATGATAATTTGTATCGGTGGAAAAACACATCTTTCTCATCGATTCATTTGTGAATACTTTAACGGGGTGATCTGTGATCACACAAATAGAGATCCCCTCGACAAACATATAAACAAATTAAGAGCTGTCACTCAAAGTTAAAATTTTCTCAACTCAGCTTCGAAAATTAAATCCCAACAACGACGACCTGTAATCGCATTCACGGATAACATAATTGAAAAATTTCCATCAACGTATCCCGCTGGTAAACATTATGATATTGAATGAAGATCTATACAACGCATCGCCGACGATATGCAAATAGCAGCGTATTCAAACAAATATAAAAAAATGGGTATCCTTTCTTTACGAATAAAGTAATTACTCGAATCTAATATATGGATAACAGATCAGAAGCAGAGTTAATCCTATCAACGATACAAAATCTTTATAACGCGAGGAGTGAATTCGATAGAAATATCAACAATGTATCATCATCCCCACATCTCGATGAGGAATTTGCTTTAAATAATAATAATAATAATAATAATAATAATAATAATAATAATAATAATAATAATAATAATAATAATAATGATAATACTAATCATGAGGACTTTGTATAGCGCCTAATATTTCGAAGCTCTAAGTGCTTTACACCATCAATAATGATATTACTACACTACAGAAAAACAAATGACAAAAACATTGAAATTGGAAAACATAAAAACATGCTGAAAATATATAAGATACAAAACACATTTAGGTCTCTAAGTCTGTCCCTGCAGTTGAAACAGGTGAGTTTTAAGAGCACTCTTAAAAGGGACCACTGTGTCTTTGTGTCTAATTTCATGGGCAATTCGTTCCACGTCGCCTGGCCTTGGCATGCATACAAACTTTGTCTATATGACTTTGTTTTCACCTTGGGAACAATGAGTATACGATTATCATAAGAAGAACGTAAATATCTAGCTGGTGTATACACATGGGTGCGGCTGGATAGGTATGTTGGACTGGAGTCTGTAATTGAAGCATAGCACAGAGAACACATTTTGTGTTTGATTCTGAATCGAATCGATAGCATGTGTAGGATACAGAGCAGTGGTGAGGTGTGCTCTGATCGTGGTACTCTAAAGATGATCTGTGCAGCTGTGTTTTGAACTTTTGAAGTTTCTGGAGTAAATATTGTGACGAACCAGACAGAATTGAGTTACAATAGTCCAGTCTTGAAAGTACTAATGAACACACAAGTGTTTTGTTGGCATCAACTGAAATATGTTCATGACATGTTGGTGCAATGTTATAGTACTGTCTAAAGTAACGCCTAGATTTCGTACTGACTGTGAGAATTTGATGTTGGTGTTGCTGATATTTATTGTTTGAGGTAAAGGATGTGAATGAGAAAGTCTTTGTGTTGTGTACAGAATTGCCTCAGTTTTATCATCATTCATCTGCAGCTTGTTACATATCATCCATGTTTTCATTATATGTCAACCACGGATGAATTTGTTTACGAGGTTGAACATCAGCTTGATATCCTTGCGGAGTATTCGATTAGTATCCCCACATATAATTTTCGTTTTAATTGTTTTATTGCGATGCTTCATTTCTATGACACCAATGGCAATTTTCAATATGAACCTGATATGTGCCGTAGGATAATAAACGTATTTTGCCAAAATATATCGCAGAGTTAATTATTGAATAAGAAAAATTGTCGGTGATAATAAAATATTTACCAGTGAATTCATCACCGAGGAATACAAGGGTGTTAAAACGATGCAATATAGTGGTATACCATCGCAAAAAAAACGAGTACAGGATCATGAAAATAATGTCAGAAGTGAACGATAACATTGTTTATCAAAATTATGATAAATTGAAATTGCTAGTACCGGTTTCAAAACTTATCAGAAAGATATCCAATTACATCAAGGTTGTTTTCGCAGAACGACGACGACAAAAGGTTATAATCGAAGAGTTCGAGAATATGTTGCTGGATTAACGACGAAGAGACACTTTTGATGGTTTGAGATTTTGTTCATATTTTTATCAAATCTTGATCACTTCATTTTATCTCTTGGTTGCATTCTATGTCATATTTTATTTGTTCGTTCTGCGCTTGTAGTTTTTTATTCGCCGCGATAAGTTTTTTTTATTATTATCAGTTAACGTTTTATTATGATTTTGGTGCTTCGTGACCTCGGTCGCGTACTCGTTATTGCGTGCTTGTAAATCCACGATAATGTTATAATATTCCTCGTTGGCGCGCTTCAACGTGAAAATCTCTTGTTGATAATCAGCCTCGTTTTTCTCCGCGGTGATTCGTAATTGATCACGCAACGCGTTTAACTCAGTTATCTTTTGTTTTTTTAGCTCGGCGATATGTTCTCGGAGTTTTTGTTTGTTAGCTCGGTATTGTTGTTGAGCTTCGCGGAATTTACAGCGGATCCTTGAGTTGTAGCAGAAACTGGTTATATTGCCCATACTTTATACATCCTGGATAGTTTTATTTTGTATTCGGTGGCGACATCGACGGGTTGTTTCATACCGTGCAACGCTGTTTATTTTGTTTCGTCATCGGCGGTAAGATAAATTGGAACTCATTTATATTTATGGGAAAATTTTCGAAAAAGAAATATAGTGGAAAACACGGTATAAAAATTATAACGATAATCACAGAAATACAAAATTCCTGGTAATAATTTTAGCCAGTAATCATAGAATTTGTTTAATTTACTGGATATTTTCAGTGAATTTTTTATTTTTTTCTGCGATGATATCTTTGACCTTCTTTTTAATATCGCCGTTTTCCTCGATAAAATTTCTTTGAGATATGCCAGAGAGATTCACGAGTGAGCATAATTTAAGATATGGTAGCGGGTACATGATATCATAGTAACATGATCACGTTGAATTTGCCCCCGTTGGTGTTTCGTCAACAGAAAATTTTCGTCGCGAAATTCATTGATGACTATATAACTCCTCCCCCCGTGATTGTTCCCTCGAATGAAGTTCTGAGCTGTTATTTATCATGGATGTTCACTCGCGTGTGACGATACATTATTATTATCATTATTGTGTTATTTTTAATTACCAAAATCCGAATGATTTTTCATCTACGATGAAAGTCTATGACGTATATCTTAAGATTTCACATCAAGAGTAATTTGTAGTTGTTCGTCTTATAGATCAATCAAGGTAAACTTTTGATCAACGAGTTTAAAACTTATTTTTGTTATCCAGTTATTATTACACGCTAAATACGCTAGATTGAATAGTGTTTGTATAATCAAACTTTCCGGAAAGTTTGAGGGGAAAAAGTATATAAAATATATCCTTGAGCTGCTTGATTCGATAAGTCTGTATTCGCGTTATAACTTCCATCGATGATATCACATAAAAGGTTTACCGAAATCACCGAGTTTGTATCAACGTTAAACGGTGATACATGTCTACCTGTTCCATCTGGGGAATTAATATATCGGACAATATTTGGTGATAATGATAACCTTATCCATGCGGCGAGTATCAAGAGAAAATATTCATCGATTTCAGCATTTATTTCTTTAGCTGTTTAGATGCAAATACTGATATTACAAATGTAGGTATTTGTTGTTTACTTACTTTATAACGATCAAGAAATATTTTAGTCATTTCGTCTGCGCGTATACCCCAACCTACTGTTTGTGGTATCTCATTGTTACTAAAACGTAATATCATATCAATAATTCCTCGATAAATCTGCTCGATATCGTCTATTATTTGATTTAAATTTTGAACTGTTTCGATAATTTGCTGTTTAAAATCATCTGAATAATGTTGTGTAACATCTATAAATATTTTTTTTAATTTATGAAACATGCGATTTAATCCACGCAAATATTTTATTAAGAATCTTATAAATTTATCATCATCAATATCAATGATATTATTTTTATCTGATAAAAGAAAATTAATATTATAAACCAAAAAAAGCCAAGCATTTAATTATTAACAAATCTATCATTACAAGGAAATGCTAAGAATTCAAATTCATTTCCCCCGGGATAGTAATAATCGTCCTTTCCCCCTCTATATATTCCGGAATTGTTATAAATTTGTGTATGTCCGTGGTATATTCCTCCCTTTTAGGTTGAGGTGGACGTAGTTTCTATGGTGGCGGATTTTCCTAATATAATTCATATCGAAGAGTTATATATATATATATATATATATATATATATATATATATATATATATATATATATATATATATGTCAACGGAGTACCCAGGAGAGGTTATCTTGATGGAAGTTGATAACGATGGTTCATGAACCGTTCACTCGATCTTAGATTCGGTTCTTGTAATAGATTTTATCCTGCGCTGAATTTATTCGTTGATATCCTCGATGCCATAACGTCCTATAGAGAGATATACTGTTTGCCAATCTGGAGTACCGTCCGGTTTGTTATTATTCGCGAACACAAATGTGTTATTGGGTGGTTGACCAGCGAACGATCTTGATCTCATATTAGGCCAGCTGTAATATACTAGTAAGTGAGTAAGAGCGATCTCCTTTCTGGAATCGGAGTTGGAAAGTCAATGCTGAATGCAGGTCTGTTTGCTGTGATCGATATCATGGTTGTTTTCACCGGTGTGGTGTTCTCGACTATCCGTTGAAGTAATTCTGTTGGCGATGTGTGAGATGTTATCAGTGACATTATTATCAATATGTTTTTCTAATTTTGACATCACATAGTCGTAAATGTTGGCCATAGAAGATAATTCATCATCGGAGATTATTAATAGTGTCATCTAAACTAGACGATATCATCACGGATATATGCGAGTACGCGGTTGATGCTGTGTGGAATTTAACAGTATAATCATGTAGTTTACGCTGACTATACGATGATATTTTTTGTGATGATTCCTAACACCCCTGTCATTGTTGTCGCAGCGGAAATACAAATTGGGACAACTACAGAAGCGATCATTGTTACCGACGATAATATCACACCGGCTCCAGCGATGACACCTGAAACCGAGTACACGATTATGTCAATTTGAGTAATACGTCTATGACATTTTTTTAACTTTTGTTTGATACTCGTTTGTAAAATCTTTTAGTTTAGTTTGTAGCTCTCGGACTTGATCAAATCGATACTGCTGGGTGGTCATTATTTAATTAAGCTGTTTTCTTAAATCAACTACAAATTCTACGTGCCATGTGATCGACGCTCGAGCTAAACTTTTATGTGTGGAAGTTATCTGGAATCGTTCAGTTGACCCCTTTTCTATTACCGTACTGATAATATTATTCACCCCGGTGGATGAACTTGAGGATAATTAAATTGCGTCGGTAAAACTAAGGTTAATCTGTTTATACATTTAGTATCAGCGGTAACATCAATAATATTATTGTGAAGTGTCCAAGGAAAATATCCGTGAAGTATCGAAAACACATTGTTGATATTTCCTTTTTTGAGGGATGTTAACTTTATCAGGTGTGCTAATCATACGAAGAAAATCATCCTTGATAGCCGCATGTGTTTTTTTAAATCTCGGTGATGGATGTATTAATCTCTGTGAGTTTCATAGGAAACATTGCTGGTTTTCTAATGAAATCATCAAAAGCGTCATCAACCTTTTCAAAATTATTACGAGGATGTGTAAATTGTTTATTTATATGATCATCAGGGTTGTTAGTTTATCATCAATGGTTTTTACGTCAGCGAGTTTTAACAGGATCACCTGTGGTAGGTTTTCTATAAAATAAAACAATGTGGTTTTAACCTGGACATGTTCCTTTATAAAGTCATTATAGAACGAGATATGATTGTCATATTCTGATCGCAGCGTTGTGATTTAATCCACGTCGGTTTCTACATCAGTGAGTATCAACGGGATCACTGGTGGAATTCCATAGAAATTATAAACAGGCTTCTCAACATTTTCAATAACTGTTGTAAACCTATAAACTGATTTATATGAGCGTTATAATCATTTAGTAGCTCTTTTAATGAATTCGTCGATGATATATAATCGTTGTTCAACATTGTTAGTTTATTATCGATGGTTGAATAAGGAACCCCAGGTTAAATTTTACCCGTTGAATCAAACAACGCGATATAATTTTCAACTGCGTGGTCTAGTTTAACTAAAATGTCTTTCAAGGAAACATTACTTGTTTTTAATTTACCCTGTCAATCTTGAAATACAACTGTTTCATCCGGTGGTACATCTACCAGGTTTAATGTTTCAGATAGTGCATCATTGATAAGTTTCTTTACAACATCGATTGAACCACCTTTAGTTTTTTTTTCTCGTGCAATAGAACTTCCCCAAATATCTACCATTATACATTTAAGATGTCTTTAAAACGTTATCGCTGGTGTATTCATGTACGCGTATATAAAGTGGTTTGGTGGATTTTGAGATCGCGATCAAGACATTAATAACTACTCGGCCACATATCGGAGGGTGGGTCATTGTCTGTGTGGGCAGCGTTGAATACCAAAGAGTGTTTTTAACCCATGGATATATTTGAAAAATTCTCTACGTGGCGCTAATCCATCAGAGTCAAAGTAAATAATTCCCCGTGAATCAATCGCGTATGCGACCCAATGAGTTCCAGGTCCGGTGTTATCATCGAGATTGATAATACCTGTTTCGGTATTGTATGGTTTATTTGGTAATTGACCATTCATTTAAAACACCTCTGAAATGTCTTATATTGGGAGTTATAACCGCGGTAATTAAATTAAAATATGACATTGGAGTTATGAACGAATGTTTCCCGGAAGTTCACGGGTTCCTTAATCCAGCTATGTATCGTGTGAATCGACTGCCTGGTAATCGCTGGCCTTTTCCTTTTTTTTTGTACCCGTGCCCGGTAGCTTTCTTCATTGCCATTCCGGCAGCGGTACCAACAGCACCTAACGTGGCAGCTTTAGCGACAGCGGGTCTGCGGCGGAAATCAACGCAGGAATCGCTACCAGGAGAGAAAATATACCTCCTGATTTAATCATATTCTTGACCGCGACGTGAGCAAATTCGAATTGAACACCAGTATTTGGTTTTAACGCCTTATTAAAATGATTAAGTTGAGTTTTAGTCAATGATATTTTATTTGGCCCGCCATTAGCAATTTGCTCTCATTTCAAAGTTATTTTTGCACCACACGTACTCGTCTCTTATTTTTTATTCTAATTTCTTTGCTTGACCGGAAGTCAAATTGATATTAACATGATTGTACGACACGTACTCGTCTCATTTTTATTTTAAATAATAGATTTATCTAATTGTCTACATGTTTTACATGTTTTCTACTGGGGAGTCAACGGCTCTCATTCTTCCACCGTCACCTTCATGTAACAATGATTTATCAGTGAGAATAACAGTAACTGCTATATAAGAATCAACACCAGCAGGAAGAGCGACATGAGTACGGCAATGTATATCAACGACGGATTGCCTACTTAGATCGAGATGTTGCAATGAAAAGTAATAGATAGGATACAAGTTTTTAAAATGCAATTGTGATATTTGTAGGCCAGTACCGACATTTTAGTCCTGTCCCATAGAAGACCATAAACGATGATAAGCATGTTCTATTTGATGGTTGACATAATCAAGCAAAATATATTCGGAAGGTTTATGCTGGCCATTTATTTGCAATGATGCCTCGTTGACACCTAGCTTATAAAATATCATATGACAACGCTGGTGTTTATCAGCCTCCTCTAATCTGTTTTTATCTTGCAGAGCAATGAAAATATGCTTAGGAGAAGAAATACTCTTCGTTAACGCTATATGCCATGTATATACACCATTAACCGAACTTGTCTTTGTAGCTGTTGTAAGATCCAACCATGACATCAATGATTTACCACCTTGGTCCACAAATGATAACAATTGCTCTTCTGTGGAGATCGATGGGGTCACTGGCATTCACAGTGAAAGCTTCGATAGAACTGTCTTAACATCACCAACACCAGCAGCACGCCAGATTGCATCATTGTCATGTGATTTCCTCATAAGAACTGCTGTATGCTTAGCTCCAAAGATAACTTTTCTAACATTTCTACAGAAACCAAAAATATGAGCTAGAGGAATCGCGCAAGAAAATTTTCCATGGCGATCTAACATCGTTTTACGTGTTAAAAACCCTAGATTGATATTAGGATTAGTGTTAATAACAACACGTTCAACATCTGCGTAATCTGCAGCAGCAGAATGATTTTTGGTCGACTTACAGAATATTGATTATCATCAGCATGATCATTAGTATACTTAGCAAACATCATTGAGTGACCAGCAGATCTTATATAGTCGTCGGAATATCGAGCGGGTCCAACTATTGTAGTGGCGACATCAACATCATTATCGATAGATTCGATCTTTCTGGATTCGATCATATACTGTGCGCTACTAAACAGCTCCATAATACCATTATTGACAAATCCCCGTAGATAGAAGTTTTACCGGTGCTGTTTTTTTGACGTCGAATCAGCGATATTAATTTTTCCTTAGAGGTATTAAACGCGCTACCAGCGAGATCACCAATAGTACTTATACCTTTATCGCGAATAATACCGATTGCTTTCATCGATAATTCTTTTGCTACTTGTGCTATTTTTGGAGTGATTCTCGTGAATAATCCTCAAAAAATATCACATAGTCCATCTCCGTATTATACTTTATAAACTGGCAAGCGTGAATGGACTGTAGGCGCTGGTTGGCTTGTCGTGAATACGATGTATGATCATTTTATTTAAATGATATTTATCTAATCGGGTGACAACAGTTAGTCACTATAGTAATCATCATCTTATTCATTGTAAAATTCGTAATATACACCGATGTGCATGATACCACCTTGAAATAATCGTCGGCAGATATCAACGGCCTCGTTAATTATTTCCGGGGAATTATTTCCAGCTCGTTTACCTCCGATGAGAACTTCTAATCGTGCTTTATCGGCGAGAATACTATTAGGACAAGGAACAAGACCACTGTCATGAGTTCCTGGGGAAGAAAAACCAGTTGCGAATTTTTCTTGCATCGGAGGAGATATTTTTTCTCTAAAATTTTTGACGTTTCCGATAATTGAAAAAGTTAAGGCTCAGGCTTCCCAGTTTTAGATAATTCAGATTTTTTTTAATTTCATCCATATAGTCTTTATATGTTTCATCCGACTTCATACATCCATTTATAAAACTTTCTTTTATCTACCGGCTTAACATATTCGGATTTTAAAAATTTATCTCGATAACTAAAACCTCTATCTACAAAATCAGTCATATTTGAGAAAGTATCAAATTTCATTTCCCTGAGTTCCTCAAATTTATCAGGAATAAATTTATCGACGAAAGCAACCTTTTCACCAACACTCTTTTCCTGAGGTACCTCTGGTTCAGGTTGAGGTTGTGCAGCAACTATACCAGCGGAAGATCTCGAAGAATCCTTTTTGTTTGCTTGGATCTTTTTGCATTTTTTTCAAGCTCGGGAAAAATAGCCCTTGTCCCTCTCTCTTCATCTTTAATATCCCCAATACAGCTCTTTCAGTAGCCGTAGAAGACTTTTCAGTATCCGTATTAATAGGTTTAAATAATTGGTCAGTATCAGCGACAAATTCAACCTGAGCTTCTTGACGCGCTTCTAATTTATTTCTGAAAGAATCTCTTACCGGGATAAACATTTTAATCGCGACTAATCGTTCTCTAGTTAATCTAGTTGTTGACGATTCTCCTATCATTATTGTTATAACGACGATTTAATTAATAGCAGCCCATTAGCGCACGATGAGAGAATTACGCAGGTTTGATTTGATTTCGAATTTCTTGCATACAAAATAAAGCCTTTATTTAGCAAATAAAGGCTTGTATAAAATGGTTTATTGACCCATCCTGCTGCTTTATTTAGCAAAGAATGATTGTTGTTTGTCAGCCTGATTAGAAGAAAGAGAATGTGTAATAAAAAGAGGATAACTGAGATAAATAAATTTTGAATGGTCAGTAGTGGTAGCGAAAGGTAACTCATCAAGAGAATGACCAACCATCTTGTTAGATAAAGGAATAACGTCAACGACACTCACTAAAGCGTCTTGATATAAGTCAATGAGTTCACTCCATTCTCAATGGAATTAACTAATTGATTCAAACAAGGCTTTTACACGAAATTATAACCAGCCAGTTAATTGCTGCTCGAAATAATATTCTAAATGGAGACATACATCACTATTTTGACAGTCCCAGACTAAATTCGATGTGTAATGGACAAATGTAAGAGGAGATTTAGCAACGTAGTAGTGTTCTCCCTGAATAATAACTTGAACTAGAACAAAATCACAAACAAAGTCATCTTATCTGATAACAAAGACTGTAGGTTAATGTGTTCCAGAACATTTCAATAGGGACAGATTGGGAAGCATTAAGTAATATGGAACCTTTCCACGCTATTGATTCATAATTCTTCATAACAATATCAGACCATGGTTTATTCTACACAATCAATTTCTTGCTTTCAATAATCGAACGTGACTCTGACCTTTTTGAAATATGAGTATTTGAATTACATTTGTTTATTTCTCTTGCTCATTTGTGAACATGTGCCAATCAGAAATGACATTATTTCTTTTCTTTTTACAATAAAAGTGCACTTTGGAAGAAATACTGATTTTTCATCCGTCATTTAGGATGTTTTGTTTCTAAAGTTGTGTCACATTGAGAATTGGAGATACTCTTATGAGAGTGAGATGAATTTGTTTATACTAAAATCTGCTGAGAGGAAGACGTTTTGACAAATCAAACTGTGGGTCATTGAATATTCATATGATGTAAGATGAGTATGTTTCAAAGATTTCACCTTTTGCTCATCAATATTGGTCTTAACATAGTGTTTCAAACATAGCCCAGTCGGCCTTGTTTATATTCCACTGTGGAATTGCATCATCAATTTTAGAATTATTTTCAAGAGTGATTGGAAAGTGATCACTGCTGTGAAGGTCATCAGCGACCTTCCATTCATAGTCCAAAAGCAGTGAGGGAGAGCAAATTGTCAAATCTATGCATGTGTACGTACCGGTTCCTGGGTGTAAATATGTTGGTGAGTTAGTGTTATATAGACACAGGTCGTGTCTAGAAATGAAATCTTCTATTTTATGGCCTCTGTCGTTTATGTGATTTGATCCCCATAAAATGTTATGGGCATTAAAATCCCCGAGTAAAAAGAAGGGCGCGGGAAGTTGTTCAACAAGATTGTCTAATTCCTTTTGTACTAGGTTGGTGTTTGGTGGTAAGTAAATGGAACAAAAAGTAATCACTCGATGTAGAGTGACACTTACAGCAATGGCTTGTAAATTTGTGTTTAAAGGAATGACTTTGTGAGGGGCTCTATTGTTCACAGCAATAGAGACTCCTCCTGAGTCCTTGTCTGCGTTTTGAAAGTACGCATTAAACAGAGAAAAGTTTTTAAAAGTAATTTTATCTGTCTCTTTCAGGAATGTTTCCTGTAAACATAGTACAGCAGGATCGTGTTCATTTAAAAGCAGAAGAATATCATTGTAGTTAGCTTTAAGTCCTCGACAGTTCCATTGTATAATGGTGTTCTTCATGATAATGTTATGCTGGAGATTCTGGAACTAGGTTAGACTATTCGCGAAGGAAGTATGTGTTGTTATTTGTCTGGAGGAAGTACGGGAGTATATTCAGTTTTATTAGGTTTGGAGCTACTTTGAGTACATGGAGCAGTTTCTTCTGCATCCATGCTCTCAAAGTCTCCAAACCTGTTGTACAGTTTAATGGGGTCATCTGACCCCTTTTGCTGTTTATTTGTTTGTGCTTTGTGTTTCTGTCTTGGTGATTTTGGTGGTGGATTGTTATTAGATGTTGTCTGAGTTGATGTTGTGCTTTTCTGTGGCTTATAATTAGAGATATTGGCACTTGTGGTTGAATCGGGCTGATCCGTCTGTGTTTGGGAGTCCTTCGTGCTTTCTGGATTGTGCTTTACGACTGTGGAGAAGGATAGACCAGGAAGGGATGTTTTCGCCTGGACAAGTTTTCTGGCCTCTGGGTAGGGAATGTTCGAAGTAAACTGTACCCTCTGAATTTCCTTCTCCTGTTTCCATGTATCACAATCTTTAGAACTGGCTTGATGTTCCTTGCCACAGTTGACACAATGCGGAGTTGCTCTACAATCAGCTTCCTGATGAGAGTGTTCTCCGCATCGGCCACATACCTTGGCTTTGGAACATTAATCCTCGTGATGGCCGTATTTTTGACATTTATAGCATCGAAGGGGGTTTGGAATGTAGATCTCGACCTTTACTTGTAAAAACCCAACCTTGACCACTTTGGGCACTGTTGGTTTATTAAAGGTGAGTACAAATGTATTGGTGTCCTGCACGGTGTTATTACGTTTAATACGTATTCTTCGCACTGCAGTGACACCTTCATGTCTCATCCCTTCGATGATATCTGCGTCGGTGACTCCCGCCAAGTCACGACATCGTATTACGCCTTTGGACGAATTCAGTGTTGTGTGGGCGAAGGAGGTCACTGGAATATCAAAGAATGTTTTCATTTTCATGATATTTTCTGTTTGCCCCTTTCGCTCACACTCTACAAGAAGGCAACCCGATTTTAGTTTTTTCACACTTTTTGGTGTGCCAATCGATCCCGTAATGGTTTTCTCGATAATAAATGGAGATAAACCTGAAAGCGGTTTAGCATCATCTTTTGATTGAATAACCATGAAGCGTGGAAATGATTCCACGCCACGTGGTTCTTCATCAGAGTCAGACAGTGGTTATTACGTTTATTGGATTTTTTTGATTTTAAAATTCAGCACCCGTGCTCCCCACCCACCAAGGAGCCCAACCAGGGGACACTTTTAAAGTGCCAAGGATACACAGATGCCATACTCAGTTGATAAACTTACCTTTGGATGACCCTGAAGTCGCCAATTTCTAAGGTCAGTAAAATTACCCCCCGATTGACCCGTTGAGCCACCGCCTTCTAGGAAGTCTTCTAAGATTTGGGAAAGGGAAAGATATAGTAATAGAATATAGGGGCAATGGTGTTATCAAAAGAGATACAAGGAGAAAGTAAAAGGAGGTGAGAGAGTTAATAAAGACTTCCTAGGGCTCGGCGTGACCAGCCGATTTGTCGAGACCGGGCCCATCTCGACCACCCGTCTAAGAGAACTAGAAACCAAAGTAGTGTGTTGCAACTACCAGGATCCTTTCCTACCCCGACACGGGACGCAACCCACGGCAAACAGGTTGCCTCTACTTAGTCGCCTTTTACGACACGTGGCGAGGCACGTCGGGCCAATTCTACAACCCCGAACCCGCAGGGGGACCAATGGTCTTGAACGTGTAGATGTACGAATATATCTTGAATGTGATGATGTACCATCAACTTTGATGTATATCAATAATATTTATCTAAATGTATTGTTATTGGAGGAACACTACTCCCAATGTAGTTTTTAGTTCATAATGTGAATGAGCACTTTGTATTTCCAATGTATTATTTAAATCAACAATTTGTCTAAAATTGAATCTGAACGCAACAGTGAATGATTCTACAGACTGAACTTAAAACAGAAACGAATACAGGTTTTACTTCGCCCTTTATTTATAGATTGTCACATGATACAACCATGTGCTCTGGATGTTGTTTATTTCCAATATAAATTTCAATTAATATTGCCAACTCGGTCGCTTTTTTTAAACGCAACTCGTAAACAAGGTTAGATCGTGAACTAAATTGTTATGTATTAAGGCTAAACTCTACCTTCAATCTGGGACAAGGGTCAAGCACAAAATATGAAATTAAATGGGGATAAAGAATCCTAAAGTGGATGTGTTAGCCCTTCATATTTATTATGCTACCCTGAACAGAGGCGTTCTGACGATAATAGAGCTATGAAGACAAAAGTCTTTATTATACCATACATACGAAAGTTTTCTTATATATCTTATATATATTTTAAACTCATTTTCCAGGCGATAAAATCTCCAATTTCCGACCGGTGGCATCATGGGGCAAAACATATCGAAATTATCTGGTGAGTAAGAAGATAATGCTATCTTGGTCAACGACATCTCTATCATTATATAAATTATGGCTAAAGGTAATACAAATAGACCCTCCAACTACAGAGGCCTTAGTCCGTATCGGTTTAAAAAATTGGGATTAAAGAATGGATGGATACAATACTTGGATACTTGGCAACAAACAAGCCAGTTTTTGAGCGGGTTGTTCTGCTGTAGACAATATGTTTATGTTACATAATTATTCCGTAAACATTTAAAAAAGCATAGGGTATTTCATTTAAATACACAATTATTAATACATGCACATAGTTAACAACGAAAAACTGGAACAGCAACATACATTTTGCCGTCATACTTGTATTGTCATCTGAGATCTTAGTGGTAATACCAAAGAATTCACAAACTGTGTCAACAGAAGAAGAAAAATTACTTACGTTTGCCATAGAGTACAGAGGTGCTTGGTCTTAAATAGCACAAAAGCAATCGACGTTTTTAAAACAAGGCAAATATCGGCCATATGTTCAATAATATTATATAAAAAAAGCTTAACCACAAATAAAACAGTACTAGTTAATGATGATAAACAATATGACGGGTCAATTTACACATTTGATCGAAAGATTAAAATGTCACAACATAAGCATAATATTTGCAACACGTGATGCAATCTAACTAGACTAGAGTGTAATTTTCATTCCGAATGATACTCTCTTATATAGATCTCTCCCTGACCCAAACATTCATCTCTGAAGCATAGTCATCTGGGAAAGAGAATTGGCTTATGTATTGTATGCAAGATAATTACTCGGATTAGGAACTAGTAACAGTGTAAGTTAAATGCTATTTAACATTATTAGCAGGTTATGTATTTTGCAGGAGAATCCGCCGACATTTACAAGGAGGTTGATAAATACCAAAGAAACGAAGAAAGAAGAATCATTTTGATTGGTAAAACTGGAACAGGAAAAAGCACTCTTGGAAATGCACTTTTAGGTGACCACATTTTTAAAAATGAGGGTGTCCAGATGCAGTCCAATACTATAAAATGCCAAGTTGGACAAAGAAAGAGAAAGGACGGAAAGGACTTAGTCGTACTTGATACACCAGGGCTAATGGATACGAAACGACAGCCCGAGAAAATAATTGAGGAGCTTTGTAAATGCACTGCCATTACTGCGCCTGGTCCACATGCATTTTGCTTAGTTATCCGGGGCGATGACCTATTTACTCAAGAAAATATAGACACTTTGGACGAGTTTTGCGCTTTCTTCGGTGAGGAAATCTACAAATATGTGATCGTCGTCTTCACACATAAATCAAGCATGGGGAAGAGTACAACGATCGACGATTGCCTTTCCGCCCTTCCCACTGAATTTGTAGCTAAGCTCCTGAAATTTGGAGGAAAGAAAATTGCTATAGAGAGTAAGGCTGAAAAGAAAGCACTCAAAAAACAGATCAAGGAATTGTTAGAGCTGATAGAAGAAATTATCGAGAAAAATGATGGTGGCTACTATTCGGAAGAGAAGTTTAAGGAGGCAGAGGAAGCTTTTAGAAAGCGCATCCCCAAAATTCAACAAGAGGTAGAAAAACTGTTTCGAAGGAAAGAAAAAGTCGCTTGAGGATGAGTATCAAGAGAAAGCGAAACGGATCGAAGAACGAGAAAATATGTTGGCAAAGAAACTTCAAGAAGAAAAGGACAAACTTATGCAGGAGCAACAATTGAAAGAAAAAGAGAGACTTGAGAAAGATGCTTGTGCAGCTCACATGAAAAAGTCGGAGGAAAAGCATCAGGAAGAAATCAAGTCATTGGAAGAACAACTAGGTAAAGAACGTAAGGAAAGAGAGAAGGCTAAAGAAGATTTTGATCGGAAAATGGAGGAGATTAATAAGAAAGTAGTTCGAGATCTTCGCTCTACTATTATCGAGGATAGAAGCAAAGCAAGAGAGGCAGTTCCGGAAAGTAAAAATTTCGGTGAAGTGGCGATGACTGTAGTAAAAGAAGGAGCTGAGCTGGTCTTAGATGTTGCAACGGGCGGTATTGGAGCTGCTATTGGAAAAGCCATTGGAAAAATTGGAGGATACATTTTTGGGGATAAATGAGCTATCTGTTTATATCATTTAAAACGTTTGTATACGGAATAACAGTGGGGCCATTTCATGACTTACTAGTGTAGGCCATACACTAAGTAATAAAAACATTTTACGAAGTATCAAAATAAATACATGCATTACACGCAGATAGAGCTTGCCGACAGCACTTACGATGTAACGATTATAAAAGTATATTTCTCTGTACATTCCTACACAATATTTTGTTTGCGTAGTCTAATTGTCTCGTGGCCCATTTTATGCAACCAATATTACATTCTTCTGATGTTAAAGCTTACCATGTTCTCGTGTATGTGTCTTTAACTTTATATTTATAAATGACTCTTGTTTGATAGTTTAGTCAATGAATAAATTGCCGTACACGTTTCTCGTCGTATTTTTGATTTATACTTATATAAGGGCTAAACCAGAACTAGGTGCTTTGATATGCTTTTAGAATAGATAATTTGATAATATCATATTTGATATTTATGATTAAAAAAACAAGCAGCCAGGACTAACAACCGCAATCTCTGATCTTCCATCTGATATGTTTGAAAACAACAAGGTTATAAAAATCATAACGATAATCACAAGTGTTATTCAACCAAACAAATATGGAAGTGTACTTACTATTCAGGCTGCAAAGTTGATCATTATTGTTGTTCAACAAATTCCAACTTTTGATCTTGCAATATATATGAGGCACATTGTTTTTATGCTTATAGAACATTTATATTTGTGATCCGTTTCATTGTTTGATTATTTATATGAACTAAATATCTAGCTGTTTCCTGAGACAGATTTTAATAAAATTGTAAACCTATGTGATCAAGATATAATATTGACACTATGAGTTTTAAATTTTCAATACTCGATTGGCCAGATCTGAGAGCAAAGAGTTGTAAACATAAGTGACTAAGGCTGAGCAATTATTTAAATTCCACTGAATAAAAGCATTTATGATTTCTGATCGCTAATTCTGTTTCTGTAGTAGTATTGTTGCAATAACTGAATTCTTGTTTAAATAGAAAACAAGAAGACAGTTAAACAAAATAGTACAAAACAAAATAAAAATAAAACAACTAAAAACTATGTAATTAAAAATGTTATTGATTTTGCTGAAAAGACCACCAAACATGAATAAAGATTTATGTGATGTTAAAGTCATGGGGCAGACTTGTATAAGGAAGAATGGTGTATTTTCTTTTACGGCCTTTTCCGTTTTGGGCTTATACTGGATGTACCGCTCATGACTGCTTATTAATCAACAGGATTTGATAACAAAATCTTGGTGATACACACCTTATTTTCAACACGTTTGATTACCTGACTTGGTCCTCGGAAACGGACCTACACAGTCTATAATTATTCTGCTGAATGGTTCGTCAAAACAGGAATAAGTTAACTACGAGCATCTTCGAGTTCAGTTTTCACTAACAGCTGACACTTGAGACAAGATCCATAAGATTTAGAAAACATCATTTGTAACTTTTGGCGTTTAGAAACGATCTTTCAAGAAGTCTTACTGAACCCTAAATGACCGGCCCATGAAATGTTGTGGGCTAGTCTAAGCATTTCTTGTCGTAATTACCTCAAACAACACTTTTATTACTCACCACTCGTCGCAATCAGGTACCACCGCTCCGGTGGCCTATTGGTTGGAACATCCGCTGCGGATACGGGATGTCTTGGGTTCGATCCCCAGCCGAGTCACACCAAAGACTTATAAAAATGGCACTAATAGCTGTCTCGCTTGGCGCTCAGCATTAAAATGTTAGTGTTAGGACTTGTAGGCCTGGTGTCAGGATAATGTGAGTGGGTGGGACATCAAACTAGATGTCTGCCCCTGTGCTAAACATCACTATAAACTGTCTCACTGCAGACATCGTAGCAATATGACTGAAAAAACTGTTAAAGCTACGTTCAAATTACGAATCAAGCAAGCAAACAATTAGGACCCCATTTATTCACAAAATAACAAGCTGGTACGTACATGGCTTCAGGCTCACAAATAGCCTCTGAAACAAACAGGAAATCTCATGTTCTTGCTCCTTTTTATCAATGTGTGTGTGTGTGTGTGTGTGTGTGTGTGTGTGTGTGTGTGTGTCTAGTCACCATGATTAGAATGACGAGAATGTGTGGTAAAAAGAGGATAACTGGAATCAATGCCACCTGACTGATTAATGATAAAAGTGACCACGACAAAAGACTGACAAAATAATAATTTCCTCATCAACATTTTTCTAAGGAACTCTTTTTGCCATAGGTCTGGTAACTGCACAAGCTAGGTATACATCATGAATTCAATTTAAATAAGATCGACTCTTTGATCCAAACAAGGCTTACTAGTGAAAGATGATTAACCACAATCTTATATACATCTAATTCATTGTCTACCAAAAAGAATATTACCCTCATTGGATAGAGAATCACTTCCGAATACCACGTGTCATGAGACAAAGTCTGATTAATTTAATTCAATTAAGATGTACATTACCATAGCCGTACTCTCTTCTCTAAAGACGAGCATTTTCACTTGAAATCAAAATACCTGTTAAAAAAAGACTATTAAAACTTCCTGGGTCCTTTAATATTTTAATAGGGATGGGAATAATGGCCTTTTAGCCATACCGAACCTTTCGACACTGTTTATAATTATCCATAATAAAATAAAAACCTAAGCACAAAAACTGTTTTTATTGGGGAAATTGATAGGTTAAAGCTATTTGGTGGTGGGTAGATTTGTTCCTGTAAAAATGCACAAAATGTCATAAATATTACATGATAATGTGTTAGACCATGATGTTGCTTATATTAGCAGTTTTCAATGGCTATGTCAGGCAAATTTTGTTTGCTTTTGAACTGTTTGAGTCATTCTCCTCAGTTAATTGCATGATAAATACAAATATACGCACTTGTCATTCTAGGTTTTTAATTCCTCTATCGGTAGAATTCACCGGATATTTTTAAGAATAAATATTTATTTTTTTTCTTAAAGTATTAGCAGATATACAAAAAGAAATGACTCATTTTAACAAAGGTATCTATAATAAATCATAGCTGTCCAGGTGAAATTAGAAAATTCCTAAATTTGTATCTGACGAAGTTGTGTGCGTGACAAGACATAAGAAAACAAAGTTTTTCAATGTTAGTATGCTGCTGATAAAGAAGAACAATGCTTGAAATGAAAGGACGTAAATTCATACATATTTAGTGAGCAACTAATAATACATATTTAACACACAAATAATAATATGAACAAATATAAAACTGATATTTAAATCAATATATTTCTAGGTAAACTCAAGATAGCTATATCCATTTCTGTATCAAAAGTTGACATATTATTATTATATCTGACTTCGTACTAAGCATTTTCAATAATTCATATTCGTATGTATTACTTTGGTTTAGCCATTCCATTTTGTACATAATATAAACTTAATCGTTATTGTTTTATTCCTTTTGTGAGAAAACTGTTTTCGAATCTGTACAAAATTAGGTCTGGTGTTAATTGCTGTTTTCATGACAATGCTCTGCTAGATACGATGGAATACTTGTTAAACCGAGGTAAGGTCAACAGTGTAGTTGAATACGATGAGTGTGATGCTATATTTAAACGTGTTATTATTCGACGCATTTGAAACTATTCTTATACCAATTTCTACAGTAATATTCTGTGTTTTCGCTTCCAAATGAATCCTGAGGAAATAAAAGATAACATTCTCTAGTATCCTTGACAAAGTAGAAAATGCTCCCTCAATTCTGAATCCAAATTCATATATCACAATAGAATATTCGTGTTGTGTAGGTTGTGAATTTTATTACCTTTGTTCTTTTGTCAAATATATTGATGATTTAGAAAACAATTAATATGAAAAATTATTTAAAATGTGTAAATACATACCTTTTTAATCAATTACTAAAAAATACAATGTTTAACACAATTATAAAATGTATAGTACTTATATTTAAATCACTCTGTTTCCATGAAAGTTCAAATTAGTCACGTTTATTACCTTTCAAAAGTAAACTTGCTTGTATTATTAATATTATATCATACTTGATTCTAAACCTTTTAAGTAGTTCATGTTTGTGTTCAGTAACCTTTTCAACTATTCCTACATAATATTAACACTATTGTTATTTTAAGTGTTCTTGCTATTTTGAGAAATAAATATTCACCTATATCTCACTAGATAGTTTATCTGGTCAAGGTTCATCCGACAATGACAAATTGCAGAAAAATATGAGTAATTGTACACTAAAGCTTCAAATAAAGAAAACTAATGATGTGTATAGAAAACATGCATGTGAGATTTTGACTGTTAATTCCTTTTACAATTGGTGGCTTTGATACTGAACCAGCACTGCCTCCAACCCTTCTTTAATACATTCATTTTTGAAAGCAAAGAGCATTTTGAATATTGACAAGGCAGCTAAAAGAATCAGGATGTGCCTTTTACATAAATAAAGTTAACTAGTACAATAACAAAGTAGCATAATTTTCATCACTACTCAACCATATCGAGTGTTTCATATTTGCCTATATAGCAGACATACGTAAATACGTAAGTTAAGTCGGCTGTTCATTTGTAGCCCAAGTGCTAGTCTAACTGTGACATGCAGTCACCAAACATGACAACCCATGTTCAAGCCTAACTAAATGGTAAATCTAAACGAAATTACAGATTTAGCATCTGTGTGAACTTATAAATGCAAGGCTTATGATAATTAGGTTCATGCATTCTACCTTAACAACTAGGGATGTCTCAGTATACGAAACTATCCAGTGAGACCTAAAAAGGAAACTGACATTAGGCCTCATTATCAATGCCGTTAATTGATGTTTCCATGGCAATATGTTCCTAGTTGGATTGAATACATGCAATGTAGGGTCAAAAGTTGAATAGCGGTCAAGTCAGCGGCGAATCTGAATTCAGTTGCTATGTAATGTTCATTCGGTAATTGCATTTAATGCGGACGAAATTGTTTTGTTTGAGATTACGATTATTTTTGTGTGTCTCCATGGAAGACAAACAAAAAGTCTCTATTGTTCATCGAATAGAAACGGCAAGATAAAGTTTTGTGCTGACATTTGTCTTGATAGAAAAAAATTATGATTGCCAGCAGAATATTTTTTAAGTGATTCTTTTAAAAAAGTAATATATTGTAATTTCTGCGTAATGTGTATCGGGTAGCGTCGCATCGTCTATTTACCTCCCTCATTTTAGTCCCGGGTTAATGTAATCGATTACGAGTCAGGACTATGTTGATAAACTGTGTGTTTTGCCAAGATTTAATTATGAGTTGGGATCATAATTATTTTTCCTAAGCCAACATTTACTAGTACAGTATCATTTCGAGGTACGTATTTTTGCAAACAACTCGTCCATGTAAGCTTTGTTAATTATCATTACTTTAATATGTTCTATGTGTATTATTATGTCAGTTTTATCTATAATTATTTCACTGATAGCAATCAATTGTAAATTGTACACTAATGTTCTCCCACCATCAATCAAAACACATCTCTAGCTGGATAATATTTCGATTGTGCAATATGAAAATAATAATTGTGAGCGCATAACTATGTTCGATGTTATCCAATAGTTTCTTTCCTATTCACAGACAACGGTAAGTAACTCGTTCATACCTTTTGTTTTCCTTGACATATTATGTCAAGTCCGTCGATAAGCCACGGGAAGTCTAAATGATCTCTTGTAAGAGAGCACCAGTGTATTTGGTCTCTAGAGATGTCAATGAAGGTAATGAATGGTCACTTAGTTTTTATCTTAGTTCTAGATATTTGTCCAGCTTTCTCCCTGACTCATCATTGTACATACGAAAACAATGCTTCAGGTAAGATCTGTAATTTTTTTAACGGGTCCTGAACAAAACAAGAGACTAAATGGTGTTATTGTTCTGGTCATCATGCTTAGTTTTGTAATTGTCTTAACCAAAATTTTTAAACATCATCATTGCCTATATTAATCGCTTTTTCTCTTGTTCCATCTCTTTTTTTTTTAAATTGTCTAGGATCACTTCTACGAAACTATTTGATTTCAAGAGTTTTGTTAAATTCTGTATAAAAGATGATGTTCACTATGTTACCCAGTGCTATAGCTAACTGACGTTCCTCACGGGGTGAATGCAATGAAGTTGATGCGTAAGTGTCATGTTGCTTTAAACAGTATCAAATAAAATCACCAGGCTAAAATAGATTAAAAGTATATGGTGCAAAACGCTTGGCCATCTGAAGTTACCACTGTCTAGGACACGTCGATGTGTTTGATATAGAAAGAAATTTTAATCGATGACTCTGTTGAGAGCCATATTACTGACATGCCAGCGTGTAAAAATTTTGAGTAACTTTCCTTGGAGAGCATGATCTTTCAACTATGAACGGAGCCTATAGATTTTCACTTCTGCTCGTCTCATTGGATACGCGGCTGTCGTTCTGCTCAACGTTTGTTGATTGCTGTCGTTTAATGCAAAACGTCCATACAACGCATCTAAAGAATATCATCTTCCATGATGGTTTTATTGTAGTTTAGCATTGGCCATCATTTGAAATACGGATTTCTGCGGTTGACTTTCAGGAACACATCCATTCCATTCAACAGATACATGTCTTGAAACCACGTGTCCAAATGCCAACGATTAATCGGTACTAAATTGCGTTCTTGTTTAATATTTTTCCCGACGGTCGTTGAAACCAACATTCTGTCGAGTCTGTGTCGTTAAAGATGTCCATGGTGTCAGGTCTGCATATCATAGAAGCATCCATAAGGTTTTCTACACCGCTGTTCTGTATGTCCTGAACTTTTCAGGTATGCTATGTAAGACGTAAGTATTCATTTTGTTGCCTAGCTACTAATCCTACAAAATCCGATAACTTAATCAGAGAAATTGCTGCCAAAATCAAGAATGTCAAGGTCTTATTTAAACTAAGTGCTTTGTATTTTATTTATTTCTACGTAATTTCGATGGCTTATAATACAGGATAATGCAATCTTTTGTGATGGAAGAAACAGGTAAATGTGGAAGAAATTTTAGACAGTGGAGAACCGACGACTTTGCCTTCACGCCTGTCAATTTCGGGATAAAACTCTTTAATGTTGTTTTGGGTCCTAGTTCTAATGGACTGTGTTGATGTTTTAGAAATGAAATTGGTTGTTTTTGCCAATTGATTGCAATATTGTGATTCTCAAAATAATCAACTAATTTATTATTATTTTAAAAAACATTCACATATTTCTTAATTACAACATGCTAAAGCCTGTATAATAACGAAAAGAAACAATTTTCATTGTGTCATGTTAAGTTTAAGCTGTTTTTCTCTAGAATACCTTGAACATTTTGCTGTAAATAAAAGACGTACACGCATGAAATGGGACTCAACTAACGTTGTTTTATACATATATATACACATATTGTGTAGAGTGTATATTCAGTTCAATATTTAAAGATAACATGTTTACATGGCTAACATATGTTTGTAATTTGTAAGTAAGATATTGATATACCTATTTTGTTCAAAATTTTCTAGAACAAAAATGTGATGAAATGTTCCAATTACCTTTTTGTTCAGAATTTTCTTGAACAAAAGTGTGATGAAATGTTCTAATCACCTTTTTTGTTTAGAATATACTAGAGTAAAAGTGTAATGAACTGTAACAATCACCTTTTTGGCTCAGAATGTTCAAGAACAAAAATGTGATGAAATGTTCCAATTACCTTTTTACACAAGACATATTGTTAAATATATTTTCTTACTGAGTGAAGAATTTGTTATACAAGGCCCCAGGGGAGGCGTTTTTAGTCCTATTGCAAGGACAGTATTCAAACGAAATGTTTTGTCCTATGGGTCTCGGAGCAAACTGATTGCAGTTTAGTTACATGTGAGGAGATTTTAATTCATATTAAGGTACAGTTTTAGTATTCTCAAGGAAATACACACACACACATATTGCCATAGATTACGAATACAAATTATCCTATACTTCGCTAGGATAGAGAGCGATTTTCATTTCATTGTATCAATAACACTATAATCACAAAAGAATATATCAGTCTTGGCATGCATTTGTAGGTACAAATAATTGTACTGCAGACAATGCGTCCAGGTACCTCTCTTATACATTCATCTATATCACGCATGTCTTATTTTTGTTGTGAAACAGCCTTGTGTGACGTTGTTGAATACACAATGAACAAGCAAATGGACCCATATACAAGGTTTATGATCAGATAAATAATTTTTCAAGCATTCATCGCTTCATGCATTGATTACACTGAAAATCGCTTAGTGAACATAACACTATTGACACTAAAGATAGATTAAATAATATATATATATATATATATATATATATATATATACAGGTTTGATGTATACAAAATGCCAATTCATATCTGGCCAGGCAAAGGTATGCTTTGGAGTAATTTGAATAATCATACCTGCCAAGGCTGATATTTTATATGAGGCTAACCAAGGCCGATTTACAATGTGTATCATGTTTTGTCTGGTCAGGACTGTACAAGGAATATGTGATTTTGTGTAATCAGGCCTGCTAATGCAAATTTACAAAATATATGATATGTTGTATAAAATTAGACAATCCTGTGCTTATTGAGGTGGTATATAATAATTTCTGTAAATGGGCCAGCCAAGACTAATTTATAAGGTACATGATATATTTGGTATGATCAGCTTGCCAATGCTAATTTAGACGGTATATAATTTGTGTAATCAGGCATGCCCAGGCTCATTTGGAAGTTATATGATATTTGGTATGATCATGTCGTCTACCAAGTCTTAGTACAAGACATCTGGCGTGTGAAGGGAGTAGCCAGATAAAGAAGTACACAGCATACGATGATATGCAGTTCAACAAGAACCAGCATCCGAAGCCGCTTCGGATGCTGGAGGTCTCTGTATCGATTTTGAACGGTTTTTAGCATTGTAGCTGAAGTGGGCAGATGTTCACGTTTGCACGGGATATAGACGACCCCGCCCTCTATGAGTCCCCTGCTGCTGGATAACCGAAGGCTAGGGTGCTTACACAGTACCTGGTTGGGCGTATGAACTTTCTCAATAAGGTCACCGCCCAGGGCGGAGGAGTCCCAAGAAGGACTCAACGGCCATGTGTCCAGGACCAAGGCGAGCCACTAGTTATGTGGAGTTCGGCTGTGGTCAACAGCCTGGAGAGGGATGGACTCTGCCAGGTTCATTGCGCAAGACACACCACATGCAATGACAACTTATACCTCTACCCATACCGGATCGGTCGTCGCCCGGAACAAGGACCGCGCCTTTTGTCTTGCACCAGGACAGACGTATTAAGTGTGCTACTGGTGCACGATCACCACCAAAACTCCGAATCAGAAACAACATCAGCATTGCTACATGGAACATCAGGACATTATGAACGCCTGGAAAGGTAGAGGAACTAATACACGAAATGAACAGATACCATTGGACCATCCTGGGACTGTGCGAAGTACGATGGAAAAACCTTGGAGAAACATCAACACAGGATGGCCATAAACTATACTACTCTGACAGAGAAGATAAACATGAACATGGTGTCGGATTTTTCGTCCACAAAGACACTGTGAACACTGTCATGAGTTGTCGGCCAGTCTCCAGCAGGCTTATCATCATACGCTTGAGGGCAACACCACTCACTATCACCATTGTGCAAGCTTACGTTCCAAGTACAGATCATGATGATGAAGAATTAGAGGATTTATACGACCAACTGCAAGAAGTCCTGGACCAGACCCCAAAGAAAGACATTCTTGTGGTGCAAGGAGACTGGAATGCCAAAATAGGAGAGGATGCCGTTGATAACTGGAAAGGCACATGTGGATGCTACTGCAATGCAGAGACCAACGACAGAGGCTTAAGGCTCCTGGAATTTGCCAGCTTCAATAATCTGAAGCTGATGAAATGTTTGGTCCACACAAAGCATCCAGAAGGTGGACCTGGCATATCCCGAATGGAGAACACCATAACCAGATTGATTATATCATGGTGAAGAGAAGTTTCCACACCAGCGTAAACATTGCCAAGACAAGACGTTTCCCAGGAGCAGACATTGAAAGTGACCATGAGTTAGTGATGATGACCCTCCGACTAAAAAAAGTCGACAAAGAGGGCCCCACAGGAATCAAGTTCAACCTTGACAAGCTAAAAGACCCAGAGGTCTTGGAAGCCTTCCAGACAAGGATAGGAGGGAAATTTGCACCACTGTTACTTCTTAGTGCAGAGAACACATTTATAGACGCAATGATCGACACATTTAACATAGCAGTGACCCAAACAGCCAGTGAGATCCTTGGCAAACATCGACGACCAAAGAAACCTTGGGTTACAACTGACATACTTGATCTGTGTGACAAGCGTCGAGAGCTAAAGAAGAAGAAGTCAGAAGTAGATGGAGCAAAACAATACAGGGAAATCAACCAGGTTATCAAGAAAAGCATTAGAAAGGCAAGGGAGACATGGATTGAAAACCAGTGTAAAGATATAGAAAACAATCTAAAGAAAAATAATAGCAAAAAAGTATACCAACTGGTTAAAGACCTGACCAGTGTAAATCAAGGACGCTCCTCCATCATTCAAGATAAGGGATGGAAATGTCTTACAGAAGAACAAGACATTCTTAAGAGATGGACAGAATACTGCTCAGACCTGTACAACCACAGACCTACAGGGGACCCAGACATGCCTAACACCCCATCAGTGACCAACACTGACAACTACCCCATCCTCCGAGAAGAAGTAGAGGCTGCAGTGAAAGCATTGAAAAAAGGGAAGGCAGCAGGAGTAGACAACATTCCTGCAGAACTAGTCCAAGAAGGGGGTGAAGCCATGATAAGCGCCCTACTAACAATCTGCGCTTTGACATCGATGGCCTTGTAGGAAATGAGGAGGAGCTAGCTCAGTTGGTGGAAAAACTGGATAGGACAGCTACTGCTTTTGGTATGGAAATCAGTGCAGAGAAGACCAAATTGATGACTAACAACACCAGTGGCATCAGCACTGACATCATAATTAGAGGCCAAAAACTGGAAACAGTTAATAGATTCAAGTACTTAGGAGCCATCGTGACAGACGAGAGATCGAAACCAGAAATATTGTCCAGGATTGCGCTGACAATAACAGCAATGGTAAGGCTGAAGACAGTTTGGAAAAACAGAAACACCTCAGTCAGCATATATTCCTATATGCCTGTGAGTCATGGACCCTCCCGGCGGATCTCGAAAGGAGGATACAAGCTGTTGAAATGAGATGCTTTCGAAGGTTGCTTGGCATTACATATAGAGATCATGTTACGAATGAGGAAGTGGGAAACAGAATTAAGCAAGCCATTGGGCCCTACGAAGAGCTATTGACCATTGTGAAAAAGCACAAAATGAAATGGTATGGACATGTCACACGATCAACAGGGCTTGCTAAGACAATCATGCAAGGTACAGTGCAGGGAGGGCGAAGGAGAGGAAGACAGAGGAAAAGATGGGAGGATAACATCTCAGTGGACAGGACTGAAGCTGAGTGACACAGTGAGAGTACCATAGAACAGAATGGAATGGAGGAAGCTGGTTGTCAGGTCATCAGTGGTGCCTAAACGGTCGGTAAGACTAAGGGATAGATAGATAGATAGATAGATAGATAGATAGATAGATAGATAGATAGATAGATAGATAGATAGATAGATAGATAGATAGATAGATAGATAGTTAAGACAGCATAAAGAATATTATCAAGATGTTTATGTTTGCTGTATTGTGAGATTGAGATTTAAAGCGTCCAAGAAATAAACGCCCCGTATACACCTATACAAAACTCTATAAAATTTGTCACATTATTTTTGTATTCTTTCTACTGTTGATACTTAGTCATAAGGTCTGAACCTACGTCGAAACAATAGTATCTTAAATCCCACTGCAGTATCATAGGATAACAGTTTACTTATTAAAAAGCAATTGTACAAATTCTTCATAAAAGCTATTTGTTCTAGCACAAAGATATTTGTGATAAAGGGTGATTGGGTCTTGTTGGGCACTGTAAACAAAGCAATGTGGACCATCTGGGGCCAACCAGACCCAGGAATGGTGTCACGTGACGTGTCCAGATACTGCAATATAGTTTGTGGGTGTTCGAATATATGGGTCAAAAGTCTAAGCGTCACATGCAAAAGAATTCTTATACAAACGGGTTGAATTTTTACTAATCATAGTTTCTACATTTTTTTTCTTTCTTCCTTGGGATCCTTTAACTTGTTTCTGTTAGTTTGCCTAATTTTTCCTGATAATTGTATAAATCATTTTCTTACTCACACTCTGGAAAAGAGATAGTGAGTATCATTTTCTTTTTGTACACATCTATCAGTGCTGCCAGTTACTTTGTCAATTCTCGCCCGTGTGCCTATAAAATGCAGCCCAAAAACGCCCAATTTATAGATTAAAATCCCAAGAGTAAATAAGAACCAAATACCATAAATTTAACAATATTATATCAGTGATAAAGTGATAATAGATCCTCCGCCCTACAGACTACAGTTACGAGCATTGACATGCTATTGATATGCTAGCTTAATTGAAATTTGAAATTAGAAGCGCGCTTAGTTCTTCATGTTCCGGATCTTCAACAAAACAAATAACAATGTGAGATACATCTAAGGAGATAAATCCAGAATAATGGATTCATTAGGATTTTTAGATATTATCGTCACTAGCGCCAATTTGAAATTGAATGCGGAGAATTTAATAGCAATTTGATGCAGCCCAAATTACGGCCACACAAATCAGAAACCAGCCCAAAAAACCGCAACCTACAATCTAATAAAAATTCACACAAATAAATTTTGAAAGGAGCTCAATCTGGCAACTCTGATGCTAGCTTAATTGAAACATGGAATTAGAAGCGCCGGAATTTAACAAATGTTTAAGTATGTCAGATAACATCTATGGAAATGCATCCAGAATAATAGATTTATTAAGATTTTTTAAAAATATATATTATCGTCACTAGCGCCAATTTGAAATCGTTTGCGGATAATTTAATAGCAATTTGATGCAGCTCAAATTAAGACGACACAAATAAAAAACCAGTCAAAAAAAAAAAAACGGAACCTAGAAAAATTTCCCGCAACCGAATTTACAAAGAAGCCCAATTGGGCTATAAAACCGCGAATTTGGCAACTCTGACAGTCATCGTCTATTTTGGAAAGACAATGACAAAAGCATTTATCATAGGTCATTCCCTTTGTAAATGGCTAGGTCGGTATTTGAAGTTAAGGGCGGATCTTAGACCCGTTCCGTCAGTCAACATACCGCAAGTTTGCAATGTAAACATGAAGGGGATTGGAGGGTTGACAATTGACGAGCTTTTGCGCCATTACATGAATGAAGTGCGCTTAAGACGCCCCGATATTGCAATTCGTTTCAGTGATGTAAACGCTGATGCATCGCCAGATGTACTACACATTTACATATCACATATTTATCTAGGTTGGGAAATACCTGGCCTCATAAAAATATATGAAGAATCTTTCACTTCTATCCACTCATTGAGAAAGAGAAAGTGGGTGTTCTGCGGTGAGAAAACTTGAATATAGAGACCAATTTGGTCACAATCTCGGCAACTGTTAGCAATGTGTTGTGGTGCTCGTATCGGATCATATTTTCGTTTTCGGTTTAACTCTTTAGGTTTATGGCATCTTATCAACATGTTCATTCTCAGGAGCTGCAAATATCAATGCTTGTTTTCCTCTACAACGTTGGTTGCAAGAAATGTAAACAGTATATTGAACATCATAAAGATAAAAATATCAATAACCACAAGACCTTATCTCAAATAATGCAATTTTCTGCTTCCTGGCATTCTGGCTAGAATAACCTCATGTACACATTTATATAATGCAGTTTCCTTCAACCTGATATTCTCTGTAGAATGGACACATATTTAACTCAAATAATGATATTTCAATTTGAAATGCACATTCATTTACTGACCATCTCTGTACAAGAACCAGCATTTCAGTCCTAGAAACTGTCCCCCTGTATTTAATAATATATTGTATCTACTACATAATCCCATAAAAGTGTTTGCAGTTGTCATTGTATTATCTTTTAAAAACAAATGCTCTAAAATAGTTCACAAAATGGTCAAATTCAAATGAACGGAAATGGTTGCGCTTGTCATTTGTTTCAAATCTGCAAGAACGAGCTTCTTGAAACTGATACGACTCTTACTGTCTACAACTATGTAACAGAAAGAAGCAAAGCCAACAAGTTGAAGAAAAATATAAAAAAGGACACATTGTTGTAAAGTAAATCCTAACAATCGTAAATATTATATCCCAAGTCCCGAAGTACTGAATGGTATGAATGGATACCATTATTTTTGAAGGTATGCATTCCTGCAACATCAAACTCCATTTTAACAATATCTTAGTAAGGCTTTCATGTTGCTAATAAACGTAAAGAGGTTGTAATCACTGAATACAATAATCGGAGAAGGAGCTGAATACTTAAAAGTGTTCCAAAGCCAGTATTGGAGCTATGCATTTCTTGTCGATTGTGGAGTAAATTGTCGTACTTGTTGTTTTTTAAACAAACATACCGGATGAACCACACAATTTATATCTTAATGAATCATTACTCTACCAAACACATTCATCATTATCCGTAAATCTTCAGGACCCTGAAAAAAGTATTGATTTCCAATAATATCAAGCCGTACCCGTGTTTGGTCGCATTTTCCTGATAGACAATGGGAATTCAGAATTAGCCTCAACCTTAACGTCTACAGGTCTAACTTGGGCGTGTCACAATTACTGGATTTTAAACTCCATTCCTATCATGTTTTGTCATGCCTAAGTTCACTTTTGACTGAGCAGAATCAATATCAGTTGTTGCTTCACAAGCCGTTGACAAGTCTGAAACATTGTCTAGAACATCAATCTTGGAATCTTCAATTGATAAAATGTTTCTCGTTTAATAACTCCACTTGTCCTCAATTGACTTAAATATGACTACAACCAAATGATTCGTAACTGATTCCCCTAACAGCAAACAAAAGCAAATGAAGATATTTGTCCCAATTTTTCTGGTATCAAAACAATATGACCGAATCATTTTCTTCATAGTTCGATGAAATCTTTCCGAAACACATTTACGTTATTACTGACGTACCGATTTACACTGTTTAATTACCAATTCGTACACAACTTGTTGGAAAAGTCTAATCATAACATTTGATCCTTGAACAGATCGAAAATGTTTCGATAGAGCAACAAGTGTAAACAACATTATCCAAACTTATAATATGGTTTAGTTTTAATATTTCTCAAAGGCATTGCCTCTGTAAATTTTGTGGTCGCGCACAATGTTGTTTGCAAGTTCTGGTTGAATGACTTGGCTATAGGTAATCGTCCGACACAGTCTACCGTTATTATGTTGAGTGGTTCGTAAATGTAAGAATAAGTTCTCAATGAGCCTTTGAAATCACCTAATAATGTTTCTACCATTTATCAAGTGTGACAATAACCATATATATAATATGACTTTTAATTGTGGGCAATTAAAATGATATAGGATGCTGTGACAAGTCTTGTTTGGTTCTAAATGTCCAGCCAACGAACGTTAATAGGCAATGATGAGAATTTCCTATCGGGATGACCTTGCAAGAACAATTTGATAGTTCACGAACTAATCTTTACTAGTGGGTATCTCAGGTGGTCTTCAGTTGTTTATAAGGACCACATTTTGCACAAACTAGCTCACTGTCACTTCTGTGACTTCTACTTCGCTAAACGCCTTTAGACACAAAAATTAGATCTCAGGACAGTTTTCTTGTTTGACAATGAAAGATTGTTGTTTGACATCCTCATTATATTAAGAGAACATGTAATGAAAAGAGAGGGACTGCGATAAGCACATTTAAATGGTCAACCCTAGCATCAAAGGTGATTTCATCAAGAGAATAACCAATAAATTTATCAGCTAAAGGAATATCATCAACGTCACTTTAACCATAGGTCCGCTAGCTGCCCAAACTTAATTTAAGACTGGTAGGTTAATGTGTTCCTCAACATTTCAGTAAGAACAGGTTTGACTTAACTAGCAAAAAGTGATATAAAACTTTCAAAAAGACTGATTCATAATTTTCCCAATTAGTATCAAAACAAGGTTTGTTCTACCAAATCAATGAATTGCTTTCAATGCTTGAACATGACTCTGGCGTTTTTTACATAAGAGTATTTGAAACACATCCGTTTTATTCTCTTGCTCATTTGTGTCATGTGCCAATCAGAAATGACGTCATCTGTCATTTTACAATAAGTGTACATTGAAAGAAACAAGGATTTTTCATCCGTCTCTTCAGACGTTTCGTTTCTAAAGGTTGTGTCACATTGAGAATTGGAAATACTCTTATGAGAGTGAGATGAATATGTTTATACTAAAACCTGCTGAAAGGAAGACGTTTTGACAAATCAAACTGTGGGTCAAGAATAGTCATCAGATGTACGGTGAGTTTTTTGTAAAGTTAACACTCTTTGCTAATCATTATTGGTCCTACTTAACATCACACTGGATGTTAGTGATCTCTTCAGCTAATATGAGGTGTCTGAGGTTATAATTTTGATCAACCTTCTTGACTGAGCACCACCTATCAAAACATTGCTCTTTTCTACCATTGCACATTTTTCATGGCCTTTGTCGAAATGCTTGATGTACTAACTCATAGCCTTTCAAGAAATATTCCTTAACCAAATCATAATCAACACTTGGTTTTACCGAAACGTAGACTTCACGAGCGTAGCCAACATGTACAGTTTGTAATAACAAATTACATTGTTCTCTTGGTTATTTCAAGTCTCATAGCATCAAAACATATACTTATACCTAAGGGTGGAGTGTTCTTCCGATCAGTTCTAATTCTGTTACTTTATGTTACATTTAATTATCTCTCTCTCTCTCTCTCTCTCTCTCTCTCTCTCTCTCTCTCTCTCTCTCTCCTTTTCTTCGCTAGGGATTTGTATTACCATTCTTATTCCTCTCTCTCTCCATCTTCATGTTGTTTTCGTCTTTCACTCGTTCGTCAGCATTTAATTCATATTTCTCTATCTGAATCCCACTTATGCATTTCCATAATTTCGTTATGGAGTTAAAGTTTTATTGCCATCTAGTGTTTTTTGAAATTACCAATGTTACAGAAAACTCTATCATCCAGAATATCCTTTCCAATAAATTACCAAACCAAAATATTCCTTATTTCTGGCCTGTTTAATTTCTTTTACTTCCGAAATTTTCTTTCGTCTGGCTAGCGTAAGCAACGCATTCAAAATTGAACATTGTGAATGGTTGTTCTTATATGCGTGAAAAGATAACCGATACCAAGGAGAATACAACTTCCTAAACAAAGACAATTTCTATTATTTCTCATATGTTTAAAGCATATTCATATCGCTGACCAGCCCTCAGTTTAGCCTTTATTGACGAATCCATAGTGTCAAACTAAGTAACCGAAAGAACTGAAAACAACATTTTGAGTAAAAGTAAACAAGCACATTCGTTGGCAATAATACAAAAGTGAAAACTGAAAATACACAGTATTGTGAATTAAATACCAAATAATCTTAAATGTTGTATTACATGTCCAAAAGAATGCAGTGTTCCAAATGACTTCCAGTAGTCTTAAAAATGCAAGCGCACCAATAGGCTTTAATGTTTTGATTTAAAACTAATTGTTCAATTGTTTTTTAAAAAGCCGAAACTCTCTTTTTAATCTAGGAAAAAAGTGAAGCACAAAATATGAAATTAAAAATGCGTAATAAGTAGAGTATAGGTGTTCGTCCTTCATATTTTGTATGCTTCCCGAACAGGTGTTGCGGCGATTATAGAGATATGGAGACAAATTTCTTGGGGAAAACAGTATTGAAATCATTTGGTAAGAATATGTTTTTCCCCTATGGGAGCCGTATATTTCACGACCCTGACCTAAAAACTCTTTTGCATAAAAAAGAAAGCCCCCCTCCCCCAAAGAAAACAACATGGCTTTAAATAAGTTATCTATCATCTCCTGGACATAATATAGATAGTAGACTCATATTGTGACATCTAGTTTAATCTTCAAAATAATAATGGGGTCCAATGTTTCAAGATTGTAGGCGGACACTAGATGTAAATTTACAACAGCTGATAGTTACCGTTTCAAGATTCAGCCATGTTATAGATGTACTGGGACCTGGATACAATGCTATAATGTTCAAGTTAAGAGTCTAATTTACGAGTAACAGCAAATCTCCATTTTGGTAATTAGAACGGTAAGATAGTTTTATGCGCTGACAATTTTATAATGGACGTTTCATTATTATTATTATTATTATTATTATTATTATTATTATTATAGCCATTAGATCAGGGGTCTCAAAACATTACGCGAGAGGGACTGCATTGCAGTTTGGTTCTTACTCACGGTGTTTTTTAAAATATATTTTGCCTCCAATTTTCACTACCAGTCAGCATATGTTATGAAAGGGTGACGGCCTATGTTGGACGGCCTCTGATCTGGCTTGATGGCCTATGTTGTACAACCCTGCTATAAAATAAAAAAAAAAACAATTCTGAGTGGCGTGTGTTTAAAACTAGAATCTGCATCGAATAATGTATGCATCATGTTTGTTACGTAGTGGCCCAGCACTTGGATGGATACTGTCTCTGTTGACTAACGTCTCCAACTACAATCAAACCTGGTATACCAAATAAATATTATGACTCTCTTGTACAATGGGATAGTAAGCATTTTATCGAGATTTTGTAGTCTATGCTTGGTCGTAGCTGGCAATAGATACATTTATGAATTATAAAGTTCTCTCTTCATTGCATATTTGGTTGCTATCAAGTACCTGTTGAGTAAAAGCTTAGATACTGACTGTGGTATTTCATCAACTATGAAAATGTAGTGTCCAGGAATGCATATTACGATAATTCTCTCACAGCGAGCAGTTGTTGGTAATATGTAAGGTGAGAAGGAGCGTTAATACTGATAATTATGTTATGTGTCGAATATTGCGAGATAATAATCCAAGTCACACAAATACTACGTCACCACTCCGGACTAAATATCATTGTATGCTTTTCATTGTTGAAAGTACTATTGTAAGTAGATTTTAAATTTTACAGTTACGCTACGGGCCAAACACCGTCTTTTCTGTACTGCCGTACCTGCTAAAATTTATATGATTCGTAAGAGGTACCTGAATGTTTCCATTAATACAAAGAGAAACCAGAAATGAAAAAGAAAAAAAATGCCCAACCACACATACAAGAAACAAAACACCCCCACCTCATCCCCGAAAAAAAGCAACAAACAACGCGAAATCTTTAAGCCCCTACTCTTAATCACACATATTATGTTCTGTTCAGCAAGGGGCTAGAAAGGTTCTAAACCAGCTTTGATTTTAATGTTGACCAATTTTTCCAACTGTAATCAAACCTGGTATATACCAAATAAATATTATGACTCTCTTGTACAATAGGATAGTAAGCATTTTATCAAGAGTATTCTGTGTCTGGTCATTGCTTACAATAAATATATTTATGAATTATAAAGTTATCTATTTATTGCATATTTGGTTGCTATCTAGTACTTGTTTGAGTGAAAGCTTAAATACTGACTGTGGTATTTCAACAACTATAAAAATTTAGTTTCCAGGAATGCATATTACGTAATTCTCTCTGAGAGAGCAGATGTATATAATATTTAATGTGAGAAGGAGGTTTATTGCTTCTAATTATGTTATGTGTTGAATATTGCGAGATAACTAATCCAAGTAAACAAAAATATTATGTCATCTCTCCGGATTAAATATCATTGTCAACTTGTTATTGTTGAAAGTACTGGTGAAAGTAGATTTAAAATTTTACAATTACTGTATCGGGCCCCCCCCCCCCCCAACACCGTCGTTTCTGTACCGCCGTACATGCGAAAAATTATATAATTCGTAAGACGTATCTGAATATTTTCGATTAATCTAAATAGAAACATGAAATGAAAAAAAAAATGAATGCTCACACCCCACATACAAGGAAACAAAACACACAAAACCAAAAAGAGAAAAAAAGAAACAAACAACGCGAAATCTTTAAGCCCTCGCACTTAAATCACACATAGGTGTTGTGTTCAGAAAAGGGTTACGAAGGTCCTAAACTATGGTGTTGGATTACCGGTATAATTATTTGCATGTATTTTATATTTGATGCAGTATTGTACATGGCTGATTGCAAGTGCCACTTTCATAATTCTATACATGCATATTGTATTCTTCATTGATGCAAACTGTACGTGGCAATTTGCAAGTGCTACTTTCCTTCTGCATTATTGTAAATGGCTGCTTGCCAGTGTTACATTCAAAATTCTATCAATACAGTACATTGTATTCTTCATTGATGCAAATGGTAAAGGGCTAGTTACAAGTGCTTAGATCTACTTTAATTCTCGCGTCATTGTATTTTGCCTTTTGCCAAACGCTGTCTTCATTCTGTAGTTTGTTTGCTATGTCGGTTATTACGAGTTGTATATTCTATTTATATAAACTTGCCATATTACAAATTACATCATTCCATCTCCTGATTTCATTTAGATTTGGCCTTGCAACAGTCTAATTTTGTCAGTTTCATCTTTCTTGTCCAACTCGTGTCGCCATCTGTTGTCATAAGGGATACTATATGGCATTATGGCAAAAGACGGCGCTCTTAATTTCCAAGATTTTCCCCTCAAAACAAATAATGAATGCTATCCAGCGGAAATTCGATTACTTTACGGCACTAATTTTGCGCGGCAGAAAGAACGTATTAGATATACGTGTGAACAAAAACTCGTAATTCTTTCAGTCAGGTATTTTTTTTAGGTGTAAGTTAGCGACGAATTTGTAATTGTTCTATAAAAGCATGTGCTTTTTCGAAGCTCTAAGTGATGTTTGGTACGTTAAGAAAACAAAAACGCCATCACAACAGCAAGGTGGTCTTAGAGTTAAACCACAGCACAGGGGTCGTTACAAATCAAATTAGAGTATCCGTCCATGAATCAGGGTCTAACATGTGACAATATGTCCGTTTTATTTAACAAAACGAAAGTATCAAATGGTTATTTCTATAGTGCCTAAAAAACCGTTTTCCGATTTGAACCTACTTGAACCTACTTCGGCATACCTCAGCTACTGTCGCATTACAACAAATTCAAATGTATGTCAACTGAACAAGAAAATGCGTCTATTTGCAAGTATCAGATATTGATTCCACCAGGATAAAAACAGTACAGTAAGTATATTAATTAAACATAAATTAGTGGAAGAGTGTCGATACAGGTTGCCAAGTATGTGCGATATTCCTGAAACTTTGACTACTCGTTCCGATGTCAACGAGATCGGAACACACTATACAAGGCCGTTATTCGAATGTTAAGACATAGCACCTGAACAAAATCAACATGTGTTATGTCTTATATGTAGGTCTTAGGGCTCAATACAAAGAAAATTAGGAGTATCCGTCAATGAATCAGAATTTGACCTGTAACAGTGTGTTATATTGTTGCAGGTTATACCCTGATTGGTATGCAGAGAACTCGCCCCATGGAGAACTCGCCCTGGGAGAACTAGCCCTATGGAGAACTCGCCCTGGAAGAACTCGCCCCAACGTATCTGGAGAATTCGCCCCTGAGTGGTTGGAGAAGTCGCCCCACTTCGTCAGGAGAAGTCGCCCCCAAACCCAGATAACTTTTTTATAGCAGAATTAAAACATCTTTTACGTTGTTCATTTTTAGATTTTTATTTATACGCGATCGCAAAAGAGATATTAACTGTAATCATAAAAACAATATCATAGTTATATTTCTAAGACTATATTCAGTCTTTAAATAATCTAATGAATGACGACAGTATAGTGATTAAAAAGGATGATTAGTCAAACAGTATCATTATTATGAATCAAGAAGATTATTTTAAATACGTTAAACGTCATTTAAATGACGAAAACTACTACAGACGTATTGGCGAAGATCCGTCAATAGAAATTAAATAACAAATTTCAGCATGCATTAATGAGATGGCTACAAAAAGAAAATTCCGTATATGAGGAATTTGATACTTTCCCTCTAGCATTCGTACACTTCAATTCTACATATTAACCAAAACTCATAATGAAATCATATATTAAAGATACAACAACTTTCATTAAAAGGTTGAAGTCTATACGAAAAAGCTATATGTTAATTTCAGTCCTGGTATTATTAGATGTAACATCACTATATAACAACTTTCCGCATGCAGTTGGTATTGAAGCGTGTACAAATGTTCTTGATTACAATCCTAATAATAGCCCACTATCTTGTGAAGATATTTATATAATATTAAAACTTATCTTGGAAAATAATTATTATCAATGTAATAATACGAAATACATACACATAATTGGTACCGCAATGTGTATTAATATGGCTCCTTTATACGCTTTCCTTTCATGGGTAAATTTGAAAAGGACTTTCTTCAAAACGAAAAGTTTAATTCATCCCTTTGGTTCAGATTGTCGATGACATATTTATATTTGGAAGCAGTCAACCGAAGAACTGTAAAATTGTATTGATCGCCTAAATCATTTTCACCAGACAATTAAATTTACTTATACTGCATCTAGTACGCATGTTTCATTTTCAGATGTAAATGTGATATAAAATATTGATAACACTATCTCTGCAAATATTCATATCAAGGAAACTAATATCCACCAATATGTGGAATAATCGTCATGTCAGCCCATGTTATGTAAAAACGGTATACCACATAGCCAGTCGAGAAGATACCGACGTATTATTTCAGATGATTGTCAATTACAAAATTAGTTGAATAAATTCCAAACATATTTACAAAACAGAAATTATCCTACACATATAATTGATTCTGCGCTGAACAAAGCCTGTAATATTACTCAGCATTGGACTTTAAACAAAGCACTATGTACAATATAGAGAGATGTAAATCCTTTCAAAATACGATCGAATCCTTCATTATGTAATTTACGTTGTATAATTAATAAATTTTAGTCTCCTAAATTTATCAAATAAATTTATCTATTTACCAGTGTAAAAACACTTTACAAAAATAAATCAATAATCGCTTAAAAAGGACCCAAGAATTTGCAAGATTTTTTTTATCAGTAATAAACAGAAGAAAAAAAAGAGAAAAGAACATTTTCGTCAACTAAATGTAACATACACCGGTGCTCACGATGTGCAAATATAAGAGAAACTACTATGAATAATAATTACTTTAATATATTAGTTTTCATCTAATATTTCAACACAGTTTAACACCAATAATAACTCTAAGCGAATTGTCTTTCATGCCGATATTTTATAACCAGTGAATATCACAACATATGGCACTTTAAAAAATGGTATGCATCAACAATAACCATTTATTTGGTTGTATTATTTATAATAAAACGTACAAGTCAATTTTGAGCGCCTTTTATACTCACAAAACTTCTTCTTTTGCAAAACAAATCGCCTGTTCATAAAAAGTATTACCTATGTATCACGACCTTTTTGGAATGATAGACGTATATTGCTATAGCAAAAATGTATGCATGAAGGAAAGAAACGTATATAATGAGTTAACGTGTCAGCGACATTGATTTGTGACTCATTAGTTATTTTGGGTCATGTACGCGTGATCACGGTGTTATTATATATTAATAAATAACGTAATCTTGTTTTTTTTACATCGGAAATTTAGTAGTCAAATATTTTTTAAACTTCTCTTTTAACTTGAAAAACTTTGTTATTATTGAGAAATAATAAAATTACGAACACCGACAAAATACGCTAAATGATGTAGTATGACTGATCTTTCAGAAACCGTCCGAATTCTGCGCATTAGCCATGATGATTAACTCGATAGCGACCGCATTTCTTGTGTAGGCATCAATAACGATTTTTGTTTATTGAGTTCAAGTATCATTTGTTAATGGTTAGCAAATCTCAATGAAAAAATCAGATTAAATTGTTCAGTTAGAGAGATAATAAATAACACTTTGGCTTATTGACGGTCAGCGCCAATTCAGTCGATTTCGGGTTATAAAAGTCAATGTCATAACGTCATCTCAGAATGACTTAGGTTATCATGTTGGCACCATTTTATATCTAAAACTGCAGACATACCATCATGCTTACATCCTCTTATTTTTCCAAATAAAACGCATATAATCATTTGAAGAGCAGAGCGCAAGGGAGAGAAAACACTTATGTTTCGTTAAGTACATAAGCGAAGTTGATCAAATGGGAAATTTGAGAAAAAAATGCAAATATTATAGATTTAATAAGTTACTAAGTTGAAGAATAACAACAATAAATGAAGCCTTGACAACCATGTGGCAAAATCTCAGAATTATTATATATTATCCTTGGGGCGACTTCTCCAGGCAAAGTGGGGCGACTTCTCCGACCACTATTGGACGACTTCTCCTAACACCTGGGATGAGTTCACCCAAGGCGAGTTCTCCATGGGGCGAGTTCTCCCAGGGCGAGTTCTCCATGGGGCGAGTTCTCCGCTATTCACCCTGATTCATGGACAGATACTCCTAATTTGCTTTTTGTTGACCTGCGCCTAGAGAAGGTCCATCTTCAACCCGCTGACCATATCATTATTCATATGAACCCAAAAATGTAAGGTTAGCGGCCATACATGCTAATTTATGCTGTAAAGATCGTTTAGTACGTCACCCATTTTAATACACCTTACAAAAGTCAATCTTTTCCTGTGATACTATTGAACATATGCCCTGGCAAAAATAACATTCAGAATAACATCAATAGCTCATAAAAGATAGATTGCAGGAAACAACCCCCACCCCGAACCCTATATTCATTGTTAGATACATATAATTTTCTTTGTAATGAGCCTCTGTATATCTCACTGCCTTAATAAACCGTTTGTATGGACAGCTGGCAGGGGAACAAGGGGAGTAATTAATCACACTAAGATGTCCCAAACACTCTTGAAAACACCCCAAGACACTTCAAATTATGTTTTAAAGTTCAACTTATTTCATTTGAACAGGTAATACTAATGGTTTAATCTTAAATACCCCAAAATTGAAAATTAAAAATGCAAGAAATGTTTAAGCCAATAACCAAGTCACCTACAGCAATGAAATTTATTGTACTTTAGGCTCTAAGCATTGAATAAAAGCATTGTTCATTTTAAGGTAATGTCTAATATTTCATGCATTGGTGTAATGTAATCACATATCAATAATTTAATCAATATTCCTTACCCCTATTTCGTTTGCAAGTAGTCCATATGCTACAGTTGTGATACAATTAATGTTTACAGGTAAATCAAACATTATGCAGTCTTATTAGTACAATAAATTGTAGTTGATGATGTTTTTTATAGGGTTCCTTGCATTTAAATTTATAACTAAAAGCAAATAGTTATTTGTTGGCTATTATTTTGTTTTCCTTTTATACTAATAATATATCCAGTTTATTGTTGCTTTAATTTTAGATGCCCTGTCTACCACTCCCATGTGCAGCAACACACAAAGACCTATTTCAGAGGTTAAAGAAAATTTGCGGAATATATTTGCTCTGTACAGAACTGCTAGAAGGTTCTAGAATCTAAGACAGGGGAAACAGTAAAGGCAGGAAACCCATGTTATAATGGACACACCGAGTTTGCTTGTTATCACGCACATCTGAGGTATAAAGAAAACCCCTCTCCAATATAGCGCGATTAGAAATTCTCGGGGGTTGGGGGGTTGGGTAAACGAGCTGAAAATATCTCACGGGAAATAATTAATGAAGGCGACGATATCTGTAATCGATTATTTGAAGATGGTATCATGGATATCAGTGTCTATCGAGAATTTATTGACGAACTCGTTGATGATTATCACAGCAATTATATAAATAACATTTAAAGGTCTTTTAGTGCACTCACACAACCTTCGTTTATATTATAAATTTGAACTTCAGGAAGCGATTTTTATAGGAAATATGTCATATACCTCATCAATAATGAAAATAATGTCCACAGAACATTGATTTTTTATCGTTGTTGACAAAACGCTCCTAGCTGATTTCGCGCTCGGTAATTTCCGTAAGGTAAAGAGGAATCGACATAGTTTAAGGAACACCGCTTTCCAATTGAGTTGATTTCAACGAGTGTATCCGTGTGTAAAAAATGGTGAAAAGTTGTATTGTTGGAGGTTGTAGTAATACAGCATAAGAAAGAGTGAGTTTGCACTCATTTCCTACTAATCCTGTTTCAATGAAACAATGGATTAAGCAGATACGAACGACAAGAAAAGATTGGACTGAGCCAGCTAGTGACAGGAGAGATAATCAAGTTGTCTGTAGTGACCACTTCAGAGAAGACGATTTCGATCCCACCTCTAAAGTGAAACAGTCGTTTTGGATTAAATACCATTAGACGACTCATGCCAAATGCAGTTCCATGTGTGTTTTCTCACCATATAACACAGAGTGCATGCACACCAGATCAACATAAATCAAGTGTTACGGCAGGCCTAACAACACGTAGCCCGAGAGGAGCTTTTCAAAAGCGAGAGCGAGCAAAAGTAAATAAATATTTATTGATTTTAGCATGCTATATTATTTGTTGTCAACCCTACACTCTTGCCACAACTATACATAGCTTGCGAGCGATTAATAATGAGTTTTTTTTTAGTGGGGGTGTGTTTACAAATCGTAATAGGTAGGTCCACTCTTACCCCCAAAATTATGAAACCTGCTTTATCAACGTGTGTGTGCGCAATGGTCTAAATCCACGATATATATATATATATATATATATATATATATATATATATATATATATATATATATATATATATATATATATATATATATATTGCTCCCCCCCCGCATTGTTCGGACCTCAGCCTAGAAATAATTACTGTGGATGCTGTAGCCCCTTTCCTGTCTGTTGCTGTTTTCAACAATAATAATAGTGTTATATCACAAGTGTTCATTTCATACTTAAATGGTGTGAATAGTTGGTGTATTGATTGTTTTTAATTGTAAGGACTAATTAGTTCTGAGGATCTGGGAGTAAATTACCTTCCTTGCTTAGTATACATTATTATGCAGTGGATCTCGCTTTAAGTCTGATTCACATCCACAACCCATTGATTTCAGATGTAATATAAATGTTTGTTTGATGTGATAGGTATATTATTATTATTCAGATTGTGTACAGAATCATACAAGGTAATATAAGAAGAATTATGCTTTAATATTGTTTATGATGTAAACTTCTAATGCAGCTTGATTAACTTGTATCTTGATGTTAGATGTGGAAAGAGATTTTTCAAAACCAGCATCCAGAAGACAATGTACAAGAGAAAACCCAAGCTACACCACTCACACAGTCAACAGTAGATTGTGCAACATATCCTGGTTTGCATACTGATGTCACAGAGAACTTTCCATGCATTTCCTGTGTTCAAATGGTTGGTATAGCTTAATATGATTTCATATGACCTCATATATGATGGCTTACTAGTAAATCAATAAAGATATGTTCTTATTTATTGTGGGAAAGCTATGCAATGTGTTTGTTATATGTCAAACAATATGACTAGTTAAGAGATCCAAGAGAATTCAGGCCTTACTGAGAGGAAAACAAATTGATTTTGTAATAATAATACACGGATAACTCACTGTTATAATCTCACCATTAAAAGTCAACAAGCAAATGACACATGTAACAATAGATTAACTAAGTTCAGTATGATAGTGTAAGAAAGTGTTTCTGTATACCATACACTTGTCCACTTTTCGTTACTGAGCAATATTACACTGTTATTGATAAGCTTATAATATTCATGAGTTACTCAACCAGCGCCGGATTAAGCACCGTGGAGGCCCATAGGCAGTCAAACTTTTGGGGCCCCAGACCCACGGTCACGGTCTCATGGGGGCCCCTGATGGGGCCCATAAAAGTCGCGGGGCCCATAGGCAGTTGCCTACTCTGCCTAATGGGTAATCCGGGACTGTACTCAACTGTGTGAAAACCATGATAATCAGAATGCAGATGTCATGTATGATATTTTCACAGGTTTTCAGGTAAATGTCCATGTGCAGAAAAGGAGCAAAGGCATTCAGTGTTCTTTAGACATCACACAGATAGTGAAATGGTGAAAAGAAAGACAGTTTTGATCAACTGGACACAGACCCTGATACTGATGATCATGATATTGAAGATGAGTGTTCCATGATAAGGGAGTCCGATGATTCAAGCTACAAACCAGATGAGAGTGATCGTATGGATTCAAGCTTCAACTCAAATACCTCTGGAAAAGGGTAATGTAAATTGCATAACTTCAGCATGTATGAACCTATTACTGATTTGATGGTGCAATCAAATTCTTATATTGCTATTCATGGCCTCTAGAATTAAGTATGTTTCCAGTCTTACACGTCCCATTTGCACACAACGTACAAGTCCTTGTAATGAGTGTGGCTAACATTTTCACTTGGGAAGTTCCGCCAGATCGCATACACTAAAAATGATGGCAAAGCAGCTTGATTTATTTTATATTAATCAAAACAAAGTCCTGGATTGTAATCAAAATAAAGTCTGTGCAGATTTATTTTTCTAGCACATATTCATAATGTGACAAAATAATTATACAGTCAAATATTAGTTATGTTTGTTAAAATGAATACCATTTTAACTTTTATTACTACATTATTTACAAATTTCAGAATATGTTGAAAGGTTGATGGCATCACTGGAGAAAATGGTCAGGAAACCAGTCAGTTATGTCACCATCTTTATGCAGCCAATCCCTGAGGCTGGACAAGTCGATGGCTGTCTGCATGATAACTACAAGTGCTTGAAATCTGTGTAGTTACCATCTTCACTTGAGAACTTCTGCCTGATTGCATCTACTGCACAGGATGGCAAAGCAACTATAATTTCACGGCCATGATATCCCCAGCGCCATCTTACCAGCTGCCTGTATGCTGTGTATCTCTTACGACTGAAAATATAATATGCAACATATTTTAGACTTGAATAAAGTTATATTGTGTCACCTATTCTTGTCTGTACTTATTTATTTCAAGTTTTCTGAGTCCAGACCATTAGCATAAAATTAGATTTTAATACAACCAATGGTAGGAAGCTAAATGAATCTTAAGTGAATAGGAACATACAACAATATGTTTTAAATATCATAGTGCAGAGTCTGTTCAAGTAATGGAAGTGTTTTTCAATTGAAGTTAGCTTCCAGTATAACAGACAAATTATGCTACCTAGGTTTATTCTTGAAAGTTTGGGGGTGAAAACTCCACATAAGAAACGGGTCAAATTTTCTCAGTGAAGGAGGGATTTCATGCATTTATAAATGACTTTGTTTTATATTTAAGGTTATACAGCAATCACCTTTCCCAAAAGTGACCCGATATTGGCGCCATAACTAGTTTGTGAACATTTTGCCGAAAATTCTTTACGTACTCTGACATAATTTCTTCGTGATTTCCATACTGCTGTGTGTATGCATAGTATGCTGCTTCCAGGACATATTCATCCAAGCAAACTGTCACAAATCTAGGATGATTCATGGTGCAATCCACATTGAGCTCCTTAGTTTCATCAAAAGTCACACTGATCTCTTTACAGTATCCACACTCTTAAACTGTTTCTTTACTGCTTCAATTTCTACACGCACACCTGAATAAATCAATATACATGATAAATATGCTCTATCATAATTAATGGGTTAGACACACACACACACACACACACACACACACACACACACACACACACATATATATATATATATATATATATATATATATATATATATATATATATATATATATATATATATATATATATATATATATATATATGTGTGTGTGTGTATGTGTGTGTGTGTGTATTTCTGTGCGTATTTATGTGTGTGATGTATTGTAAGACTTTTTTGGTACCTTTTGTACCACAATATTGAAATGCACATCTCGTCATAAATGTATTATATTTGTCTCATTGTTAGTTTCCCCACAAATATTTATGCATTATTTGCCATTTACCTAAACTGACATGGAAAAAAAAAACATTAAAGAAAGAATACTACATTAGTAATAATTGCAATAATAATGATAGTAATTACCAGAATGTAGAGCCCAAGCGCTGCTCAGCTTCAGCTTGATCATGGAATGTTCGCATCGGGGCCTTGATTCTCGTCTCGATCTAGCTGAAATTGTAACGGCCTCACTTCATAACGAGCAGAATTTTCTTCAGGTTCAAGGAGTTGGCCATCTTCAAGGGGTTCACCTTCCTCAAACGACGAAGCTTAGCATGTCAAATTTGACATAAATATGCTAGTATCGTCCCTATCAGCCATAATCACCACATACGCTAAACTTGAGGGACTTCCCCAATGCGCGTCACTGTTGTTGCTGATGCGGCTAAGTAAAAACTAATCACGTTGATTCCTTGACCATTGACTAGAGCGGGTAGAACCGGAGATACATCTTGGACATCAAATGGGCGCCAACATAGTTATAAAATACGTGTTTCATATTATTGATATTGCCATCTGAGCAAAATTTCACATTTACGTATCAACATTATTATTTGAACGATAAATTCATAAACTCATAATTTTACCTTTACACTGCTAAATCGTTACATGAACGATAGAATCATAACATACATGCCTTTACCTTGGTAAGTTATTATATTAACGATATAAACAAAATTACAGGCATCTACATCTATCTCATTATACGAGCTATATTTTCGTAAATTCATACGTATACTTGTATTTGATGATCGGGTGATCATACGTTTTTCACGTAAGGTTTAAATCCCTTTCGTTAAAATACTCCTTTGAGTTTTCATCGCTGAGTTACTTGTTGTTGATAGTTTCATGGTAGGAACTTCATGATTTTCATTATCGTTTGTTTATAATGGTGTCAGATTTGTTTATATTTAAACTGCGTTGATAAATAAACATCTTATTGACGCAGTTGCTATCGGTGTCTTCACTAATCCAGTCCCAACCCGGCTTCATCTTGTGACACAGGGTGTCAGAAGTGGGATTCTAATTGGATTAGGCGGAGCAGGGACTTCATCATGTGAGAAGTGTGAGGAGGAGGTTTATTGCATCTAATTATGTTATGTGTTGAATATTGCAAGGTAAATAATCAAAGTCATAAAAAGTAGATTTTCACATTTACCGTTACGGTACGACGTATCTGAGAGCTTTTTCATAAATAGAAAGAGAAACATGAAACTAAATCAGAGGTAAAAATATTTACTAGAAAGAAAAAAAAAAATGCCCCCCCCCCATAAAAGATACAATCCCGCCCCCTCCCCCAAATCCAACATAAAAAAAAGATAAATAAAAGCTCGCAACTTTTATGCTGCTGGTCGTTATCAATACATAGTATTGTTTTTAGAAAGGGTTTATGAGGGACATACACCAGTATCGATTCTCTTATATTAAACTGAAAAGGAATACAAAAAACAGTGTCACAGACAATTAAGATAGTAGTCATGGGATACGTACAATATTCAAGCTAACCCTTCTGTGTAAATGCCCTGTATTAGAACACTGCAAGATTGCTTAGCTGTTTTATGAGAATTATAGTTTGTTCGAAGGAATAGATACAGAAAGTGGAATATTATTCACTACATGAATAGTGGTCCCAAGTTAATGGAACTCGTACAGAAAGTAGAAAGCTTGTATTCATGGAAACGGAATAATACTAAAGTAGTCCTATTCATCTAAAGGGATGTCGGACTTAGCGGAAAGTTTATATATCGGGGTCTTTCAAGGCTGACTTTTATGGTTGGAAATAACTATATTACGACCAGTTTTAAGTATAATTTACCATTGTGTTTTTTTTTTAAATGTGCATGCGCAATTGATTGTCTTCAATTTGCGCATGCTATTGTTTCGATACTGTCTGAAGGTCACAAACAAACAGCCATTTATTAGTATCGCAAGGAAGAGATCTTCTTAAGGTAAGTTGGAAACGGTTAAATACACTTATAAGCAAGTATGTTGTGGATGATTTATATATGAATCGTGACGATCACATGCAACGCTAAATATGGGTTCATATTACACGAGTAGCTTCAGATCTCAAGCCTGAAACTTCTACATACATATCTGTCCTGAACATTTTAAATTTCTACTCATCTTCCACAGCGAGTAGTCCGAAAACTGATTTCATGTATTTCTAAATGGATACAGGCTGCGAACATTTTCTTAAAAGAAAGTTGTCGCATGTAATATTAACTGTCGGAATTGTCTAAGGATATTGTCGCTGGAGATAAATTTATACTTTGATTATCTTGCGAATGAAAAATCAATAAATATCTTATAGTAGATACATTGCCTCTTTGCATTGATCCAACTGGCTACATAGTGATGTTGAAAGATACAATAAATTCCACCTGCATTCTATTATTTTACCAAATATTTAATACGCACTTTATTGTTAGATTTTGTATTTTTTTAAATGTCATCATATTTTATGTATTAATATATTTTCCACTCGTCCTTGTCCAAATTCAAGTTCATTTTACAACTGATGCGAATCACTGATTAAAAAAAATTCAGTAAAGAACTAATACATAGATAATAATGAGTATGAGTTTAATATTATGATTATTAATAGAAGAATCAAGGACATTGTGTTTTCCAAGTTCTCTGTTTCAATTCAAGTAACAGACCTTCTAATTATAATTAAGAGTTTATCTGGTAATCATTTCAATAATGAAATGTTTCATTAGGTAATGATTTTGGTTTTATTATTGTCTCCATTGTTTCTTTGGGCTGTAATTTATTTATTTAAACGATTTAATTTAAGTAAGTCTTCTCTAGAAATTCAACGTGCTCAAAATATTATTGGAAATAGAAATTTAGATTTATAGTAATGTTTCAAATAATGGTATATTATTGAATTGAATAATTGTAATTCAACAAAAGACTATCGACACATTACTACGACACTTCCAGAGTTGATTTTATTATAAATACTACTAAAGTTTTTTTAAAACTAAAACTTGTAATCATTACAATTGTATAGAAATTCTCAGATTATTTGGGATTTATTTCGCAACACCTTACGTTTATTTTACAACTTTTACTTTTTATTAGAAAGTGAAACACGATTTGTTGAATTATACAAAATATGTTGGTTCTCACTCTTTTATATTACCATTTGGTAAAGACCATATAGCCATTATATGTTTATAAATCTAAAGGTAACTATTTACTCGTTTGTAATTAATACGATTCACTTAGTTTTTATTGTTCTGAAAAAGTTTGCTACCCATTACTAAGAAGGCGACTCTTCTAAATTAATTATAAATATAAATGATCGTAAGATGGAATGAAGAAATTCAACAATATTATTATTTCATTTTGGTATACTCTATGAGTGTATATTGGTGTTGCATAATATGTTCGAGTATCTTTGGGTGTTGTACAATATGGTGATTAGTTGACTTATAAGTGCATGATCAATTGAACTATCGACAATAACAACTCATATTTAGCTGATAAAATTGTAAAATAGCATTTTCTGACAAGATATAACTCAAAACGATAAAAATATATTTTGATAGCTTTATATTAGATTTTTGCTTAGTGATTTTAGTTTAACTAAATAAAAGCTACATGCTATTGTCAAACACTAACACGATACTTTTGTTCTTTGCATGATTCCTAATGTCATGATTTTTTTTTAATTTTTTAATTTTCATTGCCACAAAGTGTGTTTCTAACAGAAACCAATATCAAACTCCCAAGAATTTCACCTTATAGTTATACATTCATTTGGGCAAAACATCATTTGTGGATAACATGTTTACACAGCTAACCTATGTACATGTTTGTAATTTGAAAACCTGATGTTGATTTAGCATTTTAAGTTCAGAATATTTAGAATAAAAACTGTGATGGAATTTTCCAATTACCAATGACTCGCAATTTGGAAATACCTTTTCGTACAATACACTTTCTTCAAGATATTTTCTGATTTAGAGAAGCGATTGTAATACAAGGGCCCTGGGAAGGAGTTACGGACATAAATTATTCAAGGAAAATGTTTTTACCTATGGGTATCTTAACAAAGTGATTAACGTTGATAAACATATGAGGAGATTGTTATTTATATTGAGGTATATATTTAGTAATCTCAAGGACAGACACACCCACCTCCACACATTACGAATTTAACTTCTGTGTATATATATATATATATATATATATATATATATATATATATATATATATATATATATATATATATATATATATATATATATATCAAACTTTGCTAGGATTGAAAGCGAATTTATTTAATTTTCAGTCATTCGATAAAAGCCTAAACACCAAAAAATATATCAGTGTTGTCATGCGTTTGTAGGCATAAGAGATAGCGCTACAGACATGATCCAATTAGTTCAGGTAGGTCCGGTTATTGTCAGGAAGAGAGACAGGCAGGGTGTGCGTGTGACCGAGTCCTTGTGCAGCGTTGACTTCTGGACAGATCGCCGCTTCATCATCACTAAACTTAACATCGGCATTCAGCCCAAAAGACGCGGACAGGGAAAGAAAGCTCATATACGACTGAACATCACCAAGCTGAAATGCACCAGTACTAAACAGTCCCTCGTGGATGCCCCGGAAGAACGTCTGAAATCTATCCCTCTCGACAGTCTAATTATGCAGACTGACTGGGCTGCATTCAGCACAGCTTCGGAAATCCCAGGACCCTCAACCAGAAAACTGCAAGACTGGTTTGATGAACACTGCGACGAGATTAAAAGCAGGTGCTAAATGAGATACACCGCCTCCTTCAAACCTACCTCAACAACCCCAAGTCCACCTCTAGGAAATTTGCCTACAACATACGCCGAACTTTATAGAAGAAGCTCGGTCAGATGCGAAAACACACACACACACACACACACACACACACACACACACACACACACACACACACACACACACACACACATACATACATACATACATACATACATACATACATATATATATATATATATATATATATATATATATATATATATATATATATATATATATATATATATATATATATATATATATATATATATACCTTCCAATATTGATTTACAAAGTATACGATATCTTCTGTAATATGAACATACCTGCCAGGAATGATTTACAAGTGTTTTCAGGGAAAGAAGAATTCTATAAGACTGACCATCACCAATCTGAAATGCACCAGCTCTAAACAGTCCCTCGTGGATGCCCTGGAAGAACGTGTGAAATCCATCCCTCTCCATAATCAGATTGTGCAGACCGACTGGGCGGCATTCAGCACAGCTTCAGAAATCTCAGGACCCTCAACCAGAAAACTACAAGACTGGTTTGATGAACACTGGGACTAGATTAAGCAGATGCTAAATGTGAAACACCGCCTCCTTCATACCTTCCTCAACAACCCCAAGTCCACCTCTAGGAAATATGCCTACAACATACGTCGAACTATATACAAGAGGATCAGTCAGATGCAAAACACAAGGCTGAATAATAAAGATGATGAGATCCAATGCTACGCGGATCAGCGTGACACGAAGAACTTCTATAATGCCCTGAAAGAAGTATTTGGACCTAGATCCTCCGGATCCTCCCTCCTTCTCAACGCAGACGGGTACACACTAATTACTGACAAAGTAAAGATTCTTCAACGATGGGCTGAACACTTTGATAGCGTTCCGCATCGTCCTTCATCAACCAATGATGAAACCATCAGTCGTCTCCCCTAATTACCCATCAACGAAGCACTGGATGACCCTCCGACCTTGATGGAGACACATCAAGCGGTTTGTCAGCTCTCCAGTGGCAAAGCAACTGGTTCAGACTCCATCCCAGCTAAAGACTACAAGGAAAGGGGCACAGGTCTGATAGAAAGACTCCACCAACTGTTTCTACTGATGGGGAATTCAAAGACTCTTCCATAATCCACCTGTATAAGCGCAAAGCAAACCACCAGGCCTGCGACAACCACCGAGTTATATCCTTACTTTCAATTGCAGGAAATATACTTGCCAGAATACTGCTGAACTGCCTCACTACACATCTTGACCAGGGATTATTGCCAGAAAGCCAGTGTGGATTCCGAAAAAAACGCGGGACCATCGACATGGTGTTTGCTGCGAGGCAGCTACAAACGAAATGTATAGAGCAAATTACTGACTTTTTCTCCGTCCAAGTCGACGTGACAAAGTCCTTTGATACTGTCAGTAGAAAAGGCTTGTGGAAGGTAATGGCCAGGTACGGATGCCCAAGAAACGTTATATCCGTGGTGCAGCATTTCCACGATGACATGCAGGCACAAATCCAGAACAATAGAGAAACATCTGAGCCATTCACAGGTAACAGTGGCGTCACGCTGGATTGTGTTTTGGCGCCTACACTGTTCAGTCTATTATATTCCGCCATGCTGACTAATGCCTTCAGTGATTATAAGGTTGGAGTCGGCATCAGGTACCGTACAGATGGAAAACTATTAAATCTCAGCAGGCTAGAAGTTACGGAAAACAAGGTTGTGACAGACACCACTAGTGATTTCTCATTTGCTGATAACTACGTCCTAAAGCCGACCTGGAATGCAGTGTTGACAAGTTATCCAGCTCCTGCGCAAGCCTTCGTCTCACCATCAGTACCAAGAAGACTGAATTCCTGCTTTAGCCGGCCCCTGGAAAGCCCAATGTTGCGCCCAACATGACCGTTAACTGCTAAACACTCAACGTAGTGAACTGCTTCACCTACATTGGCAGCACCATGTCACAGAGCGTCACTACTGACATCGACGTGAACCTTCGCATTGTCAGAGCCAGCGCAATTTTCGGCAGATTGCATGCGAATGTCTACAATTGAAAAGACATCAGCATCCAGACAAAACTAAAGGTCTACAGGGCAGTTGTGATCTCAGCAATATTTTACGCATAAAGATACATACATACATACATACATACATACATACATACATACATACATACATACATACATACATACATACATACATACATACATACAATAATGCATGCATACATACGTACGTACGTACGTACGTACATACATACATGCATGCATGCATGCGTGCGTGCGTGGATGCATACATACATACATACATACATACATACATACATACATACATACATACATACATACATACATACATACATACATACATGCAATAATGCATGCATGCTTGCATGCATACGTACATACAGATATACAGACATACATACATACATACATACATACATACATACATACATACATACATACATACATACATACATACATACATACATACATACATACATACATACATACATACATACATACATACATACAGAGTTGCAAATTTGATAAAAATCAACTTTCCTGTGGGTAATTTGTGCTTGCCCCAAGCATAATATCATAAAATGATCACAAAAACCAAGGAATTAGATAGACTATTAGATCTTGTAAGGAAATATTTCTTTTTTATATATATTCTGGTACCTTAAAATCATATGCCGATCGTTCGTGTTATCTGAAGTATTAGTGAATATTAGTGCATGCAAATGCAAGTTTTAAATTTTAATTCATCTGAAGCACAAGTCTGATGAGTACAAAATGGCCGTCTGGAAAGGCAAGCTTATGCTTTAGAGTAATTTGTGTAATCATGGCTTCCAAGATTGATTTACAAAGTATACGACATCTTTTGTAATATGAACATACCTGCCAGGAATGATTTACAAGTGTTATCAGGTCTGCCAAGGCTGGTTTACAAGGTGTATGTTTTAGGCCTGTACAAGCCATAAGTAGTAGGGAAGGTAAACCCTACAAATTTTATCTCGACTTTATTTCATCTAATGGAGCCTTGTATATGTATATATGTTTTGGCTTCCTATTTGTTTTCATATATGTGTGTGAAATGACCCGTGTGTTTATCCGCATATGTGAAACTCATTGGTTGGTTGCCACAGTTAACAATTTGTGTTATTGATAATGACAAATATCGGAGAATCATATTTTACAAGACTAGCTCGAGAGAGATTGGGGGTGATTAAATAGTTATTCCAGTACGAGATAAACTTAGAAAAAAGCTTCAACAGCGTCAAGGTTCTCATGTTGACTTTGTAACTAGTACAAAACAGTTATTTAAACCTGTTACTACGGCTACTGAATAAGCTGCTACAGATACCGAAAGAGCTATATTTGGAGATATTACTGATGAAGATGATAAAAAAGGTATTCTTCCGCTGTTAAAACAGATCGCTGAAGCTCAACCACAACCTTAAGATGTTGACTCTGTCAAAGAACAGGATGGTGCTGTTGGTGGATCTCCAAAGGGAATTTCTTTTGGTGATAAATTTACTGAATCTGGTATCCGTATGTAAGAAAAAAATAGGGCATTAAAACATGACAAATTTCTTAATTTGGGTCGTTATGCTGTACAATTATATAATTTGAGAAATGTTATATTTAAACCTGAATATGTTATAAATGCAAAACACAAAGATTGCATTAATTGGGTGTAAAAAATAAATCAACGTATTGACCAGATAAATAAGGATGACACATCATATACTACATATAAGTTAGGAGTACATAACTTTATGCTGGATATAAAAATTAGTGAGATGAAGTAAAAAAACATATAGAGGAAAGTAAAAAAAACAACGCGGAAACAAGTGGGAAGACCGAAAAAAAATAATAAAGAAAAATCGACCCTCAACCATCTCAAGATCTTCTCGTTAATCTCTATCACGTCGAACCGCCAACAGGAAAAGGTTTTACAGGAAGTGGTTTAGGCGTTTGTTCAAGTAATATCATCGGTGATGTATCCAGATAAAAAACTATCCGAGTTAGGTGGAGGGTCTGATAAACAGCAATAGAGAAACATTACCGGGGAGTGGTATTAGTTTTAGACGATAATCAAATATTATAAAATATTTGAAGATATATCTAATCCTGCGTTTGATATAGATGTACCAGTACCGAGGGACACATATCTGCGTGATTTTCAATCTTATTCATACGATTCAAAAACTCCCAATGCACGGGGTAGAGTTGAACTTCAAGTTCAGGATACCGGTAGATATTTTCTCCCCTCCGAGGGATACATTGAAGTTGAAGGTCAACTGTTTAAAAGATGATGATACTGGTTATGGGATCGGTGATCGAGTTGGGGATGTTAATAATAGCATTATGGCGTTGTTTAACAGTGCTTGATATATTATCGATAGAAGAGATATTGAGGCGATTCACAAGAATGTTGACGTCGCGACTACTATAATAGGTTTAGCGAGATATTCAGACGATTATGCGCGAACCGCTGGACCGTCTAGGATGTTTGTAAAGGATACGACGGATCAGCCAGAAAATCGAAATGTAACGATAAACGCTGTTGGGGATGCAGTCGCATCTATGAACGAGATATATAACCTGGGATTTGCAGCTCGTAGAACGATGCTAAATGATAACGAAGAGTTTTCATGTACGATTCCTCTCTCTCATATATATTCGGGTTTTGCCGTGATGTTAAGAAGGTTATATTCGGCGCAAAACATACGACTACGCTTAACAGAAAAGGTGATGATAATGACGCAATATGGAGAGCAAACGGAGTTGATCCTGGTAAGGTAACTTTGACAAAACTCACATTGTGGATGCCAACATTGACTCCTTCAATTATTCAAAAACAGCGATTTTCTCTTTTATGGAATCAGGTGGTAAATCACTGTTATCTTGGCTATCGATGACTACGAGTAGTTCAGCTGGCCATGATGCAGGATTGTTTACCTAGCAAAGAGCATCACAACATGGATTGTCAGCTCCGAGGCATGTTTTCATCGCGTTTCAGGAAAATGCGAGAATAGGTGACATTATGGTATTTGACCCGATTAATGTTTCACAGGTTTCATTGAGAATAAACGGACATCAAGAACCATCAGAAGATATAGTAATGAATTTTGAACATAATCACGTTGCACGAGCGTATCATCGTTTGATGACATTCCTAGGACGCGACAGAAATATCGATACTGGGTTGTTAATATCTCAGCGTGATATTAAAACGTTGTATCCGATTTATTATTTCTCACTAGAGCATTTGGGACTATATCGGTAACCTGTAGTTTATATATTCTTCCGAGCGCATGTAGGTCGTTCTCCTGCTCGTGGTTTTAGAGCAATTGCTGTTATTCTCAGTGATAAATCAATGTTACTCAAGGATGCTGGTGGAAAGATGAAAATTGTTGACGCCCCAGTAGAAAACATGTAACAATTAGATCAATCTATTATTTTAAAAAAATGTCATACAGTCACGTAAATGTCACATTGACTCCTGACTCCCGGTCAAGCAAAGAAATTACAATCACGAAACGTTAGTACAATAGGTGCAAAAATATCTTAGAAGCGAGAACAGATTGCTAATGGCTGACCCAAAAAACTATCAATAACTAAAACCCAACTTAACCACTTCAATAAGGCGCTAAAAGCAAACACCGGCGTTCAGTTTGAGTTTGCTCCCTCCGCGGTCAAGAATTTGATAAAATCAGGAGGTATATTTCCTCTCCTCGCCGCGATTCTCGCGTTGATTGCCGCTGTGGCTAAAGCTTCCGCGCCCGTTGCTATTGGTACTGCCGCCGAAATGGCATTAAATAAAGCTACCGGACGCGGATACAAAAAAAGAAAGGGTCTGAGACTACCCAGAACTTATTTGGGAAAAGGTCTGAGACTCCCAGAAACTTACCTGAGTTAGGTTTTCGCCGACTTCAAATTTTGATTTAATCGCCGCGGTAAAAAAAATCTCGTATAAAAAATTTCAGATTTGTTTTTATGAAGGATCAGTTACCAAATCAACCATCAAATTCAGAAACGGGTATAATTAATCTTGATGATAACACCGGGCCTGGAATTCATTGGGTCGCATATGCAATTGACCAACGATCAAGTATTTATTTGGACTCTTATGTATTAGATCCGCCTAAAGACTACAAAATATATTGCAAATATTCAAACTCCTGTTTATGATTTCCTTGGAATTCCATCAACGGTTCCTATAAAACTCATTGATGTAAAAACCGCCGTGGATAAACTAACAACGTTGCAATCCGAGTACGATAATCATGTTTTCAAGTATAAGGACTGTTATCCGAGGACATGTCCAAGTTAAAACTGAGTTGATAAAATTTCGGGGAAACTTTCCACCGGTGATCCCATTTAAACTCACTGATATAAAAACATCCATCGATGAACTAACAGCGCTGCGAGCTGATGATGATGAACATGTAAAAATATTTAAACGTCTCCGTAATAATATCCTTGATGATTTCTTTGGAAAATCACAATCAAAAAGAACCAGTGGCGATTTCTAAAACAATCGTTGATATTAAAAAATCCATCGACGATGTTAACATTACTCATGAAGCTATCAAGGATGATTTTCCTCGTATGATTAGCACGCTTGATAAAGTTAAAATTCCTCATGAGAAAAATCTTAATAGCGTGTAATTGATACAACATGGATCCTTCGCCTGCATTCCTCAAACTAATATTATTGATGTTACCGCTGAGATCAGTCATATACAGATTAACTTAGCTCATCTGCCCCTGTAAACAATATTATCAGCGCAGTAATAGCTGAGGGATCAACTGAACGTTTCAGATAACCAGCACAGATAAAAATTTAGCTCGATCATCGATCACATGGTACGTAGAAATCGTAGTTGATTTAAGTAAACAAATTAATTAAATAATGACCACCCAGAAGATATTCCAACATTTATACCCCCGGGTATAACGTACCTGAGTTAAGAGAATTAGTTAACGATCTCATCAATGATTTATTTCCTTCGATACTTGCAGCACAGACAGCGAGAATGTCAATACTCGATATGCACATATCTCCGATGATCCGATTGTCCAAGATAGATATCTCAGATATAATAATTCCCAACACGGAACAGGTAGACATGTCTCCCCGTACAACGATGATATATAATCGGTGATCGCTGTGAATCTTTCATTTGATATCATCGATGGAAGTTACAACGCGAATACAGAATTGTCAGATCAAGCGGCTCAGAGTTAGAATCTATACACATTTGCCCTTGAAGTTCCTCCTGGAAGTTTAATCGTACAAACACCGATTAATTCAGAATATTTAACGTGTAATAATGATTGGATAACAAAAATAAATTTTAGAATTCGTTGATCAAGATTCTAACCGGATCGATTTATGAGACGAGCAGTTACAAATTACTCTTGATGAGAAATCCTAGGGATTTTCGTATTAAGACTTTCATCTTAGGGGATTTCGCAGAAATTAAAAAATTACAACATTGTAATAATAATGTACCAACACACACGAGTATACATCCATGATAAACAACAAAACTAAGACGCGATTCGAAAGACAATCGCTGTGGGGTGGGTGGGGTGAACTTGTCATCGATATATTTGGTAACGAAGATTTTCTACTGATGGAGCACCAACGAGGGCAACTTCAACGGGATCATGTTAAGTTAATTTGATGTAACCGCGATCAGATCTTAAACTATGCACACTCGTGTATTTCTATGGAACGTCTCAAGGAAATTTTATCGCGGAAAACTCCCTATTATCCCCCGGACATTGTTAAGGGGGGAAATCATCGAGGAAAAATAAAAAAATTCTCTTAAAATATCCAGCAAATTTAAATAAATTCTATGAATACTGATTATAATTATTACTGTCATTTTTTATTTCTGTGACTTTCATTATAATTTCTGTCCCGTGATTTCCACCATGTTTTTTTTTTCCTGAAATTTTCCAGGTTATGTATATGAGAACTTATCTTACCACCAACGACGAAAAAATAATAATAGCGTTACATGGCGTTAAATAACCTGTCGAAGTCGCCACTGAATTCCATATAGGATTATCCAGGTTGTATACAATATGGTCGAAGGAGCCAATTTCCGCTATGACTCAGAGAAACGCTGAACAATTCCGCGAGGTTCAACAGCAATACCGAAGTAATAAACGAAAACTCCGAGAAGATATATCCGAGCTAAAAAAAAAGATCACGAAAGTAACCGCGTTGTGAGATCAATTGCGAATCACCGCGGAGATAACTAAGGCTGATTATCAACAGGAACGTTTCGCGCTGAGAAACACCAATAACGAATACAGTAAAACACAGTAAGTGATATTCAAACCGCAAATAACAAATTTTAATCTAGAATCATCGAGCAAAAAAAAACACTAATAAGGAATTATCGGATCAATATAAAAACTTGCCGAGGAGAATATTAAAATAAAATCCCAGATGGAACAAATAAAACTAGAACTTAACCAAACGATGAAAGAAGGTTATTAAGAGATGAAAAGATATGATCAAAACCTCAAACAGGTAAAAATACCTATTCGACGTTAGAATTCCCACACACATAAATCTCTTTTCGAATTCATTCGCGTTGGAATCTATGAGAGCTTCTTCGTTAAATATATATATCGGATGTGCCTGAGAATTTCCCTTATCATCCTTGATACCTCGAAGAAATTTTCCTCGATGGATTTATTCCCATATATGATTCGATTTCGTTCCCTGGATATATTTTCATTACCCGGTATTCGGATTTATATGTGGGAAAACCTAATCGTGCCGTGGAAGTTATTTTCTTCTATTCGACGTCGATAAAATTACTGGTAAACATGTTACTGTCTTGGAGATGTTGTACACGATCAAGTTCGGATTTCAACTCGGCGATATTTTCATCAGTCATGATAACGCTCTTGTTTAAATGTTTTTCATAAAACTCGTTAAAGTGAACTTTACTACCTCGGCCGCAGGTGTTATCTTCTCGTTGAGCGTTTTAAGTATTTTACAGAGTGGGATGGTTCTCTGAGTGTTAAATTTTTTTACGATTATAAGATAACACTACGTTGAAAAGGTTCTAAAATTTTCCTGCTCGGTGAATAACGCTACTTTTTATTATGATGTTGCTGTTGTACGAGACCTTGCTCGAGTAAATCTGATTTGTCATAAAGTCCTACCAGGATATCATCCTTGCCACGTTCAACTTCTTCGGATAATGTTTGAGTTTTCAACGCTAAAATCTCGGCGATTCCGCGATCTGATTTTACTTTATTGTACATCTTTGCTAGTTCGCCGAGGGTCATTCTTAATTAATCGAGATTTTTATACATGTGAATATCTTCGAGTTGTTTGGTGATCGATTATAAAATTTCGTCGTTCATATTTAATATACGAAAATATATTTTTAAATCTAAATTGTAATTTTCATATTATTAAAAAAATTACGCAAATGTAAATGACTTCAAAGAAAAAAATTGTGATAATCACCGAAAAAACTAAACCAGGATTGTTAACTGGGATCGACAGCAGATATTTTAATCAAACGTACCCGGTAACCGCATTGACTAACAGGATTTATCCGATAAACAAACCTGACATCGATAAACTTCCTCGGATGAAAATTTCATCGCGGTTAAACTGTGTAGCTCAACCTGCTATAGAACATTTTAAAAATGTAAAACGAGGAAATGGTTTAACCGACTTGAGAAAATCAAAGATAGATAAATGGGCGGAATCAGATAAAGACACAGAAGCTTCAATAAGCGATGTTGCTGAATTATAAAAAATATTAAGATTTCCGATAACAGTAAAAACGATCACCGGGGAAGTTTTATATACAGAAAATTATTTTTAAAAATGGAGCTCCGATGGAACTCCTCGATCTTAATACAAATGCGTGGAGTAATTCCGTACGAGTATTTCCACAACAGCGAGTAGTAAAATATTACTCCGGGTATATATTCGATGTTATTTATGAAATTAGTAAAACCGATCCTGTGTCTGTATGGTGTTTAAAAGTGATGAAGAAGGAGGATACGATCAATTTGTAAAACCAAACGGGGAATTATTTCGAACAGAAAGACTTCATAACGAGATGACTCACCTCTCGAAGTGGTATACAAACGATGTAGAAGAAATAACGCGAAATTGTTTTACTATTTCATCAGTATCAGCGCATTTTGCCAGGATAAAGTACATATGGAAGCCAACTAAACTTGAATTTCTCGATGGCGTACAAGCGAGCTGTACCGAATAAGGCCATGCCGGATTAAGGAACACAAAATATAATTTCAAAGATATGATTTTAGTTTACATGGCAGCGTGTTATCCAGGAAGTTTTCTCGGGCGCGGCGAATACAACGAATACTTTAAGCGATTTGGCCATCGTACACATGAAATGACAAGATTTTCCATAAACGGAGTTCTACCTAATTTTGATTTGACAGGATTTGCTCTTATTATATCATTTAGATTTGCTGACAATCTTTATTCGATATTTTATGTTTGGTTTGGAAGACATTTTTCAACGAAGAGATGGGCTCCGATATTGTTATTAAGATTTATGTTAGATAAAAAATTGTTGACGTCGTTGACTACCTCCCAGGCAATTATATCATATCGGAAACAAAAGTCTGTTTGGTTACCAGCCCCGGAAAAATGCGATGATTGGGATACAAATCACCGCGAAGAGAATGAAGCAAAAAAACTTGGCAGAAAAATAATTGGAAAATTTACCCAATGTGGATCATGCGATCATCAACGGCATTGTACCCGATTGATTTTTGATGATCCGGAATGTGATTTTATAATCGCGGATACAACCAACTATGCTTGTTTGTCAAATAGAGAAAAAAAATCGGAACTATCGTCGAATATTTCGAAGGTTAATCACCACAATACGTTCATTTCAGATCATCGATGCTTGCTTATGTCTCGATAAATTTACTTTCGATGATAAACAGATTTTCTGACATCGCGGTTAGAGTTGCCACTGATTCATTTTATTTTGAATGAAAACTTTGGAGAATAGTCGAACCGTTTACTACGTTGTGGGGCGATTGGGGAACATGGAGATTAAAACGTGAAACATTACAACGTTATAATGAAACAGCTGATGTTCCCGTCGAGGATAATTACCGCGGGGATAAAATAATGGAACTATCATTGATGCCGTCTGTATACGTTCCAATAACAAGACATAAAACTGTATATTTGAAGGGTGTGGTAAGACAACTCGAGTAATTAATTTATTCGTGGAAAACTCTAATATGATTGTACTAACTCCAACGCATCGTCTTGCCCGGGAGATGAAAGCCAGAGGGGTAAACGCTTGTACGTATAACAGTTTCTTTCGGTTTAATGGCTCCGCTTGGACCCTGAACGTATGGGGACAAAATATATTCCCAGGATCGTTATTTGGGATGATATATGTAATGTATCATTGGATATATTAAAAACATCCATTTTAGAATGGCTGTTAATGAAAAACACTTCTGTGATAAGGTGTGGCAATCATGGCCAACCACCGCCGTTTACTTGGAAATCTCCTCATCGATGGTTAAAAAAAATAGATTATTATGAAGAATTTAAATTAGATCATCGATCACTTGACGTAAAGTTAACCGAGTTAAAATCCACGATAAGACTACAGCCGGATAAAATTCAATGTGAAATAACACGTAGAACAATACCTGAAACATCGAATAATGATTAATGGGCAACGTGGAAACTAACAGATATGATAATCACGAGCAGAAAAAAAATCAGAGATATAATACAAGTGAAATTATTTCAAATAAATAATAATAAAGTTTCGATGGGTCTGGTTCCGTTATGCTATAGATCTATAGATACACGACGACAAAACATCAAAGTTGATATTCCTGGAACGTTGGAGAAACAAATATTAGTGTTGAATGATATTGTCACTGTTAATATTACCGTTGTTGAATTCGCATTGCGCGCTGACAAATTTCCATGGCGGTTAGGTTACGCAATGACAATACATTAGTCCCAAGGATTAACTATCATTGATTTGATTGTTTGGATCATCGATGACTTCATCGAATGGTCAAATTTAGTTTATCTCCCAGTATCCTGAGTACGAATAATAAACCAACTCCGAAGAGTTGTTATTTATGCTAATAAAATCGATAATGATATTAGTTTTTTTTTTTTTTTAATTATCCCCGTAATAGGTAGACCACTGGGTCGGGGAACCATCCCAAGGTCACCTTACAATGTAACATTTATAATAATCTAAGGATAGTAAATATAATCTACAGCAAATGAAAAAAAAAAAGAAAAAAAAAAGAAAAACACACCCACACACCCACACGTGCATATGATCAACATATTTATTGTTTGAACAATATGTGAGTCCATTATATATATATATATATATATATATATATATATATATATATATATATATATACCTATTACATATTGATTATAGAGGTCCACTTTTGAAGAAATTGGTCTTCATTTTTATTTACTATAGCAGTGTATTTTTCTGTGTTCTTATGCATTGCAACTATTTGCTTAAAAGCATACATAGAAGGATTTTTCATATTGAATCGGCAAGTATAAATATAATACTTTGCCAAAATAAGTAAGAAATTACACAAACAGTCCAGATTTTCACTTCCTAGAAATATTTCTTTCTTGGATAAATGTGCAATCTTTGGGTAAAAAGTTGCAAAATATTCAATAAAACGGTACCAAAACTGTGAAGTAATATTACAATCATAGAAGAGATGCTCAATGCTTTCATTTTCACTCTTACAAAAAGTACATTTGTTGTCTTCTAATATATTAATTCTTTTCAGAAAATCATTAGTAGCTATTATTCTATGGATTAATTTAAAGTTAAAAGCGATCAATTTGGTATCCTTTGTACATGATTTCGCTCGGATATATATCTTAGACCATTCTTCACTACTTATACTTTTATTAAATACTTGTATCCAAGTTTCATGTTTAGCAGTGTGTTGCCTTTTATATTTTTTTAAAAGATCTTTGTAAACAAACTTCAGTGAATTTTGCTTTTGTAAGTTCATTATTTTATCCTCCTGCTTTTTTGTACTAAATGTTTTTTTATGGCATCTTTCCATGCTTTTGGAAATTTGGATATTAAGGAGAAGTATTTTAGGAAATCATCACTTCTAGTTTTTTGTTTTATTATTTCAAAAGATATTAAATTGCCATTATCATCTATTAGATCCTTCAGATTTTCAAAACCAGCCTCTCTCCAGGAATTGTATTGATGGAACAATTTAGTAGGGACAAAATTTAAAATATTCATAGATAGATACTTATTTGGACCCTGCGGTTCCTCTTTCCAATTGGATATTGCCAAAATTACATCTCTCCAAAAACTATTTTTAATGAGCTTACTAAGTTCTTCTAATTTCCTTCTCCCAAAAATCCAAATATTCTTTTTATTTCTGAATACAGTTGAATTGACTAAGGTTTGCCACACTCCATTCTCCCCTTCCAGTAATCGTTTTACCCATCTTATCTTAATATATCTAATGAATGAAAACATGTGTATCATATTTAGTCCTCCCTCGTTTTCTGGAGATACTAGTATATCGCGTTTTATTCTCTCTACTTTTCCACCCCATACAAATTTAAATAGTGCGCGATTTAGTTCTGCTTCAGCTTTTGCTGATAGATTTGGAAGTCCTGAAAAAAGATGTATGAATATCGGCAGAACAAGAGTTTTTACCACAATTACCTTACCAACTAACGACATATGTTTTTGACTCCAGCTTTCCAGCATTCGTTTAGCTTTTGTCAGTTTCTTCATATAATTAATTTCCACCATTTGCTGTAAATCTAGAGAAAATTCTATACCAAGTAGTGTAAAATTTGAGTAGGACCAAATTAGGCCCATTTCTGGACATATTCATTCATTGGAGATTTTCCTGTTTCCAATCCAGATAGCTTTTGTTTTTGTTATATTACATTTAAGTCCAGATAATAGATAAAAACTCTGCAAGATATTCATAGTTGTTTTAAGAGAAAGTTGAGATCCATCAAGAAGAATAAAAGCGTCATCAGCATACTGACCCAATTTATATTCAGTGCCGTCAAAGATCAATCCCCGTACATCTACATTTTGCTTTAACGTTATAGCTAAAATCTCAACCCCAATGATAAACAAATAAGGAGCAAGGGGATCTCCTTGACGACATCCTCTTTCTAGTCTAAAAAATGGTGACATATGCCCATTATTTATAACACAACTTTTAGAGTCATTACAAAACAGTTTAAACCACTTACAAACAGAATCACCAAAATTAAAAGATTTTAAAGTTTCTTCCACAAAGGTCCAGTCAATGGAGTCAAAGGCTTTTTCAAATTCTATTAACAATAGTAAACCATATCTATTTTCATTCTCAAGTTGGTCCATGATATCATATAATAACGTGGTATTTTCTCCAATGAATCTACCTTTCATACATCCTTTTTGAGTATCACTGATTATTGATGGAAGAACCTTTTTAATCCTGGCTGCAAAGGCTCCCGAAGCAATTTTATAGTCAATATTTAAAAGTGATATCGGTCTCCAGTTTTTTAAATATCTTCTATATTTTTCTTCCTTTGGTAGGCATGTGATAACTCCTTGCGTCTGAAAATCTGAAAGTTTACCTACAGTATATCCGTAATTTATTGATCTGCATATAAATCCCCCAAGATACTTCTAAAAGAATTTATAGAACTCTACAGTGAATCCATCTGAGCCAGGACTTTTTCCATTTTCCATCCGTTTTAGAGACATACCGACTTCATTAATTGTTACCAGACCTTCGCATGATTCTCTTTCTTCATGGCTAAGCTTAATATTGTGATTAAGAAATCTATTTAGAGTTTCTTGAGTAGCCTCGTCATTAAGCTGAGCAGTTCTACTTTTATACAATTCCATATAAAACTGTTTTTGTGCTTCTAAAATATCAATTTGGTCAGATATATTTGTCTCATCATCTAAAACAATTTCCTTTATTGTTTTATTGACGTAGTTTCTTTTTACAAGACTTAAAAAATAGTTTGTGCTTTTTTCCCCAGATTCGTACCATCTAGCTTTAGATCTTAATATAACACCTTCTATGTAATTTTTCCTAGCTTCCTCTAATTCTAACTTTTTTCTTTCTAAATTTTCTAAAGCTTTCCCTTCTATGTTATTCACCAGTCCCCCCCTGAATTTCTATTATTTCCTGTTCAATTTTCTTTAATTGTTTCTGTTTTTCTTTTGTTTTCTTAATAGAATAACATATAGTTTCAGATCTTATTTTCATTTTTAAAATTTCAAAGAACATTTGATCATTACAGGATAGATAAACATGGAGATAGTTATCTTTATTTCCCCTTACATAATATTCATTTACCAAGTCAGTTATACACTTTTTAACTAAATCAGTATACTCAATGTTCTTCAACAGTTGGGCGTTAAATTTCCAATATCCTTTTCCTCTTGGACTCGTTGAGAATGCCACACTTAACACAACAGCTGAATGATCAGTCTTATACCCTTGTAATATACGCACATCAACTGTATTCATGTGAATGTCATCTGATACAAGAAAGTAATCTAATCTACTTTGTTTCAAGGGAGACTTTTGCCTCCAGGTATACATCTTTAGGTCTTGATTGCAATTTCGCCAGGGGTCAATTAATTCTAATTCGTTTTTGAGGTCTTGAATCGCTGCCCTGGACTGTTGGTGTTTGTCATGTAAAATGTTATAAGTATCCAAATCTAGGTCTTGAACAGTGTTCCAGTCTCCACACATAATAATTGATGAATTCTCAAAAAAATAAGATCTCCTCTTTTAACTAAAAAAGCTAGGTTTATCGTCATTATAACCATACAAATTTACAAGGGTTATGATAATGATATTAGTTAGGTAATTGAGTGTCTTTGGGAATCACTTTGGGAATCTATATATTACCGGTCTGTTTTAGATGTGACAACGCTAAATATTTTATGTGATGTGATACTCCATATAGGATCAGTTGATCTCTTTCTGACACCTTCAAGTTCACCAGGTTCATATCAATATCTTACGGTGACATTGCTAGGTAATATCGACGATGAAAAATCACGGCGAGGTAAATTCATATTTTTATTTGGTGTGATTGCGATAATAGGTTTCATGTTGATGCTCCGAGTAATTTCATTGTTGGCAATTACATTTGGTGATCTCTTGACCCATTCACGTGATCGTTTATCTTCGATGAATTCCTTCGCGTATTGATATCCAAACAATCGCTCAGCTAATGTTCGATTAAATCGTTCAACGATTCCCCAATGGTGGTGTATTGTAATATGTCCTCTGCGTATAGTAGTGTTATGTTGTTTCATCGTTGATGATACTTCACCTTGGAACTCTTTACCGGGATCAGTCTGGAGGAGATTGGGCCACCCTAGAGGATCTCGTTCATAAATTCTTTTGAACGCAGAGGAAACTTCCGATGAGGACTTCGTCGTTAACATCTCAGCTTCCTTGTATCTAGTCGCAATGTCGCAATGTCAACGATGGTTAACGCATATTTATAAGTATGCGTATTGTCAGTATCATGCGGCAGAAATAATATATTGGCTTGATGAACTTCATTAGGAACACTAACATCAAACGACGCGTATTGAATTTTATTCAGTGGTGGTAGATAAATTTGAGATATTGCTTGCCTGGATAACCAAACTGCCGCAGTATCTTTTTTGTCCTTTGCGGCATCGGCAAGTTTATTAATCGCGGTGTTACCTTTCCAGTATCCGGTTGGAGAATAATAAATCGATTCCATGTAATTAAATACCATTTCCCAGTACTAATGTAATTTTCATAGCTGTTTTTATTAACCAGGAAAAAAAATTATACTGACAAATCGGATTTTTTAAATTCCACAACGCGCACACTACAATACAAAACATTCACCGGAGATGGTATAGCGGAGATATGGACTATAATGAATTTAAATATCCCACACGGATTTATGACGATCCTCAAATACGATATCGAATCGGATTAGATAAAAAAAATATGTAGTTACAAATTCGGCAACCATCCGATGAGTTTCACATATGCGGATACACACACGATCATTTCACACACATATATAAAACTAAATAGCAAACCAAAACATATATACAAGGCTCTATTCGATGAAATAAAGTCAGGATAAAATTTGTAGGGTTTACCTTCCCTACTATTCCATAGAACATTTTGTGTAATTTGACCTGCCAATGCTAGGTTGCATATTTGTATGATATGTTGTATAAAATCAAACCAGAAGGTGCTAATTTAGGAAAAATAGATACTTTATGTAATCGGGCTGCCTAGAATAATTTACAACGATTATGATATTTTGCGTAATCAGGCCAATTTTCCAGGTATATAATATTGTATATGATCAGGACTGCCAAGTACAAGGTGTATGACATGTAAAGGGAGTAACCGGATAAATAAGTACACAGCTTACAATGTAATGCAGTCCAACAAGAACCATCATCCACCATGAATGCAGGAGTTAGCGGGTTTGAACCGCGGCCGAGTCATACCAAAGACGTATAAAAGTGGTACTAGCAGCTGCCTCGCTTGGCGCTCAGTATTAAGAGGTTAGTGCTAGAATTCGTCGGCTTGGTGTCAGGATAATGTGACAGTGTTAGACATCATGCTGCATGTCTGTAGCGTAACTCCCAGTACTATATATTGTAAACTGCCACACTGCATACATTGTAGCGATAGGACTGGACAATTGTTGAAGTTACGTTAAAAACCCAACACACACACACACACACACACACACACACACACGAACTTTGCCGAGTGTTTGTATTGTTGTATTGTTTAGTGGTTGACTTTATATATATATATATCAAAATGCTTCAGTTACCAACTCACAGCCTTTCAATATATTTTCTTTAACAAAATCATAATCAACACTTGATTTTACCGAAACATCACCTGCTTAACCAATATATCTATGTTGTAATAAAAAAATTGCAGTGCAATCTTTGTCATTTCAGATTGTAAGCAGTTTGCATAAAGTAAGGAAAGTATTTATTTACTTCTTTTTTCAGGGGTACTATCCTAATATTTCTCGTAACATCAAAACCTAAATTTTATGTAGGGGTGGGGGTATATTCTGCTGATCAGGTCTCATACTGTTACCTTATACTGCATTTGCATTCTCTCTCTCTCTCTCTCTCTCTCTCTCTCTCTCTCTCTCTCTCTCTCTGGATTTGTATTAGCCTTTCTTCTTTCTCTCTCTCTCTCTATCTCTCTCTCTGCATCTGTATTTGGTTTACGTCTTTCTCTCTGTTCGTCTGCCTTTTATTTATATTTCTCTCTTTGAATCTCACTTTTTGCATTTCCATAATTCTTTCTGGAGCTAAAGCTCTATTTCCATCTCGTGTTTTTGAATTTACAAATGTTACAAAAACTCTATCATCAAATCATCAAGAATTTCTTCTCCAATAAATTACAAAACCAAACATTATTTTTTTCTTTCTTGTTTAATTTGGTTTTGCTTGGGAATTTTTGTATTGTCTGGCAAAATTAAGCAACGCATACAAAATTGAATGCTTGTTGGTTGCAGAACAAGGTTTCTTAAATGCGTGAAATTAAAACAGATACCACGGAGAATACAAATTCCTAAACAAAGACGATTTATATTATTTCTCATATGTTATAAGCAAATTCATATCCCGGACCAGCCCTCAGTGTTTAGAATCGGTTCCATAATCTTAAACTCAATAACCGAAAGAATCGAAAGCAACATGTTGAGCGAAATGCAACAAGCAATATTTTCCCAAGAATACAAAGTGAAAATATTAAAGACACATTATTGTGAATTAAGTCCCAAATAATCCTAAATGTTATATTACAAGTCCAAAAGTATAGATTGAATTCAATTAGTCATAAATAAATATGCAAACACTCCAATAGTTTTGAATGTGTTGATGTGCCAATATTCTTGAATGCGCTAATGTACCATAGCCTTGATGTATATCAATAATATTATCCATATATATTTATTTTGGAGGTACACTGCTCTCTAAGTAGTTTTAAGTTCATAATGTAAATGATTCTACAGACGGAGCTTAAAACAGAAATGAATACAGGTTTTACTTTGCCTGTTATTTACAGAATGTCACTTGATACAACCATATGCTCTGGATGTTGTTTTCGTTTAAAATAGAGACAATTCTTTCGCTTTTTTAACAATGCAACTCGTAAACAAGGTTATACCGTGAACTAAATTGTTATGTAAAGAGGCTAAACTCTACCCTCAATCTAGGAAAAAGGTCAAGCACAAGATATGAAATTAAAAAAGAATAGAAAATCCTAGAGTGGATGTGGAATCCCTTCATATTTTATATGCTACCCTGAACAGAGGTGTTGTGACGATAATATAGATATGAAGATAAAGGTCGTTATAACACCATACATGCTAAAGTTTTCGTATATATCTGATATATTTTAAACTCATGTTCCAGGCAATAAAATCTCCAATTTCCGATCGATTGCATCATGGGGCAAACCGGATCGAAATTATCTGGTGAGTAAGAAGATAATGTTACTGTATATTGGTCAACGACACCTCTATCAGTATACCAATTATGACGAAAGGTAATACAAATGGACCCGCCAACTACAGAGGCTTTAGTCCGTAACGGTTTTAAATATTGGCATAAAAGAAAGGGTGGATAAAATAAATTACCTGGCAATAAACAAGCCAGTTTTAGAGCGGGTTGTTCTGCTGTAGATAATATGTTTATGTTACATAATTAATCCGTAAACATTTAAATAAGCATAGGGGTATTTCATTTAAACACGCAATTATTAATACATTCACTTAGTTAACGATGCAAAACTGGAACAGTAACATACATATTGACGTCATACGTGTATTGTCATATGAGATCTTCGGATAATAGCACGGTGACGTTATGGTTGCCGTATGATCTTATGATTGTATACTTTGATATTTGCATTGCCTCTTGTTCCAGTGATAATACCGAAATATTCACAAACTGCACAAAAGCAATCGACTTTCTTAATACAAGTGAAATATCGACCATATTTTCAATAATGTTACATACAAGCTTCACCACAAAGAAAACAATACGAGTTAATGATCATAATGAAATAGTAAGAGACAATTTACACATTTGATGGTAAGATTAAAATGCCACAACAATGTACGTCTCATTCCGAATTGTACTCTCTTATATAAATCTCTGCCTGACCCAGAAGTTCTCCTCTGGAGCATAGTCATCTGAGAAAGAGAATTGGCGTATGTATTCTATGCAAGACAAATACTCGGCGTAGGAACAAGTAACGATGTACGTTAAGTACTATTTAACATTATTTGCAGGTTATGTATTTTGCAGGAGAATCCGCCGACATTTACAAGGAGGTTGATAACTACCAAAGAAACGAAGAAAGAAGAATCATTTTGATTGGTAAAACTGGAACAGGAAAAAGCACTCTTGGAAATGCAATTTTAGGTGACCACATTTTTAAAAATGAGGGTGTCCAGATGCATTCCAATACTACACACTGCAAGGTTGGACAAAAGAAGAGAAAGGACGGGAAGGACTTAGTCGTACTTGATACACCTGGACTAATGGATACGAAACGAAAGCAGGAGGAAATAATTGGGGAGCTTTGTAAATGCACTGCTATTACGGCGCCTGGTCCACATGCATTTTGCTTAGTTATCCGGGGCGATGACCGATTTACTCAAGAAAACATAGACACTTTGGACGAGTTTTGCGCTTTCTTTGGTGAGGAAATCTACAAGTACGTAATTGTCGTCTTCACACATAAAGCAAGCATGGGGAAGAATGCAACGACCGACGATTGCCTTTCCGCCCTTCCCGCTGAATTTGTAACTAAGCTCCTGAAATTTGGAGGAAAGAAAATTGCTATAGAGAGTAAGGCTGAAAAGAAAGAACTTAAAAAACAGATGAAGGAATTGTTCAAGCTGATAGAAGAAATTATCGAACAAAATGATGGTGGCTACTATTCGGAGGAGAAGTTTAAGGAGGCAGAAGAAGCTTTTAGAAAGCGCATCCCCAAAATTCAACAGGAGGTAGAAAAACTGTTCGAAGGAACGAAAAAGTCGCTTGAGGATGAGTATAAAGAGAAAGCGAAACAGTTCGAAGAACGAGAAAATAGGTTGGCAAAGAAACTTCAAGAAGAAAAGGACAAACTTATGCTGGAGCAACAATTGAAAGAAAAAGAGAAACTTGAGAAGGATGCTTGTGCAGCTCGCATGAAAAAGTCGGAGGCAAAGCATCAGGAAGAAATCAAGTCATTGGAAGAAAAACTAGGAAATGAACGCAAGGAAAGAGAGAAAACTAAAGAAGATTTTGATCGGAAAATGGAGGAGATTAATAAGAATGTAGTTCGAGATCTTCGAGGTACTATTATCAAGGATAGAAGCAAGGCAAGAGAGGCAGTTCCGGAAAGTAAAAGTTTCGATGAAGTGGCGATGAATGTAGTAAAGGAAGGAGCTGGGCTGGCCTACGATGTTGTAACGGGCAATATTGGAAAAGCCATTGGAAAAATTGGAGGATTTATTTTTGGATAAATGAGCTATCTGTTTATATCATTTAAAATGTTGGTGTACGGAATAACAGTGGGGCAATTTCATGACCTACTAGTGTAGGCCATAAACTAAGTAATAAAAACATTTTACGAAGTATCAGAATAAATGCATGCATTACACGCAGATAGAGCTTACCGACAGCACTTACGATGTAACGATTACAAAAGTATATTTCTCTGTACATTTCTGCACAATATTTTGTTTGAGTAGTCTAATTTTTTCGTGGCCCAATTTATGCAATCAATATTACATTTTTCTGATGTTAAAGCTTACCATGTTCTCGTGTCTTGTGTCTTTAACTTTACATTTATAAATGACTCTTGTTTGATAGTTTAGTCAATGAATAAAAAATTGCCGTTCACGTTTCTCGTCGTATTTTTGATTTATACTTATATAAGGGCTAAACCAGAACTAGCTACTTTGATATGCTTTTAGAAAAGATATTTTGATAATATCATATTTAATATTTGTGATAAAAACAAGCAACCACCGTTAACAGTCTGTTATCTTCCACCTGATATGTCTGAAAACAGCAGCTTTATAAAGATCATAACGATAATCACAAGTGGTAATCAACCGAACAAATATGGAAGTGTACATACTATTCATGCTGCAAAACTAATCATTTTTGTGGTTCAAAACATTTCAGCTTTTGATCTTGCAATATATATGAGGCATATTGTTTTTGCGCTTTTTTATAGATCATTTATATTTGTGATTCAAATATAAAATGATTCAAAAGACTGACAAAGGAATAATGGTCTCATCAACATCGTTCTCAGGAAATCTTTTGGCCATAGGTCTGGTCTGGCACATGCTGGGTATAAATAAGGGATTCCTTTTCAATAAGAGCGACTCTTTGATCCAATCAAGGCTTACTCGTTAAAGTTGATTAACCACAATCTTATGTATATCTAGGCCATTGTCTACTAATAAATGAATACCTTTATTGGGTAGAGAATCACTGTTCCGAATACTACGGGTCATGAAGCAAAGTCTGATAACAAATGTATTCGATTAAGAGGAATAATGATATAACCCCACTCTGTTTCCTAAAATAAAACATTTTCACTTACAATCAAAATACCTGTTAATATAAGAACTTCCTGGGTCCTTAATATTTTAATAGGGATGGGCACGGAATAATGACTATTTAGCGATTTAGAACGTTTTGACATGAACTGTTTATAATTATCCATGATAAAATAAAAACCTAAGCACTATAATTGTTTATTGGAGAAATTTATAGGTTAAAGTTATTAGGTAGTGGCTAGATTAGCTCTTGGAAAAAATTAGCAAAATGGCATAAATATTACATAATATTGTGTTAGACCATGATGTTGCTCATATTTTCAATTTTGAATGGCTATGTCAGACAAGTTGTGTTTGCTTTAGGACTGAATAAATTACTTTTGTTTTAATCATTGTACTCAGTTGATTGCTTGACATATACAGATGTACACACATCTCATTCTAGGTTTTTAATTCCTCTAAAAGTAGAATTTACCGGATATTTTTAAGAATAAAATATTAAAAACATTTAAAAGTATTAGCGAATATTCAGAAAGAATTGCTCGTTTAACAATTTTATCTATAATGAAACATAGGTGTAGCAACAGGAAGGCTGAACAGACCATTTTTCTACAGATATTTATTTGCTAAATAAAAGGTTTTTTTTTGTATGCAACAAAATCGTGTAAATGATATCATCGCGCGCTAATAGGCTGCTATCAATTAACCATATATTTGATTGAGTCCGATCTGATATCGTGTCCGATGATCTTCTAAATTTATCGTTATAAATCCATGAGGGATAATATTGGCATGACTAAAGAAAGTTTCAAATTTATTATAATCCATATCACCTCCACACCAGGTTTGATAAATATTTTTAAGTTTATGAATGTCAACTCCGTTAAATATCGCGAAGATTTTGCATTTGTCTCTGAGCACCTTAGGTATTTGAGTGTACCTCTGAGTAACATAGATCATATCGATATTTTTACGTCTTTCGCGGGAGAAAATCCTCGCGGGGTTTGTTTGTTTGTCTAGCATAACATCATTGTACACAACTTGATTGTTGATATTATTGTCAATTTCATCAACACCCGGTTATTCTTCGATGTCAGTGATAAAATCAATAATATCTTTACCGGTTATTGATTTTGCACTATCGTTATAATCTCTTAATATTTCATTACATCGTTGATTATCTACACCGGTGCTATCAAATACAGTTTATCCCAATTTATCCATCTCATTATCATATCAATTAATAACTTCATTTTACCTCTCCCGGATGGACCTATTATGATCATTCGAATTGAATTTGGTAACAACACATGATGTTTTATAGGTTTTCGCTGTCTTGTTGCAGAATAATCAATTTCATTTATGTTCTTTATGTATACATTATGGATTTATATTGTGTGAAATGTAAGTCGCGTACACCGACAATTGACCCAACACCTATTACAACTAAAAAAGACAGACATGTGATTACCGGCAATGAGCACAGTGTGGTGTAAAAAAATCAGATTTGTTAGTTTAAAAAAAAGGGGGGGGGGGATATAGCAGCCGGATTAAACAAACTCCCTGGAGCTCCGTGGGCGAGATATCCAGGACAAAAACACCTTCCAGGATATCTTTACTGTGATCCTGGAACCAGACTCGATCTCAGACTGATGTATTTAGTTTTCCATAATCCACAATGGCCGTGTTCGTGCATCATCGGGAAATTCATAAATTTTTGGTTTCCATGAATTTTCCTTCCTGGCAAAATGAGCTGCTATGGATGGAACGGTAAAACAATTCAGTGTTATTTCTTCTATGTTTTAGGTGTATCGCCTCGTGAGATAATTCAGATATCCCTGCAGTTCTTCTGTTCGATATCATTTTTTCAGTTAGGTCTCACAAATTGAATGTATTATCCTTCTTCCTTACTTTTCAATAACCATGTTGATACTGGATCGGTTTTACTGATCGGGAGTAATATTTTATTGTTCGATCATGAGGAAATAATCGCATAGAACTGCTCCGTGCATGTGAATTATGATCGATGAGTTCAATTGGAGCTCCTCATGATTTATAATTTGATTCATTAAATATTTCCCCGGTGATAATTTTTACAGTTATTGGAAATTTTAATGTCTTCTCTAGCTCGATAACATCTTTTATTGAAGCTCCTGTGTTTTAAACCGATTCGGCCCATTTATCTATCTTCGATTTTCTTAAATAAATTAACCTATTCCCTCGATTTTCATTTTTAAATTGCTCGGGACTCTTTTAGCTACACAATTCAACATCGATTAAACTCTCACCGAGGAAAGTTTATTGATATCTGGTTGATTTATTAAAATAATCCATACGTCGTTACTGTTACCGGATATGCTTTATTGTAATATGCACTGTCGATCCCGGTTAACATACCTGGTTTGGTTTTATCGTTGATGATTGCTTGTTGTTTATTTGTTGTCATTACACGCTCACGTTTGTCACAAACCTTCCAACCTTTCTTGGAAATTATGCTAAATTTTACTAGCATATACTCTTGTTTCAGTGGCTTGCGAATCCGTCATAACGTTATTATCGCGGAGTGTTCGACACGTTGACCACACGTAATCAGTGCCATTCTTAAGAAATTCATATTTTGCTTCTTTGATGCTGTTTTTGATTTTAAATCTCCATATTCGCGGTTTTATTTTACCATCGAGGTCAAAAACTCTCCTTCGTCGTTTCCTCGGGGGTAATTCTATGTAGGTAATTTCGGAAATATATTCCATATATGTATTAGACAAATTATATATTCAATTAAATTTATCAATGATATTTTAATATAGCGATATAGCAAATTTATTGCAAACGGATATTTAAAAGAAATGCTGGTACTTGTTCAAGAAAATGCGTAAGAGAATACTGGGTGGTTCATAATCAGTATTTTAAACGAGGTTCAAAGGATCTCGTTGTTTGTATTAAATGTGGCTATGGTGTACGATGCAAAACGAAGCTGTGTTATGATTGCGGTGGTAAAAGATTCCGAGAATTGGTTAGGCACTATGCGAGGAAACATAATTTTGTATTCGATGAATATCACTATATTACTGGTATTAATCATGCAAAACAATTAAATCATTCTTTTGATTAAGAGATATATGGATCAAATTGAATTTATTTCTCACCCGATTTACAGCGATTATTAGGTATCTCGGTGCAGAATCATTAGGCATCGAGAAGTAAAGAAAAAAATTGGTTGGATTAATAATAGAGGTTATATAGCGATTTTTATCAGTGGGAGAAAAAATATCGCGCTCATCGATTTCTTTATGAATGCTACAATGGATTGATCGCTATTGGTTTTGTTGTTGATCACATTAATAGAGATCCTCTTGACAATCGTGTAGAAAATTTGACAGCGATTACTCAGCGTAAACATAATCTAAATTCAGCTCCGAGAATTAAACACCAACAACGACGACCTGTTATCGCATTCATGGATAGCACAATTGACAAATTTCAATCGATAAATTCCGCTGCGAAGCATTATAATATTTAAAAAAAAGATATATACAACGCGTTGCCGACGATATACACTTAACCGCATATTCATAAAATTATAAATAATGGGTATATTTTCTTTTAGGAGTAAATTTATTATCTCGAGTAAAATTTTCGTTCTCGATGCTTCATTGGTACAACCATGATGATAATTTTAATGTGTTGTTGGATATAAAATGTATTTAGCAAAATATACAATAAACTGTCTGTGAGATACTATCACTAAAACAAATAATTTCCTATAGGTATATGAACGACGAAAATATTGCATAGTTGGTAATTGAACATTACCGAATAAAAAATATAATCGGTGACCGTAAAATATTTACCAGTGACATCATCACTGAGGAATACACAGGTGTTGAATCAATGAGAGATAAGGGAATACCATCGCATATAAAAGAGAACATAATCATGAAAATGATGACAGAAGAACGAAATAAAATTCTTTGTCGAAATTATATGAATTGAAATTGTTAGTAGCAAAGCTTATCAAGAAGATATTCGATGATATAAACAAAGTTTACGAAGAAACAAGACGACAAAAGGTTATAATAGCGGAATTCGAAAAAATGTTGCTGGATTAACGACGAATAGGTACCTTTGGCGGTTTATCTGTGTGTGATTGCATCTCCCGGTTAATTTCTATATCATATTATATTTTTTAGATCCGCGATTGTAGCTGATAATTCGCCGCGACAAGTTTTTTATGGTGATCCGTTAACACTTTATTGTTAAGTTGTTGTTTTGTGACCTCGATCGCGTATTCGTTTTTTTTGTAAATCTACTACCATGTTATAATATTCCTTCTTGTTTTCTTTTTTAAAACTCGGATATCTCTTGTTTGTATTCAACTTCGGTTTTCTCCGCGGTCATTCGTAATTGATCCCGCAGTGTTTTCAAGTCATCGATGTTTGATTTTGTTTTAGTTTGGCGATATGTCTTCGGAGTTTTCGCTTCCTAGCTCGGTATTCTCGTTGAGCCTCGCGGAATTTTTCATCGGATCCCTGAGTTATATCGGAAATTTGTTCCTTCGACCATATTTTATACTGCTTGGATAGTCCTATTTTATACTCGGTGGCAGCCTCGACAGGTCGTGTAACGCCGCGAAACAATATTTTTATCTTTCGTCGTCGGTGGTAAGATAAGTTGGGTTTCTCCTATAAATCGCGGAGGAATTTTTGAGAAATAAAACAATGATGGAAATGCCGCGATAGAAATAATAATGATAATAACAGAAATACAAAATCATGGTATTAATCATAGATGGTAATCGTGGAAACCATTTTAATTCCTGGAATTGATGAACTAAATTTTTTATTTTTTATCGATGATATCTTTGATATTATCGGCAGAGTCAGAAGACTTCCTGGATAAAATTTGAGGTGTTGCAGAGAAATACATAAATGAGCATAATTTAGGATCTGGTCTTGGGTACATGAAATCAACGTGACATGATCGCGCTGAAGTTGATCTCGCTGGTGCTCTGTTAGCAGGAAATGATCTTTTATCGAATTCGTCAACTACGAGTTTAAAAACCCCTGTAATCGTACTACGAATAAAGCTCTGATCGCGTCCTCGAGTTTTTGTTTATCATACACGTATAACTTTACGTGATGGTACGTTATTATTACAGCGTTGTTAACTTTTAATTACCAAAATCCCGAAAATTTCGCTTACGATGAACATCTTAATTATTCAGATTTCACATCAAGAGTAATTTGCAATTGCTTATCTGGTAAACTGATCATGTTGCAGTTTTGATCAACGAGTTTAAAATTTATTTTTGTTATCCAGTTATTATTACATGCTAAATACACGGAATTGATTGGTATTTGTACTATCAAACTTCCAGGAGGAACATGAGGAGAAAAAGTATATAAAATATAACCTTGCGCTGCTTGATTTGATAATTCTGTATTCGCGTTATAACTTTCATCGATGATATCACACGAGAGATTTACACCGATGATTGAGGTTATATCAACGTTATATCAACGCCTGCAGCGTTGTTCTATTGGAGAATAGTCGGCGATGATGATTTTTGTTCATACGGCGAGGATCCTAGGAAAATATTTATCGATGACATCACTGAGTTTTTTTTTTAGTTGTTCGGTTGCAAAAGCTGGTATTACAAATGTTGGTAATTGTTGTTCGGTTATTTTGAAATGATTTAGAAATGCTGTAGATAGCTCTCTTTCACTATACCCTAAATACTCCGACGGAGGTATTTCTGTGCTATTATAATAAATTTTCGCATCAATAGCTTTCTCATTAGTCATCAAGAAATCATTTATTATATAATTTAAATGTTTCATTATTTCGATGATCTGTTGTTTTAAATCGTTAGCATAATATCGTGTAACATCTACAAATATATTTTTGTAAATTTATCAAACATACCAGTAAATTCAAGATTAACTGCATCTGATCGAGATATATTACATCTTGTAGACGTATCACCGGATGAAATAATTATATTCCAAGACCAACGTGGTACATTCAAAACGAGTAATATTTCCATCAAGGATATTTTATTTAAACTCGACAACGCAGTAGAAATATATATCGCGGTGTTTGATTCAATAGGTAAAATTAAACCAGGTGTTCGTTATTCAACCATCGATAGCAAATTAACAACGTTGAACAACGATTATATATCATCGATAAATTCTTTAAGAGTGCTACGATCTGATAATGACGATCACATAAATCAATTTACCGGACTACACAAAAATATCGAAAATATTCAACTTCCTGTTTATATTTTCTTTGGGATTCCATCAATTGTTCCTATAAAACTCATTGATGTAAAAACCGCCCTTGGAAGAACTAACGGTGTTACGGTCAGAGTATGATGAACATATAACAACATTTGGAAGTGTTCGTAAAAATATTAACAAATATTTTGGTAAACCGCCGGTAACTCTCTCGTTAAAACACCCAGAGATTAAAAAATCTATCGATGATATAAAAAAATCTATCGATTATATCAGTATCACTCATGAAGCTATCAAGAGTGATTTTCTTGATGTGGACATCCAGCTCGATTAAGTGAAGATCCCTCATTGGAAAAATATCAATAACGTATTTTTGATACAATATGGACACTTCGTTTGGACTCCACAAGCTAACACCTTTGATATCACCGCTAAAATCAAAGGCATATGCAGACTAACTTTAGTATTGCCGGTACAATTTAATATATCATCGAGCTCGTCCTCAGGGGTAAACAATATTATCAGCGCGGTAATAGATAAAGGATCAACTAAACGATTTACAATAACCACCACAGATAAACATTTAGCTCGATCGTCCATCACATGGTATGTAGAATTCGTGGATGATTTAAGTAAACAACTTCTTTAAAATAATTACCACCCAGCAATATAGATATCAAACTAAACTAAAATCGTTCACAGATGAGTATCAAACAAAAGTTTTAAAAAAATATCTACGACGGATTGCCTACATTGATGTAATCGTGTACATGGTTTCAGGTGTAATCGCCGGAACCGATGTGATATTATTGCCGGTGACAATGATCGCTCCGGTAGTTTGTCCCAATCTGTATATCCGCGGCGACAACAATCACCGGAGCGTTATGAATTATCACAAAACAAATATCCTGTAGTCAGTGTAAACTACATGATTACGTTGTTAAATGTTATACTGTGTCAACAGCATACTCGCAAATATCCGCAATGATATCGTCTAGTCTCGTTGACACTATAATAGCCAATAGCAAGTTCTCCGCGATGGTCAGCATCTATGACTCCGCGATGTCAAAATTAGAAAAATATAACGATGATAATAATAATGTCACATATAATGTTAATGACATCACCACTAGATCTACTTCAACGAATAGTCGAGAATAAAACACCGGTGAAAACAACGATAATATCACACACGACAATAAAACCTGAATCCAGTATTGAATTTCCAACTCCCATTCCAGTACAACAGATCGCGCTAACTCAATTGGTAGTGTATTATAGTTTGCTTAATATTAAATCAAGTTCATTCGATGATAAACCACCAAACAACACCTTTATGTTCGCAAACAAGGACAAATCCGACGGCAAACCAGACTGGCGAACAATATATTTCCCCAAGGGAGCTTATCACATTGAAGATATCAGCGAAGAAATTCAGCGCAGGATAAAATCTATCACCTGAGTACAATCAAAGATCGAGACAACTGTTCATGAACCTTCTTTACCAACCGCGATCGAGATAAACTTACCCGGGTACGTCGTAGATATATATAACTCGTCGATCCGAACTATCTTAGAATGGCCCGAAAATCTACCACTGGAAGAAATACCAATAGGGAAAAAAACACCTGAAATAGAAACACCACTAGCGGAGAAACCACCGGAACCTACATTATCTGATTATATCACAGATAATGAACAGATCATGATGCAATATCATACAAAAAAAATTCTTGTTCTGGATTTTTTAGTGGAAAAATAGAACCAGACGATTTGTGGTATCAACCAATTCAAAGTAAAATTACTGAACATTTCACAAAAAATACCAGATGATTTCGACAAATATATAGGAATACTAATTTCAAAATTTCATATAACGGGATTAGATGATAATTACTATGATTATATTGATAGAGTTGCACGGGAGGATATCATCAAATACCAAGAAATATGCAGTGAAATTATCGCCTATATGGAAATATTTAATTTACGAATTAGTCAAATAGTGTTAAAGGCTGTAAATCGGAAAAAGAGAACAGAATTTGCAAAAACATTTAATATATACGTGGAAGATATTCCGACATTTAAATTACCCGGATATTATGTTTCACTTAAACAATTACTCAGTAACGACGTCAATAATGGATTTTCTAGTATACACGCTCTATGGAAGGGAGAACTTCTCAATGATGCACCAGTCCAAGATCGATATCTCAGATACAACAACGCTCAAGATGGAACCGGTGGACATGACTCACCCGGCAAAATTAATATAGCATCAGTTATCGCTGTGAATCTTTCATGTGATATCGTCGATGGAAGCTACCACGCGAATTCAGAATTGTTCAATCAAGCTGCGCAAGGATATATCCTATATAATTTTTCCCCTCAGGTACTAGCCGAAAGTTTGATCATACAAACACCGATAAATCCGGTATATTTAGCATGTAAAAATAACTGGATAACACAAATAAATTTTAAACTCGTTGATCAAAATTTTTCCTTCATTGATTTATCAGGCGAACAATTACAAATTACCCTTAATGTGAAATCATAAATAAAAAAATCATTCGTATGTAAATCTTACGATTTTGATAATTAAAATAATAACAATAATAACAATACTGTATCAGCACGCACGAGTATACATCCATGATAATAAACAGCTCGATTCCGAGATTAGAAAGTCATTCGCGGAAACAATCACAGGAGGGTTTGATATAGTCATCGATAACTTCGGCCATGAAGATTTTCTGTTGACGGATCACCAACGAGAACAAGTTCAACGTGTTCATGTTACAGTAATTTCATATAACCGCGATCAGATCTTTAATTATGCTCAGTCGTGTATATCTTTGGAAAACCTGGAAGAAAGTTTATGACAGAAATATCAGTAATAAAATATAATAATAACAATAACAAATAATAATGAATTTTTATCATATTTTGAAATTTATTTCTGAACATTTATTTTACAATAACAATAATAACAATAATGCCGATAATAGTAGTATTATCCAACGATGACATCGCAAAATAATTCAACTAAAACAAAAATCCTATCGCGGAGATCGCGTCCATGTTTCACATTGGTTATAATCGTATTTATGATATTTGAAAAAGTCCTCGACGTCTTACAAAATCAGAAAACATTATAAATGTCCAACAACAAGAACGCATTAAACAAAACTCCGAGGTGAATTTTATGCAATCTGACCCTGGATTTTACAATAAAGTACAGTCAAAACGTACTTTTTTAAACATTCAAAATCAGACCTAGAAAAATAAAATGCGTAACTTCAAAATAATATTATGATTCAAAAACGCGCAATTGAAACATTACAATCGGAAAACTCAGCAGTGAAAACAGCCAACAACAAAATGAATTCCACGATGCAAAAATTAGCACCGTTGAAAATCACCCGTAATGAAATGAATTCCACGCTGCAGCAACAAATAGAGGAAAACTCTACATAGAAAAATACTCGCGACGAAACAGATTGCACGATCTAAAACAAGAATTACAAACCGCGAACAAAGAAATATCAAAATATCAATCCGATATAAACAAATTAGTAGAGGAAAATCATTTATTAAATAATTCAGCCCGGGAGGAAATTTTGCAATATTTTGAAATAGCGCAGTGGGTAAACAAGTTGATGAATTACGACAACGTAAAAATCAACTAGAAAAACTAACAACGGAAATACAACAACGAGAACAACAACTACAACAACAACGTCAACAACAGCGAGAACAACGACGAGAACAAGAATTTGATTTAAAACTTACCTATGAGATAATAGCGGCGGAATAACTACGTCAACAATTAGCAAGGATATCTAATTGTTCCATCGATGAATTTCAACTGACGAAACAAGAACAAGACGATTTTAAAAAGCTTACCGGGCAGTTAAAAAAATAATCAAAACAATAATTATTGTTATTGTGGTTATTATTATTTTAAAAATAATCGCAAACGAACGATAATTACAACAATAATTATATTATTGTTATTATCGTTATTGTTTTGTTTTATTGTGAAGATTTGTGATCCCACAATTTATCATCGCCGTTGAAAATTGATCCTTTTTAATCCAACAATATATTATTGAACTCTTCGATTATAAACTTTTGTCGTCGTTGTTGCTTGAAAATATCAGATATCTTTTTGATAAGCTTTGAAACCGGCACTAGCAATTTCAATTTATCATAATTTTGATAAACAATTTTATCTCGTGCTTCTTTCATTATTGTCATGATCCTTTGCTCATTTTTATCGATGGTATACCCTTATCTCTCATTGATTTAACACCTGCGTATTCCTCGGTGATGAATTCACTTGTGAATATTTTTATTATCACCGACCGGATTATTTACTCGGTCAAGTTCGATTATCAACTCTGCGATATTTTCGTCGTTCATATACCTATAGAAAATCATTTGTTTAATTGATAGTATTTATCTGACAATATATTGTATATTTTGTAAAATATGTTTCTTATTCTACGACACATATCATGTTGATGTCGAAAATTCCCATTGTGGTCATAAAAATAAAGAGTTGCAATAAAACAATTATAACGAGAATTATACAGGGGGACAATAATTGAATTCTCCCGCGAGGATATAGAGCTGATGCTCAACCACGTTGACAAATTATTGTATCGTTGATGTATAGCGATTGAAAACAAAGTATTCATCAAGGTGTTGGAGCGATGATACGTCATTGATTTTTCTATCGAATTCCGCACGTGCATTGTATACATTTTGTTGCGCTGATAAGCGTGGTTCTCGTCGATTGATCTGTCATCGTTACATCACAATCAAGTGAATAATTTACGCAAAAGTTAAAGATAAACATCGCTGACAAATATTATAATGTTTACCAGCAGAATTCGTTGACGGAAAATATCTTATATCGCTGTCCATGAATGCTATTACACGTCGTCGTTGTTGAGATTTAATTTTTGGCGCTGAATTAAGGCAATTCTCGCTCAATGTAACAGCTATACGCGATTATCCAAAATATCTCTATTGATATGATCATCAACAAGACCATCACCAATTGGTCTATTATAACACTCACAAATACATCGATGAGCACGATATGATTTTTTTGTCCGACTTTATAGAAACCAATCAACATATAACCTCTTATACCGATATACACAATTTTTTCTTTAGTTTGCGCTGCCTAATAATCTCACGCTTTGTAATCAGTGTAAAAAAAACGAATTAAATTTGATTCATTATAATCTCTTAGGCAAACATTATTTAGTTTCTTTTCACGGCGTTTTCCTGCAATACAGCCACGTAGTAGAGAGTGTGAACAGACCAAGTTTTCAAGCAAAATAAAGCCTCTACGGAAGAGAGGGTGAACCCATCTCTGATATTTGTCAAACTAAAGCCTCCTACTGAGAGGGTGAACATACCGAAACTATTTTAGATAAACTAATATATGACAGTTTCGGTTTCGTACGAGGTTTTTATTTCTCAACCCAAGACTGTTGCGTCAAGCAAAGAGGTATTTGTTGTAGTGATTTTGTTAGTTGCTATAAATTAACCGGATATTTGATCACGTCCGATACGATATCTTGATCTAGTATCATGCAAATTTATCGTTATAAATCCATGCCGGTTTGATGTAGCAACACTAAGAAATTTCTAAAATGAATTATGTCCATATCTACACTGCACCAGGTCTGGTGAATATTTAGTAGCGTATGAATGTCAACTCCATTAAACACAGCAAGAATATTACAGTTATCTCTGATCACTTTTGGTATTTATGTATACCGCTGGGTAACATAATAAATCACATCAGTAGGAGGTGATATTGCAGCAAAATTGACAAATCTCCTAGGGAATCCATACGCCAAATACCCAGGAGAAAAGCACCTTCCAGGATATAATTACTGTGGTCCTGGAATCAGACTCGATATGCGACTTGATAGCTAAGATCAGCCCAGATCCGGAGAATATCCGATAAATGCTATTGATGAGGCGTGTCATGCTCATGATGTTGCTTATAAAAGTAGCACTCTGCAACACATACATATAGCAGATGTAAAATGGATTCATGCGTTGAATTCTATTAAGAATAAATCTTTCAAGAAATAATTATCTAACTGGTTAGTAAGCTGTGCGATGAATTGTAAACTGGTATTAGGCGTTAGTAATTAATAACAATATGGAATCTATTTATTATTCCCCAAGAGGATACTGGCGGGGTGAATTAGCAACTAAAGAACTAGCCGACGCGAAAAAAGTAAAAAAACTTAGTGCGGCGGATTGGTTATCAAGACAGGCGATATGGTAAATTTATCTACCCCCGCCTAAACAAATTAACTTAGCACAATTTGATGTCAGCGTCCTTAATGACGTTCATATGGCTGATATATTATATCTGTCGCATGATATTGTTAATAAACGGACATACAGGTATGCGCTAACCGTAATTGATGTTGCGAGTAAATACAATGAAGCTGAAAGGCGGCATCAGAAGTAGCTTCTACGTTTGAACGAATGTATCGATGAGGTCCTCTGCAGTTTTCAAATCTATTACAGGTTGATCCTGGCAAGGAACAATGAAGCATCATAATGTCACCATACGACGAAGACATACTGCAATACACCGTGATGAGGCAATGGTTAAACGATTTAATCGAACATTATCTGAGCGATTGTTTCATTATCAATACGCGAAGGTATTCATCAAAGATTAACGATCTCGTGAATGGGTCAAGAGATTACAAGGTGTGATAGCTGCGCTAAGTAATGAAATTACTCCAACAATCAATATGAAACCTGTTATCGCGATCAAAAATAAAGTATATACCCGTACAAAACCCGCGAAATGATTTTTCAAAACAACGAATACTCGGCTATGTCACTGTAAGATATTTATATGAAGCAGGTGAACTTGAAGATGGTAAAGAAAGAGCTACTGACCCTATTTGGAGTGTCACATCGCATAAAATATCTAACATAGTAAGATCCACGGGTAGACCCACAATCTATAGATTAGATTCAACTGCTCCTCAGCGTGGATTTACACGTGAACCGTTACAAGTGATACCCGAAACTACACATTTACCGCCGCGTGGTCTTAATTAGTGCGATGATTTCGATTACACTCTAGAGAGGTTAATGTTACATTATCGCTGATGTGACCACAACTATTATCCTTTCTATCCACGGTACATTGGCGAGGAACTTTATCCGAATACAGAAAACGCATTATACAATTACAGATCTTGCAGTGATTATTTTGTTGTTGTTTCAGCGTAATTATTAATTTAACATCAATATCAAGTTCTCGTTTATTTTTCTTAACTTGTTGTTTATAACCAGCGAGTTATTTTATTATTATATCATCGCTGACAATATCACTGATTGTGGTATCATTAGAACCTAAACCAACTCTTCGAGGTTGATTTATTCTTCGAACTCTGGGCACTGCAAGATAAACTACATTCTACCACTCGATGCGATCATCTACGATCCAAACAATTGTATCGGATATTATCAATCCTCGCAAAGAATACATCGTCAGTGCGTATCCTAGCGTACACGGAGATTTATTAGCGCGCAATGCATCTTCGACAACATTGAGATCAACCAACAAAATATCATTTAGCGCGAGTAATTGTTTTTCTGTCCCTGACTCTGTCAGGCGCAATGAAATATCAACTTCGATCTTCTGTCTTCGTGAATCCGTGGGCCTATAACACAATGGCACTGGAAGTGTTGAGAATTTTTCTTTATGTGTTTCATACAACCGCGCTTGAAGTGTGTTTCTGACTATCTTTCCATTTGCGACTATCAAAGCGTTTGGTCTCCACGCTTCCAAAAAACATATAATGGGGTTTCTAAAAATGTTTCATTCGCTATTTCACACTGGATTTCATCCGGTTGTAATCTGATTAATTGTTTGAATTCACCTAATTCTGGATTAATAGATATATGATCAGTATTAATTTTTTTCATAATAATCTACACAATTCTTCACCCAATCAAGCGGAGTCAATGCAACAAATAATGGTGGCTGTCCATGATCGCCACACATTATATCAGCTGTATTTTTCAGCAACAACCTATCAAGAAACATTTTTAATGTATCTAACTACACTGTGCATATCTCATCCCAAATAATGATATCAGGAATATATTTCTCACCCATGCGATCAGTAGTCCATGCGTCACCGTTATATCGAAGAAAACTGATACGTGTAAGAATCAACCCCTCGTTGTTTCATCTCTCTTGCATGTCTGTGTGCTGGTGTTAGCAGAATTATGTCTGACTTCCCTCGAAATAATTCGATCACTCGTGTTGTTTTTCCAGATCCGCCACATCTATTTAAGTAAACGGTTTTATATCTACATACTGGATTGGATAACGAAGGTGCTATCGATAGTTCTGATATTTGATTATTTGTTTTATGTAATTATCTTCAATCGTAACATCTGTTGATTTATAATAATCGTGTAACCTTTCTTGTTTTATTCTCCATGATCCCCAACACTCATCAGAATTTGTAAATTCAGCCACTGCTTCGCTATGTTTGATATCTATATAAAATGAATCTGTGGCGACTCTTACTGCGGTGTCAGGAATCTATTTATCATCGATAGCAAATTGATAGAAACATAAGCTAGCATGGATGCTCCTAGATGTGTGTATTGGGGAGAATTTCCATCAATGTAGCTAACAATTGCACCGAATAGTGTTCCATCGGACAAGTAGGCCTTTTCACGATTGACATATATTTCTCTAGCTGTTGCATCCGCGATTATAAACTCATATTCAGCATCATCTAGAATTAATCGTAAATAATGTCGCTTATGATCATATGCTCCACCCTGGGTGAATTTTCCAATTATTCTTCTACCGAGATCCTTTGCATTTTTATTTCTGACTTCAAAGATCTCCTTGGACGCTTTAAGAAAATATTCTTTGTCGAGATCAGGAAAATTTTCCTTGTAATCGTTAATTATACTATGAAGACTATCGGTTTCTAGTAACCAAACAGAAGTTTCTTTCCAATATGATATAAATGCCTCACTGACAATCAGCGATATCAGTATTTTACAATCGATCATATACCGTAATAACACTAGTGGTACCCAGTGTTTTTCAGATATATAGCGATCACGAATCATACCACACGAGCGAATCCGGTTAGATCAAAATCGGGTAGCGGTCTATTAATCACAACTTGTGTCATCTCGTGTGTGGGATGCCCAAATCGTTTAAAATACCCCGCGCTTTCTCCATACCAGAGAAAATTCCCTGGATAACACGCAACCATATCAACCGAAAAACGTTTTTAGGATCATATTTGGTATTCCATAATCCACTATGTCTATATTCCACACAACTAGCTTGAACATCTGAGAGAAATTTATTTTGTGTTGACTTTCAAAAATTTTTCTTTCTAGCGGAATGAGCTGTAACTGACGGGACTGTAAAACAGCTTGTTAGTAAGTGCTCGTTATTATCCGTTGAAAACTTCCGAGCTAGTTTTCTCATCTCATCGTGAAGAGTACGGTATATTTCACCGTTAGATTTTACAAATTGGTCAAATTTACCATCTTGTTCTTCAAAACTCTGAAATAACCACACTGTTACAGGATCGCTTTCACTTTTCGCGTGAATAAAGTCAAACAAATTCCTCGTGTAGTATTTTGCTGTTCGAACCCGTGGAAATATTGTTACTGCGTTAGTTTAATCGTGTGCATTATGATTAATGATCTTGATTGGAGCTCCTACTGATTTATATTTCGATTTGTATAATATTTCTCCTTTAATAGTTGCTACTGTTGTTTGTAATTTTAATATATTTTCTAGCTCAGCTACATTTTTAATTGTGGCACCAGCATCGTTGCATGTTTGCGCCCATTTATTTATTTTGTAACGTCTTAGATCTGTCAACCCGTTTCCACTCAACGCATTTGTAAAATGCTCTATTACTTGTTCGGCTACACAGTTTATCCTTGACTGTTTCATAGGTTTCAATTTCTCAATACTCGGTTTTTCATTTATCGGATAAATCCCATAAACAACCACGGTCTCAGGATAAGCTCTCTCATAATACGGTTTGTCAAATCCAGACAATATTCCTGGTTTGGAATCCTAACTCATGGTGACAACTTGTTTATTTTTCAAGATATGTTCGAATTTATCACGAATAATCCAACTACCTGTTTCTGAGAGTATAATAAATCTCACTCTGAAAAAATACTTTCGATGTTCCAGATACGTTATTATTCTTGCTGCGTATTTGTCGTTCATGGTAGCATGAAGACTATGAGCGATTCAAAATGGTGACCAATAATGAGATGTACCATCGCGTTTAAATTCGTTAAACGCTTCATGAATTTTACTGATTATGCTTCTGGCACTTATTAGACCCTTATTTTGCGCATCTACAGAGAATTTATCGAGATTGAATTAACATATTTCCAGGGTTTTGTTTTGGATAATCTCTCAAACTCCTTCATATTATAATTAAAACAAGTATTTAAGTAAAGAATTTATATATAATGAATCACTGTAAATGGCTTATAAATAGGACCAATAACCGTTTGTAACAAATCGTGCAGAAACGAATTCTGTGGATAAAATTCACAGAGTGTGCGACGAGGTAGCTTAGTTACGAAACCCTGTATACGATGTGGTGCTGCAGTAGGAGGAAACACACAAATGTGTCTCAGTTGTGGTGGTAAGCGATACAGAGAGCTTAAGCGGAATTATGATAAGAGAGTCAAAGACTCCTACAGTGAATCTGTCCCTGACAGCTTCGATGATAAAATCATAAGAACACCCCAAGACTATATTACTAGATTTTAAATAAATAATGATTAAACCAAATAATCAATTAGACAAATAATTTATGTGTATATTAATGAGCCAAGAATTTCAAACACACCTCACGATCATCAACTATGAAGCATCACGCGATGGTGTAGTCAGACACCGCGGACTGAAAAAGTCAGTAGGAACTGTTGATAATCAGGGGTATCTTAGTTTTAATGCTGGAAGAAAAATATATCGTATTCATAGATTCATCTACGAAGTATATAACTGAGAAATCCCAGATGGTTGTGTAATTGATCACATTGATTCAAATGCAAGGAATAATTCTTTAACTAATTTACGGGTTGTTACTCAGAGTCAAAATATTGCATTTGGAAAAAACTGGTATTTGTAAATAAGCTGGAAAAAAGCGGTTAAATCTCTTAACAGAGAGACTAACGAAGAATTAATATTTAAATAAATGAATGATGCTGGCAAGTATTTTGATATTTGCGAGCCGTCGGTTAGACGTGTTGCAAACGGTGTATATAAGTCCGCGCTTTCAAAGCGATTTGGACACAAAATTTGGTTTGAATATCATACAGTAAAGTCTTATTAACACTATTTATGAGTTTCATACCAATGCGCAATTATTGTAATAGAGTCAATTAAATAGTTTTCACTTACCTGTGTTCACTCCTGGAACACACACTGGTAAAATTTCACTGTCTTTTATAGTCCACAAAGAGAGAAATTTCGAAGATAAAATTATCCCATGATTCATTGATTGGTATGATTCATTGATTGGTTTGATTCCTTGATTGATAAAAAAAATACCCTATTATTCATTGATTGATAAAACCCACTGAAAAATTCTCTCTGCGTGGGCGATAAAAGACAGTGAAATTATTAGATAGATCAGTGTTATTATTGTTTTCGCACCCGCGCAACACGAAAGTAAAATAACATTGAAATCTTAAGATGGGAAAACCTTTAGGATGGAAATCCTTGAATATTGCACATACAGACCGAGGTTATATTAACGTTTTGAGGAGCAATATGCCTACCCCTTCCGTCTGGCACATTATTATGTTTGAGGATACTCATAGGGGGATTTTTCTCCATGTAGCGAGTATCAGAGGAAAGTTTGCATTGATAAGATCACTCAGTGTTTTCTTTAGTTGTTCGGTTGCAAGTTCGGGTATTACAAATGTTAGTAATTGATCTTTGGTTAATTTATAGTGATCAAGAAGTACCTGAAGTATCTGAATGAAACCATACCTTATTATCATACGATTTACTATACAATTTAAAACTCGATCACGAATTCGTAGATTAATGTACTCGATATCGTCTATTTTTTTTAATTATATGCTGAATTGTTTCGAGAATTTGTTGTTTTAAATCATCAGAATAGTTTTGTGTATCACTAAAAATAAATTCCTTAATTTTTCAAATGCGAGACTGAGTTCTGAGTTTATTCTTTCTCGGAAACTACTAATATATTCCTCTTTTACAATCATTTAAAGAGTATCCTTCATAAACGTAGTCTTAAATAGATTAGTAATATTAGTGGATAATTTTTCACCATCACAAATAAAGAATAATTCACCTTCCTAAATTGGTTCTCTGTACTCTGGTTCTGCTATAATCTTTTTTTACATCTGTAGTAAAATCATTCAGGGTTGGTTCTCGCGGCATTTGATAATTAGGTGGTGGGATTTCAGGCCATCCTCGCACAGTTCTTATCGAACTCTGATAGATATGTTCTACATAGCCAGGTGAATTTATCTCAATCGCGGCTGATAATGTTGGTTCATGAACTGTTATAGCGAGTTTTGATTATTTTCTGTAATGGATTTTATTCTACGCTGAAATTTTTATTGGTCTGTTCGATTTGGTAATTCCCAGATGGTAAAGAAGCAACATTCTTTTCCGGGTTTCCATCTTTATCATTTTTACTCGCAAACACCAAGGGAATATTCGATTGCTGACAGCCAAATGATTTTGAACTAATATTCGGCCAACTGTAGTATACTCGTAATTTTGCTAGCACAATTTCCTTTATTGGTAACGCACTGGGAAAATTCACACCAAATTCAGGGTTGGTTGAGGTTATTGAGATCATGGATGTCTTTTGCGGTTGTATATTTGTGACTATTTGCTGAAGTAATTCCGTTGTTGATGTTGATGTCATTATTGTTGTTATTATTGTGTTGTTTTTCTAATTTTTATGTTTCTGTGTGGTAGATATTCATCATCACAGAGAATTCGTTATCTGATATTGTTGTGTCATCGAGACTGGATATCAGCGACAACATTGGTAATACGCGGCTGAGGCAATATGTAACTTAATTATATACTCGTGTAGTTTATTCTGACTTCATGTGGATATTTCGTTTGTGATGATGCTAAGAATCCCTGATGACACAAATTGTTATCGCTGATGACACAAATTGTGACAACTACAGGTGCCAGTGATGTTATCGCTGATAACAATATACCAGTCCCAACAATTACACTTGAAACCGAATATACAATAATGTCAACTCTGGAAATTCGCCTGCGGTATTTTTTTTATCTTCGCCCTATACTCGTCAATAAGATGTTTTAGTTTTGTTTCAAACTCACGGACATGATCATATCGATATTGATGAACATTCATTATACTATTTACTTAAATCAATTATAAATTCCAGATGACACATTAAACTGTACTGGTGAAAGCAGGTTAATTTTTCTTCGATTTTTTTTTACATCTTTGGTTGCAGATATTTCACCGGTGGGTTTTTTCAGGATTGAGAGAGATGTTCCCCAAATGTATATTCGTGTATGGTTTTATGGGATGGTTTAGTTGATGATTAAATATCACTAAGTACATTTAATACCTGCTGGCCGCATATTGGTGGGTCGGTCATTTTCTGTTGGTAGCGTGGAGTAACAGATCGGAATTTTTAATTGATGTATATAAAGGATAAATTCTTTAGGTGGCGCTAACCCATATGAACAAAAAAAAAATCCAGGTGGATCAATCACGTAAGCAGCCCAGTGAGTTCCAGGTCCAGTGCTGTTGTGGAAATTAATGATGCCGGATTTCAGCGCTGTTTGGCTGTTGTGGTAATTGATCTCTGAATTGTTTCAGTCTTAATGTTTTAACAGCATCGAGTAAATCATAATTTGATAACGGTGCTAGTAAACTGTACCCAGTAGTCTCAGGCCATTTCCGCATTACCATTAATACGGAGTTCCTGGTAGTCTTAGACCTTTACCTTTTACTGATTGTCTCTTTTTTTGTATATGCTTCCAGTCGCCTTCTTTAGTGCTATCCCAGCGGCGGTATCAACAGCTCCGAGAGCGGCAGCTCTCGCGATCGCGGGGGAGGCGGCGACAATTAGCGCTGGTAACGCAGCGAGAAGTGGAAGTATACCACCTGATTTTATCGTGTCTTTGATCGCGGACACAGAGAGAGTTTCCTGAACACATTTTTTATCTTTGCTAGCATCATTAAAATGCTTAATCTAACGAGCTGTCAGTAATAGTTTATTTTGACCACCAGATATCTGATTGTGTTTTAACGATATCGTAGTTCCACATTTTTAGCTGAATCCGATTGTAGTTTTTTAATGTGGCCAGGAGTCAGAGTAACACTAACATGACTATATGACATTTTATTTATTACGAGATTGATCTAACTGGCTACATGTTTTTGGATCACCACATGTTTTCTATTGTCGCATCAACTACACTCATTCGTCCACCAATACCTTCGAGTAGCATTGATTTGTCAATGAGTATGAAGGTAATTGCTCTGTAATTACCACCAGCGTCGAAATATACGTCAACGACGGATTGTCTAGTTAGGTCAAGATGTTTCAATGAAAGGTAATAAATCGGATATAGGTTTCTAAAATCTAACTGTGATATTTGCAGACCGGAATCTACATTTTCATCACGTGCCATAATGTCAGCAAACGATGATATGCGCGCGCTGTTTTATTTTGGATGTAATTAAGTAAAATATTCACTGATGGTTCCTGTTGACCGTTTATTCTGAACGAGATTGGTTAAATCCCAATTAATCAAAAATAATATGATTGTGCTCTTGAGAATTTAATCTCGCAACATCCTGGAGTGCAACAGTAATGTAAGGGGCGCAGAAATTCCCTTTTTTGATGTAACATGCCATGAAAAATCTCCATTAATGCGACTCTGCAGACTAGCTGTTGATGCTGTTAGCCATGACAACGATGATTTACCACCTACACTCATAAATTATAGTAATGTTTGATATGCGACGATCGATGAAGTCATTGTTGGCATCCATAGTGTAAGTTTTGCTATATTTACTTTAGCAGCAGGAACATCATCATGTCGCCAGATGGCATCATTATCATCACCTTTTCGCACGATGACAACTGTGCGTTTAGTTCGAAAGATAACTTTTCTAACATTTCTACAAAATCCAAATATATATTGCAGTGGAATTGCGCATGAAAATAATATACGCTGTCCCTTCAACATTAATGTACGTGTTGCAAATCCTAGGTTGTAATTAGAATTATTATCTGTGACATCAAAATCAGCACCTGGTCTCACATATCCAGCTGGTGGAGCAGCATCCGCAGTATCCCATGTTGCCTTTAACTTAGTTTATTGAATATGTTCAGCGTGATCATTAACGGCCTTAGAGAACATCATAGATGGTCCAGCCGATCTGGTATAATCATCAGAATATCTCGCTAATCCCACTATTGTTGTGGCGATATCAACATTATTCTGAATAGATTCAATCTCTCTATTATCAATCATATATGTAGCGCTAATAAATAATGGCATAATACCATTATTGACGAAACCAACTCGGAGATTTGGGTCATATGGCGTATTAGCTTCAATATTTGTTACAAGTTCTCCAGCAGCAGAGGGGGCGAATCGGACAACTTTTATAGGCATCTTTTTGGCAAACTGAGGCTTCCTCGAATAGTGAATCGGACAAGCGTCAATTTGGTAAACTGAGTCTTCCTCGAAGATGCCATGGTCATTGTCGCCGCCCCCTCTGCTGCTATGAGTTAACCGAATATTTGATCAAGTTCGCCCCCTCTACTGCTATGTTAAAAATGAAAATCACTACGATGAAAATCATTTAGGACTTTACAAACAGACTAATTTGTAAAACCTCGCCGCGTAAATCAATTAGATTATTTGACTGGTCAGTGAGTCTGAAATTAATTCTCGTTAGTGAATCATTATGACATCGGATATAGACTGGATTAGTTGGATCCTCGATTATTAGAAATCCTGGAGGAGCTGTTGGTGCAAATGAATACAAAATATATCCCTGCTGAGCTTGATTTGATCGCTCGAGATTTATTTGATAGCTTCCTTCGATAACATCACATAATAAATTTAGCGCTATCACCGAGGTTATATTCACGTTGAACGGAGCGATATGCCTGCCGCCTCCGTCTGGGTCATTATTATGTCTGAGGATTGTTTGTGGTTGTGGTGCTGTTTTTTTCCATGCGTCATGGATTTTTTGGAAACCTTCATCGATGACATCATTGAGAGATATTTTTAGTTCTGGTACGTTATATCCGGGTAGTTTGAATGTTGGAATATCTTTAACGGGGATTTTATAGTCTGTTGCAAATGTTGTTCTCGTTTTAGGATTATCGTCATCTAATACCCCTTGAATAATTTGCAAATGAAATATTTCCATGTCATTGATGATTTTATTGCATGTTTCTACGACACTGATAAATTCATCTCGGGTGAGAGTACCGGATTTAAGAGATATTAACAATATCGAAATATGGAAATTGAGCGATGTGAAATTTTCAGTGATTTTATCCCAGTTAACAAAGTAATGATCACTTTGGCCGTTCTCATATTCTGCTCTACTGAAAAAATACGACTTGTTGTAATCTCTATAACTTTTTATTGGATTATCAGATTTTATCCTGTCGGTGGTATAATCAGATTTTTGTGGTTCAGGTGGTATGTTAACTTGTCGAGGTGGGATTTCAGGCCAGCCCAGTATTGTTCGTATAGAACTCTGATAAATATCTACGACATAATTAGGTGAGTTTATCTCGATGGCGGATGATAACGTCGGCTCATGAACCGTTATAGCAATTTTCGATTCTGCTGCTCCAGTAATTGATTTTATTCTATGCTGGAATTCAGCGTTGATTTGTTCTATTTAATATGACCCTGATGGTATTGAAACAACGTTCCAGTCTGGAGTTCCATCGGGTTTATTCTTATTCGCAAACACCAAGGAATTATTCGGTTGTTGACCGCCAAATGCTACCGATCTGATATTAGGCCAGCTATGATACACTTGTACTTTCGCTAACGCAATTTCTTTCGCAGGAATTGGAATCGGGAAATTCACACTGAATTGAGGATTCGCTGAGGTTATTGATATCATGCTGGTCTTCATCGGTGTGGTATTCTCCGTTATTTGTTGAATTGGTTCGGTATTCTTTACTATTCGTTGAAGTAGTTCCTGCGGTGTTGTCATTGTTATTATATTCATGTTGTATTTCTAATTTCGACATCGCGGAATCATTAAATACTACCATCACTGAGAACTTACAATCGGATATCGTTGAGGTTATTGAGAGTTGTTTACTCAAATCCGCTACGAATTCCACATACCATGTTACTGAAACCATAGCCAAATTCTTATCAGTGGATGCTATCGTGAACTGTTCGGTTGTATCCTTGTCGATGATCGTCGATATTGTATTGTTGACCCCAGATGAACTCGACGATGACATATTAAATTGAGTTGGCGTCACTAGTGTTAATCGATAAATACCCTTGACGGTTGCAGTGATATTTAATTTGTTGTTTGTAGGTGTCCACGCAAATGATCCGTATTGAATTGTATATGTTACGTTATTAGTTTTCTCATGAGGAATTTACGTTTTTTCAATGATTGTTATCATCCTCCTTGCGTCACCTTTGATTGCTTCGATGAAGTTTTTCGTCTCATCAATGGATTTTTTAATATCAGGAAGTTTTATATCAATTTTATCCAGCGTGGTTGCAAAGAATTTATCAATGATATTTTTACGAAATGATGTAAACTTTTCAACGTGATCTGCATATTTGACTTGAAGTGCTGCTAGTTCCAACATAGAAGTTTTTATCGATGTAAGATTTGGTGTGGTCACTGGAGGATTACCAAGGAAATCTAGTAACGGCTTGTCAATATTGTTAATTCTATCAATGATAGTTGAAACGAGTACACCTGGTTTGAGTTTACCCTGATCGGAAAACAACGCTATAGTGCCTCGGTTGCGTCTCGTTGTTTAACTAAAATATCATCCAGAGAAACATTACTAGATTTCAATTTACCCTGACGATCTTGAAATACAACTATTTTCCTGGGGTCAACACTTTTTAAGTTCAACATCTCAGCGATTTCATCTTCGATTATTTTTTTTTTATATCACCGGTTGCAGTGCCATCGGCGGAGGGTTTCTTTAGCGCTGATAGAGGTCTTCCCCAAATATCAATCATGTTATTGTAAAACTCTTTCTCTCTCTCAAAAGCGATTGCTGGTGTATTCATTTACGACGACATGTGGTGGTTTTCCAGATGCTGAAATAGCGTTAAGGACATTTAAAACTTCACGGCCGCATATTGGTGGATCATTTATTTGTTGTTTTGGTAGCGTGGAATACCAACGAGGAGTTTTTAAGCGGTTTATATAGCGGTTAAATTCCTTTGGCGGCGCTAATGCATATGAATCAAAATAAACAATTGCACGTGGATCAATCGCGTATGCAACCCAGTGGCTTCCGGGTCCGGTGCTGTTATCGAGATTAATAATACCGGTTTCAATGCTGTTTGGTCGTGTTGGCAACTGATCTTTCATAAAGACGCCTCTGAAGTTTTTAATCGCGAGCTTTTTAGCAGCATCGAGTAAATCAAAATTGGACATGGGAACTATCGGTTCCTCAGTCAAAGACTCTACAACCATTGATTTGGAAATCAAAGATTTCCGGGTTAATAAACCGTTCCTGGTAGTCTTAGACCCTTTCCACTGTACCATGAATACGGGGTTCCTGGTAGTCTTAGACCCTTTCCGCTGTACCATGAATATGGGGTTTCTGGTAGTCTTAGACCCTTTCCCTTTTTTTTATATCCCTGTCCAGTTGCTTTCTTTAGTGCCATTCCTGCCGCGGTACCAACGGCTCCTAACGCCGCCGCTTTAGCCACCGCTGGGGCAGCCGCAGCAATCAATGCTGGTAACGCAGCTAACAACGGGAATATACCGCCTGATTTTTTCATGTCGCTGATCTCAGCTGCAGAGATAGTGATCTGAACGCCCTTTTTATCTTTGAAAGCATCATTGAAGTGTTTTACTTGAGTTGTCAACGACAACTTATTCTGACCACCAGTCATCTGATTGGGTTTCAGTGTTATTGTGGTTCCGCATTTTTTAGCTGATTCCGATTGCAATTTCTTGAGTTGACCGAGAGTTAACGCAACACTAATATAACTGTATTTCATTATACAATAACATTGATCTAATGGAAAAATCCGAAGGATTTTCAATTACATATTTTCCACTGGTGCATCTATCACTCTCATTCTTCCGCCAATACCTTTGAGTAGCATTGATTTGTCGCTGAGAATGACAGCAACCGCTCTATAATTAACACCATCAGGTGGTTCTACACGGGCTCTAAAGTATATATCAACGACGGACTGTCTTGATAAATCAAGATGTTCCAATGAAAAGTAGTAGATAGGATATAGTCTTCTAAAATCCAACTGTGATATTTGCAGACCGGTATCTACACTATTATCACGTCCCATAAAAGTCAACAAACGATGATGCGCGCGTGCTATTTGGTTTTTATCGTAATTAAGTAAAATATCCTCCGATGATTCCTGTTGGCCGTTTATCCTCAACGAGACTTCGTTAACATCCAATTGATCAAATATCATATGGCTGCGTGTTTGGTTATCTAATCGTTCCCTATTCTGTAATGCAATAAATATATGACGTGGCGCAGAAACACCTTGTCGCGCTGCCAGGTGCCATGTAAATATACCATTAATATTATCCTCCTTAATATCTGTTATTGTTGTTGTTAGCCATGATAGCAATGATTTTCCTCCATGATCCATAAATGATAGTAATTTTCCCTCTGCGGTGATTGATGGGGTCATTACTGGCATCCACAGTGATAACTTTGATATATTTACTTTACCAGGAGCGACTAGACCTATAGCACCAGGAGCAGCAGGACCGTACCAGATTGCATAATTATCACCACCTCTTCGCACGAGAACTACTGTATGCTTCGCTCCATAGATAACTTTTCTAACATGTCTGCAGAATCCAAATATATGATGCAGTGGAATCGCGCATGAAAATCGTCTATACTGTTCTTGCAACATTAATACGCGTATTGCAAATCCTAGGTTGTAATCACTATTAATGCCTTTTATAATATCAAAGGCAGCAGCTGGTCTAATTTGATGTTCAATATCAACTGGTTGTGGATCAGATGCGGTATCTTGTGGTGTATTTAATTTAATATATTGAACGTTATCAGCATGATCAGTAATATCCTTGGCGAACATCATAGATGGACCCGCCGATCTTGTATAATTATCAGAGTATCTTGCTAACCCAACTATTGTTGTAGCAATATCAACATCATGTTCTATAGATTCAATCTCTCTTCCATCAATGAGATATCTAGCACTATCAAAAAGCGCCATGATACCATTATTGACAAAACCGACTCGAACATTTATGTCATATGGTGGATCATTATGATCGGGATCATTTGTTACAATTTCTCCTTCTACTTCGATGAACGCTTCACATGGCAGAAAGTGTTTACTGGTATCCTGAACTTGAAGTTCAATTCTTGATCGACTATTTGGTTGTATTGCATTATAAGAATAAAATTGATAATCGCGTACAGAATCATCTTTACGTACTGGGGCTTCCATATCAAACGCTTGATCAGGTGACGGTTTGAACATTTTATTATATATATCCTTGATTTATCAAGGTCTAAATCATCGACGTCGTCGTGGTTTTTTTAAGCCACTTCCCGCTATCACATTTGCGGTTATGTTATCTTGGGTGTTAGTCATCAACGACGATAGTTTTTGATCTACTACGTTATTTACTATTTTACTAACACTCGCGGGCATTTCTGCTGTAGATGGTAACGGTCCCGGTTTCTTTCGCCGTCGAACTAGCGCTGTTAGTTTATCCCTAGCGGCCGAAAATGCTTTTCCGGCAAGATCTCCAACGTCGCTAATACCCTTATCACGAATAATATCAATGGCTTTCATAGATAGTTGTTTTGCTAGCGGCGCCACTTTTGGAGCCATTCTTGCAAATAACCCTGCAATGATATTACCGAGACCATCACCATAGTACGCTCTATAAACTGGAAATCGTGAGTTTACTACGTAGACGCTGGTTGGTTTGTCATGGTTGTAGTGTATGATCACCTTATTTAAATTATATTTATCTAATGCGGAAATAATTTCCAATCCAAAGGATTTTCAGTCATGGTGATTAATCACTATGATAACCATGGTGACCCGTATGATTTTCCACTAACTCGTCGATGAAATCTCGATATGTTGCAATGTTCATGATACCACCTTGAAATAACCGCATACATATATCAGCTGCTTCATTAATTACTTCCGGTGAGTTATTTCCGGCTCATTTCCCTCCGATGAGAACCTCTAATCCTCTAATCGTGATATATCACCGAGAATATTACCAGGAGAACTAACTAAACCACTACCTGAAAAGGTCTTTTGATATCCATCTCCGCTTTTACCAGTTGCACCTTTTTCAGAATCATCTTCTGATATTTCCTGGAGTGGTTGGGATACAAAAGGTGCAACTGGTGTCGGTGGGTTTTCTATGTTATATATAAACTTTTCAAGTTTCTTAAATCCTTTATCGTTGGGTGGTAGTTGAGACTTATTGATTTTTGCACAATATAATTTTTTTCTCCAAGTATCCTTATTAGTTATAGCATTTTCATATCCTTGTTTCATATATTGTTCTCGCTGACCCTTTGGAAATGAATCAATGATAAATTGAGCAAATTTTTTATCAGTCTTATTTTTAATATCATCTATAATATCTTTCTTAAATATCTTTTTAGGGTTAAGATCTCTTCGTTCTATTTTACCCTTTTGTTCAAATTCAGGTGGTGGGATAATATCAATATCACCTGGTAGTTCAGTTTCTTCTTCTTCTGCAAGTGGTGCTTGGAGTTCAGGCTGTGGGGATCTAATATCAATATCACGTAACCGTTCTTGCCTTGAAGCAGTTACTATATCACCAGGAAGTGGTTTTAAAATTTTTTTTGTTTGTTTGAATCTTTTTGCTTTTTTTTCAAGTTCACCAATAAGAGGCTTTTCTTTTCTTGGTTCGTCCTTGGGAATATCCCCGTATATAGCTCGCTCAGTAGCTGATGCTACCTCTTTTGCTGCTTACTTTGTTGCTGTGGTTATTGGTTGAAATAACTCTTCAGATCCCACGGAAAGGTCAGTCTGAAGACTTTGCCGATTTTGTAATTTACTCCTGACAGAATCACGGACGGGTATATATTTTTTGATAGCCGCCAGTCGCTCACGAGCCAATCGAGTGGTTATTGCTTCATTTACCATTATTGAAATCGTAAACAATCTTCCAATTTGAATCTCGAAGAGATTTTCATATAGTGATTTTGTCATCATACATGAAAATCCAAAGGATTTCAAATGGAAAGAGTCTAATTGATTCATTTAAAAAGATTTTACGTTTTAACTCGACAAATGTCAATGAAAAATAACCAAAACAAAAACTACTCTCTGAAATGTTTTTCGTCATTTCAATTTACCCAGTGTTGCAAGCCGGTATTGATTGAGCGTACATGCCTTTCCATGGCAACATCTGTCCCATTGTATCGCAGTTCATGGTTATTTATAGTACAAATTTTACATTTGCAGTTACAAGCTTATAGCGAAAATGCTCCGTTTACCCATTGAAACAGTAAAGCAATTTGAATCCCGAAGAGATTTTGTCATCATAAAATGATTTTCACGTTTAACCAGACTCAGACGGTAATGAAAAATAACATTAAAAAAAACACTCGCTGAAATCTTTTTATCCGTGTCAGTTTACTCCCGTGTTGAGCCAGTATTGATTTACAGTTGTGCGGGTATACCTTACTAATGTATTGTAGTCCATGGTTATGGATTTATGCAGCCTGAATCCAGCCATGTGTTGTTCATTGTGGAGTCTTATATACAAATTTTACTTTGCAAGCTTATAGCGGAATGCAACATTTGTTACATGCATTTATAGAGAGAATTTTACTACGCGTTATACATGTCATACAACTAACGGTGAAGAACGTTATCTAGCGGTTTTTGTTCATTTATTAATGCCCGTATATTTCTAATTTTTGCATTAACCTGCTTTTTGATCTCATATTGTTGGCCTAGTTCTCTTCTAACTCTTTCTACGATGGTAAATAACGGGACAAACACATTAATATCCTTACAATGTATAAGGGTATCACGGAGAGAATTCTGGATTTTTTTTACCAAAGAATATTTTCTTGGTAATACGTATTTATTATGCATAGAAGCAAAATTAATATCTTGATAATCAGAGAAGATTTTATCACAATCTAAACCATCTGACAATGGTATTTTTAAAGATTGTAGATTTGATATTTGAGTTATAATCTCATCAATATCTTCAGAGTTAATTATAATTATGATATATGTCTAATACAAAAATACATTGATATATTTTTCAAAAATAAACAGTGATCGTGATAAGCGATTATTCATTCATTGGGTTCCTTATTAGGCCTTTGTGTCTCTGTTAGGGTTCTTTCTTTGAGAGTTGTTTATGGTATATACAATGAACGGTAGATGGTTATATACAGTGAGTTTATGATATTTACAATGAACGGTAGATGGTTATATACAATGAATATTTGTTATGATATTTACAATGTACGGTAGATGTTTATATACAGTGAGTTTATGATATTTACAATGAATGGCGAATGGTTATATGAAGTGAGTTTATGATATTTACAATGAATGGTTTTCTCTCTTTGAAATGAGACCCTATGACAGTTTCTTTGGCCGATAATTACCCAAATGTGATGGAAAGCTAAATCTACGTTACTGTTTATTCCGACGTCCATATCATACACAAAAAAGCATTATTCTACCTCGTAAGGGATCTAACTAGTCAAATAACGAGTTAGAAACCAAGCAAGATATGCTTAGGGGAATGGGCGTCTACATATATACAATACAATGAATGATTGGATGGTATATACAATGGGATGGTATTTACAATGAATGATGGGATGGTATATACATAGGGATGGTATTTACAATGAATGATGGGATGGGATGGGATGAAATGAAATGAACGATGGGATGGGATGGGATGAAATGAAATGAACGATGGGATGGGATGAAATGAATGATGGGATGGGATGATGGGATGAAATGAATGATGGGATAAGATGAAATGAATGATGGGATGGGATGACGGGCAGGTCTACATCCATACGGACCTAATTCATACAACCAGACAAAATCCAGGGTTGTATGAATACAAAAAGTATCCATACACCGCGAACGGTGCATGGTTGTATGAATTGGTCACATATGGGCTTTGACGCTAAAGCCCAATTATAACACAGACGATATAGTATATAAACTGGTTATAGATGAAAGTTGAACATGAAGGTGTGTGATCGCTATATATTTCGTATTTTTAATGATAATTATAACAGCATTTAAGCAAGACTGTATTTTTGAAAACACTAAAAAAAAGAATATAGTTGTTTGTAAATAGTTCCTGCTTGATTCGTTTTTCTATAAAAGCCGATAATTGATTATCCCGTTGAGAATCGTGATAATTATAACAACCAATCAAAAGATACCGCATCAAAATTGCAATAGAAGGGAGATAATTATTTCATAGGTTGTAAACATACCTAAAGGAGTTATCTCCGTTTATACTATATAGAATAATGCCAAAACATAATTAGGCATATGAAAACCGAATTTTGTTATTAAAACGATTTGAAAAAGCTGATCGGGTTCTTCCTTTTGCTACAAACCATTTTGATGATTCACAAATATCGAAATATCTACCGGCTTCATTCATAGATTGAAATATAATCTCTTCGTTAGTTGCTGTATTAAATGATCTTATAGTTCTCTTCCCAACTGTTTTACAAGTGCCAGTCCTACTTCGTTTGGAATTCTCGCTTTGAGAAATAGCTTGCAGATTATCCAAAGAATTATGCCTTGGATTAGAATCAATGTGATCGATAACAAGACCATCCTTGATCACCTCGAAGACGAATTTATGATTAAGATAAGTTTTCCCTCCAACACTAAACGTCAAATGTCCCATCCCATTGTCAGAACCGACTGGCTTCTTCAATCTGCGGTTTCTGACAGTGCCATCACGAGAAGCTTCATAGTTTGCAATCACGGGATGTGGTTGAAATTCTTGGTTCATTTATATACTATACTATTACTTGTCTAATTCATTGTTTGGTTGAATTATTACATTACTTGGAAATCTTCCGATGTAGTCTTGCGGAGTTCTTATAACTTTGTCACTGTCAGGGTCAGAGTTATTGATGGAATTCTTAATTCGTTTATCATAGTAACGCTTCAACTCTCTGTATCGTTTACCACCACAACCAAGACATAATTGTGATATTCCTCTCACCCCTACCCCACATCTTATACATGGAATCAGGCCAAGACTTCCTTGACGAAAACTTTGCATATGATACCCACAGAACTCCTTTCTTCATGATTTGTTACACACGATTGTTGATCCAATCTTGAGCCATTTGCAATGATTCATTATATAATAAATTCTCTATTTAAATACTTGTTTTAATTATAACATGAAGGAATTCGAGAGATTATCGAAAATTAAGCCCTGGAATAATGTTAAATTCAATCTCGATAGAGTTTCCGATAAACCAAAGAGTCTAATAGATGATAAAACCATGATAAGTAAAATCAGTGACTGTTTTAATGAATTCAAGCGTGATGGAGCATCTCATTGTTGGTCAACATTTCGAATTGTTGGTAACGTTTTTTACCATGAACGAAGAAAACGCAGCCAAGATAATTTCACATCTTACCCGGAAAAGGTATTTGTTTAGAGTGAAATTTATTATCCGTTCAGACACTGGAGATTGGATTATCAGGGATAAATTCGAAGAAACATCATTAAGATTCCCAATAACCGTAGCGACGATAACCGGCGAGATATTACACGAATCAAGATATAAATCAAAAGGAGCCCCAATCAAAATTATTGATCATAACGAACACGCATGGACACCTGCGTAAACAATATTTCCGCGAACACGAACAGTAAAGTATATACCCGAAGAATTCTCCACGGATTTCTCTGAGAAAAAATTGTTCGATGCTATTTACCAGTTGAGTAAAAACGATCCAGTGTCAGTGTAGTTACTTCACAGCGCTGAAAACCCCGAAGGTGGATTCGATCAGTTTGTAAGACCCAATGGAGAATTATACCGTACTGAAGCCCTAAATGACAAGATGAAAAAACTAGCTATGTGTTTCGTGAAGAATTTTGACGATGAACAATTACCAACAAATTGCTTTACAATTCCGTCGGTTGCAGCTCATTTTGCGAGAAAGAGAAACTCATGGAAACCAACGCGAGTTGAATTTCTCACAGACATCAAATCAAGCTGCATCGAATACAACCACGGCGGATTATGGAATACAAAATACGACCCCAAAAATATTATTTCGGTTGATATCGTCGCGTGTTACCCAGGGAGTTTTCTCGGGTTCGGAGAAACCGCTAAATACTTCAAGCGATTTGAATATCCCACCCATGAGATGACACGTGTTGCGATTAATGGACCACTACCTGATTTTGATTTAACCGGATTCGCTCGTGTGGTATCATCTGAATTGGCTAAAGGACTTCATCCGTGCTGTTATATTTGGATTGGTAGACATATGTCTGTGAAACACTGTATGCCAATAGTGTTGTTACGTTATATGAATGATTGTAGCATGCTGATATCACTGGTTGTCGGTGAAGAAATTATATCATATCGAGCACAGACTGAAGTCTGGTTACCACCACAATCTGATCTAGATAGTATAATCAGCGAACGACGACAACAATTAACGGATCTCGACGAAAAATATATCATGAATTGGTCCAAACTGTTATATGAAATCAGAAACAAAGACGCAAAAGATCTTGGTAGAATAATAATTGGTAAATTTACTCAAGGTGGAAAATACGACAATGGACGATATTCTTCACGGTTGATTATGGATAGCGTTGAATACGATTTTATAATCGCGGATGTAACATCTAAGGGTATATATATCGATCGTAAGGACGCTTTATTGTCCGATGGGACCAAATTGGGTACAATTGTTACTTACAGCGATGGACACAGTCTTCAGTATACACATTTGAGGGCATCTATGCTGGCTTATGCTTCTATTAATCTGTTTTCGATGATAAATAGATTTCCTGACACCGCAGTTAGAGTCGCCACTGATTCATTTTACATAGACGCGAAACACAGAAACGCAGTAACTGAATTCACAAATTCCGACGAGAGTTGGGGATCATGGAGAATTAAGCAGGAAATACCGTGTGATTATTCCAAATCAGCAGATGTTAAGATTGAAGATAAATACTTGAAAAGCAATCAGTGTTCAGAACTATCTAACGCACCGCCGGTATCTGATCCTGTATGTAGATATAAAACAGTTTATTTAAACGGTTGTGGCGGGTCAGGAAAGACGACTCGCGCGATTGAGTTATTTCGTGGGAAAAATCCTACGGATTTCACAAATATGATTGTGCTAACACCAACACACAGACTCGCCAGAGAGATGAACAACAAGGAGTGAATGCTTGTACTTATCATAGTTTTTTTCGATGGAAAGGTGAAGAATGGACTCCTGATCGAATGGGTGAAAAATCTGTCCCCGGGGTCATAATTTGGGATGAGATATGCACGGTGTCGTTGGATGTATTACAGTCGTTTCTCGAGTGGTTATTGCACGCGAACACAAAGGTCGTCATGTGCGACGATCACGGTCAACCACCACCATTTGTCGGTTTATCCCCGCATGATTGGCTGAAGAATTTTGTAGACTACCATGAAGAAATTAACACCGATCATAGAGCACTTGATGAACAATTACGCGAGTTCAAAAAACTAATCAGATTACAACCTGATAGAATTTAATGTGAGATAATTTCAGAAACTACCATGAATGATTTCTGGGAAGCGTGGAGACCAAACGATTTAATAATCGCAAGTAGAAAAATAGTCAGAGACACACTTCAGATGAAGTTATTTGAAACGCATAAAGAAAAATTTGCAACACTTCCAGTGCCGTTGTGTTATAGACCTTCGGATACACGAAAGCAGAATATTGAGGTTGATATTCCAGGACAGCGTGAAAAGCAGAATTTAGTGTTAAATGATATTGTGCTGGTTGATATCAGCGTCGTCGAAGATGCATTGCGCGCTGATAAATCCCTGTGGATGCTAGGATACTCAGCAACAATACATTCTTCACAGGGATTAACTATATCCGATACAATTGTTTGGATAGTGGATAATCGCATTGAGTGGTCGAATTTAGTCTATCTCGCAGTATCCAGAGTACGAAGAATAAATCAACTCCGAAGAGTTGTCCTAACAGAGTCAGGAGATGATAATGACACTACAGTAAGTGATATTGTTGATAATGATATAATCAGAAAAACTTTCTAGTTATAAACAGGAAGATAAAATAAAAAAACAGAGAATTTGGTATTGATGCTGATTTAATAATCACATTGAAACAACAACAGAATAATCACTGTGCGAGTTGCAATTGTATAATGAGTTGGTGTTGGTCAGATCCTCGACAATTTACCGTAGACAGAAAAGATAGCAGCGTAGGTCATACTAGAGACAATGTGATGCTGACTTGTCTTGAAAGCAACAGACGAAGAGGTGCTAGTTAAGACCACGCGGCGGTAATTGAGTATCCTCGGGTATCACTTGTAGTTGTTGTCGAGTAAATCCTCGCTGAGGAGCAGTTGAATCCAATCTATAGATTGCTGGTCTACCCGTGGATCGTGTTATACCGGATATTTTATAAGCGGTGACACTCCAAATAGGATCAGTAGCCCTTTTTGTACCACCTTCGAGTTCTCATGATTCATATAAATACCTTACAGTGACATTGCCGAGCATTGGTTCTTTTGAAAAATCTTTTTGCGGTTGTACGGGTATATACTTCTTTTTAATCGCGTTGTTAGGTTTCATGTTAATTGTTCGAGTAACCTCATTATTCAGCGCGGTAATTACGCCTGGTAATCTCTTGACCCATTCACGAGATCGTTTATGTTGAATAAATTCTTTCGCGTATTGATATCCAAATAACCGTTCAGCAAGTGTACGATTAAATCGTTCAACAATCGCCTGATCGCGATATAATACAGTATGCCCTCGTCTGATAGTGACATTATGATGTTTCATTGTTGATAACACTGCACCCTGAAATTCCTTGCCAGGATCAACTTGTAATAGATTTGGCCAACGCAGAGGACCTCGTCGATAAATCCTTTCAAACGCAGAAGCTACTTCAGTGGCCGACTTTGTTTTTAATGGCTCTGCTTCTTTGTATCGACTCGCAACATCAACTACTGTTAACGCATACTTGTAAACACCATCATGCGGCAGAAATAATATATCAGCTTGATGAACTTCATTGGGAACGGTCACATCAAAATGCGAGTAGTTAATTTGTTTAGGCGGCGGTAGATTAATTTGCCATATTGCCTGTTTAGTTAACCAATTAGCCGCAGTGGTATATTTTACCTTCGCGGCGCTAGCGAGTTTACCGATTGCTGCTTTACCCCACCAGTATCCGCTTGGAGAATAGTAAATAGATTCCATGTTGATATTAATTACCAGCACCTAACATCAATTTACCTTTCATTGCTGATTTTACTAGCCATGAAGCCAATTTTTCTTTGAAGGATTTATCAGTGATATAATTCAACGCATGAATTAATTTCACATCTGCGAGATGTCTGAGTTGCAGATTGCTGCTTTTATATGCAACATCATGAGAATGACACTCCTTATCAATAGAGTGTATTGGGTTTTCGCCCGGTCGAGGTTGATTTTGATCATCGAGTCTGATATCTAATCGTGTTCCGGGTCCACAGTAACTATATCCTGGAAGGTGTTTTTCTCCTGGATACTTTGCCCAAGGTGTTCCCGGGAAATTTGCTAACTTGTCTGCAATATCACCTCCTCGTTTTTTTTAAACCCTTTGATTTATCAAGGGAAATAAATCTAAATTTCTTTGTACTACATTGTACGAATTTACCAGAAAGTGCTGATCGGTTATTTTTAGTTGTAATCGTCGTCAAGTCGTTTGTGCCAGTACGCGTCTTACACTTCACACAATATAGATCCATAATTTATATATAATAACATGAATGTAATTGATTATTCAGCTACCCGACGACGGGAACCTATTAAACACCATGCAATGTTGCCGAATTCAGTTAGAATGATTATAATCGGACCATCTGGATCCGGCAAGACACAAATGCTATTTAATTTAATAACGAGATGGATGAAATGGGACAAGTTGTATTTGATAGCTCCTAGTGTAGACGATCAGCGATGTTACAATGTGCTAACAGATTTTAACGACAGCGCGGTAGAAAAATCCGGCGAGGGTATTATTGAGTTTATAACCGATATGGATGAAGCACCGAGCATTGATGATATTGATGGAGATATTAACAATTTAGTCGTATACGACGATATCATGTTAGATAATCAAAAAAACCCAGCCAGGATATTTTCCAGAGGCAGGCATAAAAACACCGACGTGATACATGTCACTCAACGATATACTCAAATACCAAAAGTGATCAGAGATAACTGCAATTTATTGTGTGTGTTTAACGGAGTTGATACTCATACACTACGAAATATTCATTAGACTTGGTGAGGCGGTGATATGGATTACAATCAATTTAGAAATTTCTTTAGTCGCGCTCAGTCAATCCAACATGGATTCGTGACGATAAATTTACACGACCCGAGATCAAGATATCGTGTCGGACTTGATCAAATATTCGGTTAACTCATAGCAGCAGAGGGGCGGCGACAACGACCATGGCATCTTCGAGGAAGACTCAGTTTACCAAATTGACGCTTGTCCGATTCATTATTCGAGGAAGCCTCAGTTTGCCAAAAAGATGCCTATAAACGTTGTCCGATTTGCCTCGTCTGCTGCTTCTCCTACTTAAATAAATGCTTCACAAGGCAGAAAGTATTTACTCGTATCGTAAACCTGAAGTTCGATTCTCCATCGTTCATTTGGTTGTATTGCGTTATACGGATACAACTGATAAGTATTTAGAGAATCATCTTTGCGCACTGGGGCATCCATATCCAATGCTAGGTCGGGTAAAGATTTGAACAGTTTATTATATATTTCTCAATCTAAATCGCGATCACAATGCAGTAATATTCCTCTGCGCATTAAATCCTTCATTTATTCCCTCCGCTATTTTTTGATCTACCGCGCTGTTTATTATTTTAGTAACAATCGCAGGCATAATCTCCGTAGATGGTAGTTTTCCCGGTGGTTGTTTTGTTGTCGTCGAATCAGCGTGATTAGTTTGTCCTTGGCCGCGGAAAATGCTTTACCAGCAACATCATCAACAGCGCTAATACCCGAATCACGAATAACATCAACAGCTTTCATCGATAATTGTTTGACGATTGGTGCTATTTTTGGAGCCATCCTTGCAAATAACCCTTGAACAACATCACCGAGACCATCTGCATAATACATCTTATAATAGGGCAATCGTGAATTTACTACGTAGGTCATGGTTGGTTTGTTGTGGCTGTATTATATGATCATCTTATCTAATTATTATTTATCTAATTGCATGACTAATTGTCACGGACACTCAATCACCGGTAACATTAGTCACTGTGGTAATCATCATAGAGTTCATCGATAAATTCTCGATATTCACTGATATCCATGATACCACCTTCAAATAGCCGTTAGCACATATCAGCGACTTCATTAATTTTTTCGGGTGAGTTATTTTCAGCTTGTTTCCCCCCATGAGAATTTCTTATCGTGCTATATCGGAGTGAATATTATTAGGACAGGTAACATGACCACTACTGTGAGTTCCAGAATGAGAAAATCCATCACCGGTAACACCAGTTGCCCCCTGCGCATCGCGAGATATTTCATCCAGTGATCTGTTAATTCTTTCTAAAACATCATCTGGTATTTCTTCTTGTTGAGATGAGAAAAACTCTTGCTTTGAAGATTTTTATCTTTTTCTTTGCGATTTTCGCTGTTCTAATTCTTCTTGTCGTTGTTTAAGTTCTTTTTCTCGCTGTTTGTGTTCTTCCATTATTAGTCATCGTAGTTCTTCTTTACGCTGTTGTATTGTTACTATTTCCTGCTCTTGTAGTCCTTCATATTGATCAAATACTTTATCTACCGCACCGAGATATCCTATATACGGTGCAGGTTTTGTATCAACTCGACTTCTTTTAGTTTTAATTTTATAAAGTACATCAATGCAGTGTTGCATATCTCTAATACATTTTTCAAGCCCTGGTTTCAACATTATTTATTTATCTTCGTAACGCGTAGCAACAAATTCGAGAAAATATTTCGAATTACTTTTATCGATAATGCTAAAGAGTCCTCGGTAAATTTATTTCGTAATTTTTCGACTATTTTATCGTACCGGATTGAAATCTTCCTGGACCAGGAAGATTTTGTAACAGTTCTGATGTTTGTTTAGTTTGTTTTGCTATTTTTTCAAGCTCAGGAAGAACACCTCTCTTTATTTGTTGTCCTTCTCTTCCATATATATAACCTCTTTAGTTGTTTTAGTAACAAGTTTGATTAATTGTTCAGCACCTGTTGCAAAATCGACTTGAGCTTTCTGTTACTGTTGAAGTTTATTTCTGACAGAATCCCTCACGGTGATAAATCTCTTTATTGCCTCTAATTGCTCTCAATCCAGTCTAGTTGTTAACAATTCTCCTACCATTATTGTTATATCATATGATTTAATTGAAGCAGCTATCAAAACCACAACAGAGGCAATATCTGTTTTTTTTCAATTTCGCAACAGTGTTTGTGGACAAATAAAAACTTCAATTGAAACCGAAACTCATTTTTTAGTTTCGGTTGATTTTCTGATTTTTTCTGAATTAGTTTAGGTCTGTTCACCCTTCTTGCTGTTCGAGGATACAATAATGGAAATATCATCGTCGCCGTCTGTACACGATCCGATAACCAGACATAAAACTGTATATTGGAACGCTCCAGGAGGATGTGGTAAGACAACAAGAGCAATTGATTTTCTTCGTTAAGAATTCTGACATGATTGTGCTAACACCGAATCATCGACTTGCCTGAGAGATGACATCCCGAGGAATACACGCATGTACGTATCATAGATATTTTCGGTTTAACGGTACCGCTTGTACTCCTGAACGAATGGGCACAAAATATATTACCAGGATAACTATTTGGGATGAAATATGTAATGTATTGACATTATTAAAACATTCTTGGAATCGTTACGAACAAAAATCACCGCGGTGATATTGTGCGGTGATCATGGTCAACCACCACCATTTACCGGATTATCTCTTCGTCAATGGCTCTAAAAAAGACAGTAAATTATTACGAAAAAATTAATACCGATCATCGATCACTTGATGCAGAGATAACCAAGTTAAAATCCGCGATAAAATTACAGCCAGATAAAATTCAATGTTAAATAACACGTGAACAACACCTGAAACATCAATTAATTTCTGATTTCTGGGCGACGTGGAACCGAGTAGATTTAATAATTACGAGCAGAAAGAAAATCAGAGATGTACTTCAAATAAAATTATTTTATTTACAGGAAGAAAAATTCCCAATGGATCCCGTCCCGCTATGCTACAGACCTACGGATACACGACGACAAAACATCTACGTTGATTTTCTTGGAAAATGTGAGAAACAAATACTGGTGTTAAATGATATTGTGCTGGTTGATATTGTTGTGAAAGATGCAATAAACGCCGATAAATCCACATGGCGGTTAGGTTACGCGATGACAATACACTGGTCGCAGGGATCAACAACCACTAATACGATTGTTTGGATCGTAGATGACTTCATCGAGCGGTCAAATATAGTTTACTTGGCGGTGTCACCAGTACGAAGAAAAAATAAACCTCGACGAGTTTACGTCGATTTCAACGACGAAAAAACTGTCGTTGATGTGGGCAATGATACCACGATAAGAAAAAAACTAGCAGGGTATAAACAACAAAATAAAAAAGAAACAGATTCTAAAATTAAAACAACAACAAGATATCCACTGTGCGAGCTGTAATTGTATAATGGCATGGTCAGGAAAAACTCCCAATCAATTTTCCAAGATAGAAAAGATAATACTCGTGGTCATACCAGAGATAATGTAACATTGACTTGTCTGGAATGTAATCGAAATCATCGCGATAAATAAGATACTGAGGTAGTAATAGAGTATCATTGCGAATCACTTGTAATTGTTCACGAGTATATCCACGCTATGGGGCTTTTGAATCCAATTTATAGATTGATGGTCTGATTTTAGATGTAACAACACTATATATTTTATGTGAGGTGATACTCCATATAGGATCAGTAGCTCTCTTTTTACCACCTTCAAGTTCACCAGGTTCATACAAATAGCTTACAGTGACATTACTAGGTAATATCGGCGCTGAAAAATCACGGCGGGGTAAATTTATATTTTTTTTGTGAGTGCGATACTAGGTTTCATGTTGATTATCCGAAAAATTTCATTGTTGAGCGCGACAATTACACCTGGTAATCTCTTGACACATTCACGTGATCGTTTATAATCGATGAAGTACTTCGCGTAATGATAATGAAACAATCGCTCAGAAAATGTTTGATTAAATCATTCAACAATTGCCTGATCGCGGGATATTGCATTATATCTTCTTCGTATAGCAGTGTTATGTTGCTTCGTCGTCGATGATACTTCGATGATGTTTATAAAAATAAAGGAATGGAGAACCTTTGCCACAGAACAAACTTTGTCAACTTTTTGCTTTGAATTTTCATTAAAATTTAAATTAAATTTCAATTTTCTTATAAAAAAAAATATCATTTCTTAAAATTACATTTTCTAAGAAAGTTTTACAGTCATGTTTAATTTTTTAGTAATTTCCAGATTGATGTTAGAACTTAAAACTAATTACAGTTTATTTGAAGTGATTATCTTGATTAACAAACTCACAATTAAACTTTAAGTTTTGAGCATTTTTGACATGCGGCCATTTGGAATTGGCTTGTTTTTGTGTTACAGTGGTGTCAGCTAAAAGTCTGTAGCTGTTTTATTCATGGATAAAATTCCTTAAAACTTTGCAGAAGTATTTAAGAGATATTGATTTGATCATGGATGGAAGTTTTGTCCATTGAGGTGAAACTGTCTAACCCTGTCAGGACTCGCATCACAATTAATACTTCCAGTTCAGTACACACGAATGTAGTTCTAGCCTATTTTTAGAACATTTTTTCCTCTCTCCTTTTGTTGGTGATAGAAGAGTTATATTGATGCATTTTTGATATGGATTTAAAGTTAATTCTTTATTCTTGAGAATAAGAGCTCTGTGAGTGGTTGTCTGTGTGTATTTTGGCGACAGTGCACACTGTGTAATTAGGCCTTAGTGATGATCCGGAAGTGAAATCAGTGTTCTGTGTACATGCTGCTCTGTTTACAGTGCAGCCACTCAAAAAAATGCCGGTGAACCCTTGACAATAACTTCACAGTGAAGTCATCTTTGGAGGTATTTTAGATTAACATATGATTTGTATTGATTGTCACTCTGTGGAAAGGTCAGTACTGAGAAATATATGTAGAGAAAATATAGCAAAATTACATTAACTACATTATTACAACCTAAACTGTGTTCAGTATCAGATAATGGAAATATAGAGTTTGTGGACACACCACGATGTGTTGTGACTGTAAACACAGAAGTTTGTTTATTGCCATGTCTGTATAATTTATGTGGTAGAAGCCTAATATGGTGAAACTCATATTATTGTCATGACATCGTCAGAAGGTGGTTACACAATCATATTATCAGATAATATCATCTGTAATGGAATGATATATAGGACAGATTTACTCACTATTGACATGTATTAATTTTGAGACTAATTGGGATTGGTGGGTAATAAATGTCAAGGATATTGCTGTTCTCGTCTTTGCTGCTGATGCCTCATTGCACTTCACATTTTTGGGTGGTAGTGACGGGGGTGGGTGGGGGCTGGTATTTTTTAAAATGTATTTTCTTAAAGACTAACAGATTATTTTCCATCTTTTCTTCAGGACAGTGTTCCCAGCAGAGATGAACGAAAGCGCCTTTATGATGCTGGTCTGGGAGATAAAAAAAATTTTTTGCAAGGACAGTGACCATGCATATTTCAGAACTAAACTTAAGAAAAGCTTTCCCAAATAAAAATCTGGAGGGGGATTTGAATTGCTGAGGTGAGGTATTAGCAGCCATGTGTTCTTAGAAGAGATTCGGATGACATGTGATGGATATACTAGTGCTTACCTGGCAGATGAAATTTGTTCCTACTTGACCAAGTTCTTCATCCCAATGTGGACTATATGTCTGTCTGACTTTTAAATGACTTAGTTTTCGTTCCAAAGTTCGTTTGCTAACACCCAATAAATTTGCCATCTCCTTTACTTTGAAACTATTTTGAATAAAGAACTCGAGAGTTTGTGATGTTATTTAAAACGCAGGACGTCCCAAGAAACCATACTCAACTTCAGGTCTAGGGATTTCATCATTAATATTTATATCAAGACAGACAAATTAAAGTGCTTGTTCTGCACAGGTTAAATTTTCTTCAATGCCTGTAAATTGAGATAATTGCTTCATCATTGATATGGCTATTTCTAAGTCCGTTGTCATATTCCGGGTTCAATTATTTTCCAGGCACTGTGCAGGGAAACAAAGTTTCTGACGATCCAACTCCTTTATTTCAGACAATGCTACTGCACCATCATTAGATCTTATTTACAAAATGTTGATATCAGAAGAGAAAAAAAATTGTTAATTTCAAATATTATTGGTGTTAAATAGCACAATAAAAGAAAGAATATTTTATGCAAATGCTGAGATGTCCATGCATATACACTGCATTCACTTAATCTGTTTGAAAGATGATGTATGTTTTTAAAGCCTGCTTTGGCAACAGTATATCCATAAAGATCTACTTCCCACCTACACATAATTTGTACTGATCTTATAAAAAATCATCCGCTCACAGATTATTTTTGGATAATACTCGAAATGGTCTTTATTATTTTAATGGAGATCACATTTGTTACCTACTACAAACAACATCATAATATTAGAAAGTAAATTAACAAAAGTAAATCTTTAAAAATAACCATACTTACATATTCATACTTATTTGAAGTCTTTTAAATGTCTAGACAGTTCCAAAATAAATAGTGATGTTTCTACAACTGAAAAACAGGTTACGACAATGTGTTCTATAAGGATGAACCAGACATGGCCAACCAAGAATGGCAAGTTGTCAAGTAACAGGTTATTTGCTAGTACTTTATATTTTGATTGTAATAACGTGCAAACCATGTTACAATTTGATAAATGTAATTCTTTAACATTTTGAGGTGCATCTCCATGTATGTTACAATGTACATGACATTAGAAGAAAGTTTATAATATTAATTGTCCATCTTGTTCCTCACATTCCATTATATATGATGAAAATTGCTTATAGATAACGGCTGTTCTCTAATATGATCATACCAAGAAAAGAAAACGTTTTCAAAGTGTAGCACATCAATTTATAAAATGACATCATACGTTTTTGTCATTTTAAAAACTCACCTATATCACCGTATTAAAAAATTCAGCATATTTTTCCCATTCTCATCATTTCCTATATCCATTTGTTAGCTTCGTATAAATGCAAAGTTTAGTGTATTGTGTTGAAATATCTTTCTAATGAACTGTGAAAATTGAAATGAATTCTACATTTATCAAGAATTTATCAGAACTGATGGTAATTTACTGTGCTTGTTTGGTGCTTTATGCAGCAGCAACACAAGTACGTTATTTACTGGCAAGGCAATTGGAGTTAAGTGCCTTTTCTAAGGACAGAATGTGGTAGCTGACCTCGGCTAGTCCAATTCGAGTAAAGTGCCATTTCTAAGGACACAATATGGTAGCTGACCTAGGCTAGTCCAATGGTAGATATTGACCCTACACCTTTCAGTTGTGAGTTGGCATAATGACCACTAAGCCACTGTGGCTCCTACTATACTGTGTCTCAGCTGCCATTCCAAAAGTATTATATGGATAATGTATTAAATACAGCGTTAGAATGAGAACATTTGATAAAACTTTGGTTTTGCATCCTAAAGACATAAATAAGTATGCAAAAGTTTGCTTCATATAACATAACTAATAAATAAAATCGATAAATTGAAAAGTGGGACAGAAGTAGAGTCTTGTGTTTTAAAGTAATCTTCATGCAAATGATGTGCACATGACACAAACCTTTGCCCTTTCCCATTTTCACTTGAAATGTATGTACCTGTTCTGTGCAGTGCAATGGCCTAATTTAAACTATTGCAGAAAATGACTTAATTAAAGTTAACATCCCAGTATATTTAAAACAGCACCTTAATATGTTACTCCAGTTTCCACTCCTTTGCTTTACTGAGTTAATAAAAAAATCTTAATAGATTCCAAGTGATCTTCCCAGGTGTTGTAGATAATGACATCATCGATGTATACATTTAATTATCTAGAACAGATAATAACATTCTGTAGACACTGAAATGTTGCTAAATAATTATTTTGCTCCAAAGGACATCACATCATATTGATAAAGCAAGCCGATCTAGAGTTGTAAATGGCAAAATAGCATTTGCTCCTTCGGTGAGTGGAATTTGCCAGATTCCTTAAAAAAGAAAATCTTTGTAAATATTTGACATTTATAATTTGTTAATGCAATCATAAATTTTTGGCTTTGGAAATAAATCCATTTTGCTGATAATGTTGACTCTTCTTTTTTTTTACCTGCAATTACATTTACATGTTTCTATGGCCCATGTAATCATTCTCCAGTAAAATTGAATTTCCTTTTTCAAATATTCCTGCTTGAAAGGTTTCTTCATATGACTGTCGCTTCACAGATGTGTCTATAACATCAATGTCCTAACAGAATATACATTGTGATAAGAGTTTATTTTTGTGTGTTGGAATATCAAGAAACACATGTTTATATTCATGTAATAATTGTTCTAGTTCACTCTTTTCCTATTATTCTAGATATGAAAGTTTTGGATCCAGACTATTTAATATGTCTGAATTCCAAATTTTGGTTAAACTCAAGTCACTAGACAGATTGCATTCCATCATTTACATCATGTAATTTTGTCACACCTAAATTTCATTTTTGATTGAGTAAAGTGAAAGTTAGTTCTTGTTACTTCGCAAGTGTTTAATAGCTTAAATTTGAAAAAAGAAAAATAGTCAAAAATAATAATTTTGGAATCTTCATTTGAAAGAAGTTTCTATTTTAATAACTAGTGCACAGCACAGACTTTATGTCCAAAATATCTAAAACCCAATGATTCCTAAGCTGAATACCTAGCAGCAAATAACATAAAATGAACATGAAATCCATTCGTTTATTAAAGTAATATGACTGAGTACTTTTCCTCAACATTTGATAAAATCTTTCCATATCCCTTTGACTTTTTGAGTAATAGGCAGAAAATTAAACTGTTAGATGCCTAATTCATGCATATGTTGCCAGAAATATCCAAAAATAAAATCTGACCCTTGATCATACCAGACAGATTTGGGGAGAAAAACAAATGTTACAAAAATTACCAAATGCTTTTGACAGTCTTTGCTTTAACATTTTTTAATAGCCTTAAAAAATTTTGTGGATGCACCCTTACTGGTGAACTCGTATTGGTTGCATGACTTGATATCAAGTAAGAAATCAACAGTTTACCCCTTTTATGCCAAAATGTTCGTCAAATGATCCAATACAGGAATATTTTGCAGATGTAACTTATGTATCTTTTGATTGGGGCTTCCTACCATGTGACAAGTGTGACAAGATCTATGATATTTTCACTTTCAATTTTCAGCCAAGAAAAATGGTTCACGTTCTTGTGACAAGTCTTATTGAGAACTAAATGACAGCCTAATGAGTTTCGTGGGTTAGACTATGAAGTTCCAGTGTCTATGACTTTGGAACAACAATTTGATTGCTCACTGACCACCCATGCCACCAAATACATCTAAATTTTCTCATTATGAGCCATTTGTTCACAAAGTAATGAACTGGTACTTGTGTGGCTTCCATATCTGAAATCCAGTCTTGTGTCATATCTGATGAATAGTACTAGGTGCCTATAACTTAGATTAAATGTACTACATGCTTATAAAGTAGCTGTTACTTTCTTCTAAGACATCTTACAACTGTAGTTAGAAACTGGCTTGTGGTTTTTATCATTCTGTGAGGAAACTAACTTGCTTACGACTCTGTCTTCTGAGTGATTAAGTCATTTATATTATGGAATTCACTTGATACATATGATTTTAAATGATACAAGATAGAGTTTCCAGTTTGAAATCTGAGGTAAAAAGCTTCTCATAATTGTTTGGAAATGTTCTTTATGTTTAGATACAGAAAATAGATCCATTTTCTTAGAATTTATTTTCTTATTAAACGAGGCTTATTGCAACTTTGTATAATTGATAATATAACACTGTAGATAGATCATAAGGGAAGTAACACGATGAACCATATTCTTGTAAGTTACATGATGCAAGTTTTGTTTCAAGGTTTTCTTTCAGCCAAAATTCTTTTTCTCTCTCACTCCAAATTTATGTGTATTATGTCCCTTATGCATGTGTGGAAGGGGAAAAAAATGATTGCAATGAAATTGTGTACCATGTTAAATTCAATTAGAAAATTTGGATTATTATTACTTTTTATCGTCATTTTCATAGGTCATTAAATATTAATGAGCGACAATTCATTGATCTATAATATATATGATTTTTTTCTGTTTTAAAACGGAATTTCGCTTTTCTCCTGACTTGAATTAGATTTTTCATGATATGGTCCATTTTTATTAAAATAATGTCCGATCCGTTTTTTCCGTTTTTTTTTTAACCGTTCATTTTAGACTCATTCCGTAATAACCCTTGTAACGTATTCGCTCCATATATTAGTTAGCCCACGACTATCGTAAAGAGTATTCTGATTAGTCAAAAGTGTAAATTCATCCAGTGAATCTTCGCGTAAAGGAAACTAATGGCAATGGAAAGAAGAAGCGTGCTTGCAAAAAATGACATCCCAAGTTGTTGAGAGACACGTAAAGTCTAGACAAAAGATTTTAAAAAATCGAAAGGGAATGGCTGGAACGAATTGTCGACGTAAATTTAGTTGGTCAGTTTATAAGAAAACTGAACGCTCGAGGACTGGCATTTTGTGCCAACTGCAACTGATACATTACAGAAGTCGTTGTTGAAAAAGCCTGGAACCGCAGCTACATATGAAGCTGCATAAGGGGCAAAAATGAAGCCTTCTGTCAATAGGTGCACTGCATGTCGCCAATACAAGCTGGAGCTGCAAAGGATAAAGTCTCTCGTTGAGAAGGAAAAGAAACGATTGCACATTTAGCCAGAAAAATCATTGGTGACAAAAAGGAAGACTAGAAAAATCTTTCTAAAAGGAATAGGGAACGTACATATTGGTTTTATCTTATTTGATTGCCTGTCATGCAAAATTATACTTCATCTTATTCCTGTACACCGTTCTCGGTCTCTTTAATAATTACAATGAAATATTTAGGTTTTCGGCACAAGTGGCTTGAGAGATAATTAGATACGTATGACGTGACCGTTAGTGACAGATAATCAATAACATGTAATTTAATTTTTGTTTTAAAGGTTTTTGGATTATTTGTGATATATTTGTGACTCACATCTGACCTGCAGAAGATCAACGACGCACGGAAGACTGCCGTCATTGACAGAGAACTCTCCCGAATGAATGTCGACATTGCCTGTCTTCAAAAGACCCGACTGGCCGACAGCGGCACCATCAGGGAAGCCAACTACACCTTCTTCTGGCAAGGAAAACCATCAGACGAACCCAGGCAGCATGGTGTAGTCTTCGCTGTAAAGAACACCCTCGTCGCCTTCATTGAGCCTCCATCATCAGGCACTGAAAGGATCCTTGCCCTCCGGCTATCAACATCCTCAGGCCCAGCCAACATCTTCAGCGTGTATGCCACAACCCTCTACTCAAACCCAGAAGAAAAAGACCAGTTCTACGAGGTTCTGGATCAAGCAATATCAAACATCCCCAGTACCGAGGGCCTCTACCTACTAGGAGACTTCAATGCGCGAGTGGGAGCTAACTACGAGGCATGGCCCACCTGTCTCGGCTCGCACGGAAGAGGCAAAATCAACGAGAATGGCCAGCGACTGCTGGAGATGTGCTGCACTCACAGCTTATGTGAGACCAACACCTGCTTCAAATGCAAGGAGATCCACCAGGTATCATGGAGACACCCACGTTCCCGCCACTGGCACCAGCTAGATCTAGTCATCACCAGGCGCGCGGAATTAGCCAGTGTCCTTCTCACCCGCAGCTACCACAGAGCCGACTGCGACACGGACCACTCCCTTGTGGCCAGCAAGGTGCGTATAGTACCCAAGAAACTGCAAAACGCCAAGAAGAATGGTCGCCCACGTATCAACACCTGCTGTGCAAGCAATCCAGAGAAGACACAGCAGTTCATCTGCAAACTTCACGAGGCTCTCATCAAAGAGACACCTGATGACAACATCGACTCCAAGTGGTCCCACCACCGAGACGCTGTGTACAACTCAGCCATTACTGCCTATGGGAAGAAAGAGTACAAAAACACAGACTGGTATGAGGCCATCTGGGGGTAGATGGAACTCGTGACTGAGGCGAAGAGGAAAGCCCTCCTGGCTTATAAGGCTGCGCCTAGCCTTGGTACATTACAGGCCCTCAGGACTGCCAGGAAAAATGCCCAGCAGACCGCCCGTCACTGCGCTAACTGGCTGAACCTCTGCACCAGCATACAGATAGCTGCCAAAACCGGGGATGCAAGGGGCATGTACGAGGGTATCAAGAAGGCAACAGGCCCACCCACCTCCAAGATCGCCCCACTCAAGTCCAAGACTGGCGAAGTCATCAAAGACCAAGGCAAACAGCTGCAGCGCTGGGTTGAACACTATCTTGAGCTGTATGCAACCCAAAACGTCGTCACGGACACTGCCCTAGACGCCATCCCAGACCTGCCAGTCTTGGAGGAACTAGACACACCACCCACCCTGGAAGAGCTTAGCAAAGCCATCGACTGCCTCGCTTGTGGGAAGGCCCCTGGGAGTGACGGCATTCCGCCTGAAGTCCTAAAGATAGGGAAACCAGCACTAATCCAGCATCTGCACGAACTCCTCTGCTTCTGCTGGGGACAAGGACACATATCCCAGGACATGCGAGATGCAAACATTGTCACTCTGTACAAGAACAAAGGAGACCGCAGTGACTGCAACAACTACCGGGGCATCTCTCTTCTCAGTATTGTTGGAAAGGCGTTCGCCCGTGTCGTCCTGGAGCGCTTGCAGACCCTAGCATCCCGAGTCTACCCCGAGTCCCAGTGTGGCTTCCGTGCAGGCAGGTCAACTGTAGACATGATCTTCTCACTACGACAGCTGCAGGAGAAGTGTCGTGAGCAGCAGATGCCCCTCTACATTCATAGACCTGACCAAGGCATTTGACCTGGTCAGCCGGAGCGGACTCTTCAGGATCCTTAAGAAGATAGGTTGCCCCCCACGACTGCTCGCTATCATAAAATCGTTCCACGAGAACATGCACAGCACAGTGTGCTTCAACGGCGCAACATCAGAGGCCTTCCCTGTCAGCAGCGGAGTGAAGCAAGGCTGTGTCCTTGCGCCAACTCTCTTTGCCATCTTCTTTTCCATTCTCCTCCAGTACGCCTTCAAGGACTGCAGCTAGTGTTTGTATATACACACTAAGACTGACTGAAAGCGGTTTAACATGCAGCCTTGACATCACACACGGAAGATGGACTGCAGCAGCTAGTATGCCGCCTCTCCCACGCCTGCAAGGAGTTCGGACTGACCATCAGTCTGAAGAAGACAAATGTAATGGTGCAGGACGCAGACTCCTCTCCCACCATCGCCATTGATGGCTACAACCTGGAAGTTGTTGAGGACTACACATACCTTGGGTCCACCATCTCCAACTCGCTCTCCGTTGATACTGATGTAAATGGCCGGATTGCCAAGACATCAGCAGTTATGGCGAGACTGAACCAGAGGGTCTGGAACAATCACAACCTCACCGAGAAGACCAAACTGCGCGTCTACCAGGCATGCGTGCTCAGCACACTCCTTTACAGCAGCGAGCCATGGACCACCTATGCGAGTCACGTGAGGAAACTCAACAGCTTCCACCTGAGATGCTTGCGGCGCATTCTGCGTATCCAGTGGCAGGACAAAGTTCCCAACACAGAGGTTCTGAAACGCACCGGCATGAACAGCATGTTCTCCATTCTCAGCGAGAGGCTCCTTCGCTGGCTAGGCCATGTTAGGGGAATGGACCCAGGCCGCATACCCAAGGACCTGCTGTACGGCGAGCTAGTAGAAGGTGCAAGAACGACTGAAAGGCCACGTCTGCGATACAAAGATGTCTGCAAAATGGACATGAAGACAGCCAACATCAACATAAACAATTGGGAGAGCTGTGCTGACGACCGCTCCGCGTGGCGTCTTGCTGTCAGACAGGGCACTCAGAAAGCTGAGGAGATGAGAAACACAAACCTCGCTGCAAAGAGAGCCAGGAGGAAGGCGAAATGAAAACATCTTCAGCAAGCATCAGCATACACCTGCAGCAAGTGCAACAGAGACTGTCACTCAAGGGTCGGACTCTTCAGCCACTCGCGAAGGTGCAAATCGGAAGCTACACCATCGTATCTCGAAGACGGACGGATGCCGACGATATACACAGTGGACATGTGGGCGACACTCTGATCATATGCCGTCTCACTGCGAAATCTCCTGTCAACCACGCATCATGCATGTATTGGAACAGGAGACTTTTCAGTTTTAAAGATCGTAATCTGACCCAGTTTCCCCAGGCCCTATCCCAATTGATATTTATTTTTTCTTGTTCTATTTTGTTTTTATCCTTATTTATAGTGTGTTCGGTAATCCAGTTTTACGTTAATTTAGTATCAATCTCCCATAAATCCCTAGCATCCCTATATTTATTTAAAAAGTTCTTTTATAGATCTTAATTTCCTTGGCACCTCTATTAGTTTTATAAGTTTGTTATTTCTATATATATCGTTTCTCTGCTTCATTGAGAAACCAAAAAGTATATGTAGAGACCTTGGCAAGCTATTTTGGGCTCTGCTTTATTTTCCTTAAATCTGTTTAGAATGTTGGTGTATTTAATTAGAATTGGGTGGGGGAGGCCTAGGTCGCCACTTTTCTCTTCCATATACAGTGTTTCTCTGTTGATGTAATGCATTTTAAAGCCCCATCAATATTTAATAATCTCGTTATCTTTTTTTTAGCGTTGTATTTTTAATGTCTAACGGTTTACGTTTATAATTCAGGTGCATATGCATATAGTTTTTGCTACCTTCGCCCGTTCCAGTAGGCATAATGACGTTAGAGCCTCGATTTTTATATTTTCATTGATTTTCTCCCTGATTTCTTTGAGGTTTTGTTTCTCCTCATTTTTCCCGAAATGTACACCTAAAGTTTTTACTTTGTCTTTAATTAAAGTAGGAGGAAGCCCATGTTGCTTGTCTCTCCAGTCTCCTATTAGCAATATTTCTGTTTTGTCGGGGTTTATTTTAGAACTCGACACCTTGCCAGATTTGTTAAATTCCTTAATCAGTTCATTGTAGGAATGTTTGTCTTGTATAAAGTTAGTGAAATTGTCAGCGTGTTGTAACATTTGCACTGCCTCTTTAATATTTGGAACTTTAATTCCTTTGATCTGTTGGTTTTTTAATTGATTTTAATACTAAGTATTTCTATTGCTATTACGTATAATAGCATAGATAGTGGGCAACCTTGCCTCACTGATCGTTTAATGTCAAAATTGTCCGTTTTAGTTCCGTTTACCTGTACACATGTGTTTATATTCATGTACAGGATTTTAGTCCAATTTTGGAATTTTGTTCCAAAACCAAATTTCTCTAGTGTCTTGTATAGATAGTTTTGTTCAAGTCTGTCAAAACCTTTTTCCTGGTCTATTAGTACCATAGCACTATTCTTACCATTAATATTTATGTATTCTATTATAGTTCTAATATTAAGTACGTTATTTTATATTTCCCGCCCTTTCGGGCCACTAGTTTGATTTATATATTAATAATTTTATCAAGACACTTTTTAACCCTTTCTGCTAGTATTTTACTTGTAATTTTATAATCAATATTAAGGAGGGAGATGGGCCTTCATTTCTTTAAGTCTCCCCTGTCCCCTTTCTATTTTTATATAAGTGTTATCATCCCCTCCCTCATTGTGTTAGACATGTCTAAATTCCTTAATGCGATTTTATTATATAACCATTCTAGTACTGGCGACAGTTCTCCAGAATTTTTTTTTTTTTTATAGAATTCTGCAGAGATTCCATCTCGTCCTGGCGATTTATTTTTTGATAAGTTTCCTATAATCTTTTTAATTTCGTTTTTCGAGATAAAATCCTCACATATGCTTCTATGTTCTGGGGTTATTATCTCGCAATTTGTCTCTCGTAAGTACGCTTCTATATCTTCGTCTTCTATGTTTAGTGAAGTATATAGGTCCTTGTAGTACTTTTGTATATGGTTAAGTATTTTAGTTTTGTCTGTCGTTGTTTCCCTACCTATTTTAAGTGATTCTAGTATTTTTTCACCCCCTCTTCTTAATTCCTCCCTTCTATATAATCCTTCTGCATTTTTATATAAATGTGTAAATTTTCCCGCTTTTATTTCCCTTCCCTTGTTTAGTTCTTTTTCTAGGCTTTTTAGTTTTTCTTCTAGCGTTTGTCTTTGCGCCCTGTATTGTTATTGTTTTTATATGATTTTCCAAAGCTTCTATTTCTAGTTTTATTTTTTATTTCTAGTTTTATTTTTCTTACTCTCATTTTGGAGTGAAAGATCGCTACTTTTTTGCAAATCCCTTTTAATTTATCCCATTCTGAAATTATATCTTGATTCCCTTGATTTAAAAATTTTTCTTTTTCCCTTTTAATTTCCCTCCCAAATTCTTCATTATCCAATATTTTATTATTTAACTTCCATTGCCCCCTCCCTCATTTTTTCCTTTTAGTTTTACCTATCTCTACAAAAATTAGTTTATGGTCCGAAAGTTTATATTCTATTATGGCTGCTTTAATATATTTATTTGTCCCTAAAAGTGTGCCCCAAAATTTGTCCATCCTTCTTCCCTTATTTTCCTTATAATCAAACGTGTATTCTGCCCTTAGTATATTTAACTGTCTGTATATATCAATCAGGTTTTGTGATCTCATAATGTGGTCCATTGATTTTTTTAAAAAGTTTGTCCGCTTTCAATAGTCCTTCCTTCTTGTCTATGTCCTCCCCTACCCAATCTTTCTCTATAATCAAATTGCTTGTAGTATAGTTTTCTAGGTATTTGGCCAAGTCTTCTGTAAATTGATATCTCTTATAAATATTTGCTGGTATGTAAATGTTCAGAAAGTGGTCGCCTCCCATTTTAATATGTATTAATCTTCCCTTAAAAAACGTTCCTTCCTCTACCCTCTCCCATTTACACCCTTGGTTTTTTTTAATGATAGTTGCTACCCCTCCCCTTACATCCTTTCCCGTTGACATATTTGTTATTATTATACTGTCCATTTCACATTCAAGTTGTTCTTTGATTTCGTCTGTTATTTTATTATGTGTCTCCTGTATAAATAGTATGTCAAAGTCTCCTATCTGTGTTAGTTTGTTTGCTTTATCCTTGTATATTCCATTTATGTTTAGAGACAACAAACGCAAGTTTTGTTCCTCCATTGATGTTTTTGGTCAGGTTGCCGCTCGGTAAGGGCAGTACTATTGATCATTTTAGTTTTTATATGACTATTGTTCATATATTTATTTTCCCTTCATCTGCCCCTTTTTCTGGGGATCATGGGTCATCCCTTTCTGTTCTTACAGTACTATCTAGAATTTCAAAGTCACTGGTGACCTGTGAGGTATAGAGGGTATCTATGAAAACATTATTTTTGGCAATATCCTCAGAGGCAATGTCGCTTATTGTCTCTGTTTCATCTCCTATCATGCTTTTCCCTTCACGTTCTTCTCCACTATTTCCGTTGGGAATATGTTTCCTTTCATGATAGCTTTCTTTAGTCTTTCTTCTTCGAGAGATTTAGACAGGGTCCCATTTTTTCCATTCTCTTCTGTGTATGTCAGGTTCCTTTCCTCCAGCGATGATGAGAGATTTACTAGTAGTAATATGGGCTACTATAGCGTCCAGGGAAAATCCAGTCAAAAAGGGCTTGGGGCACTATAGCGTCAAACATAGTGCGGCACTATAGCGTCAAGGGGAATTGAATATAGTGCGGTACTATAGCGTCAAGGGCAATTGAACATAGTGCGGCACTCTAACCACAAGGGAAATGAACATGGGGAATAGTATTTGTATTTGGGACTATCTAGCGACAAGGAAAATGGAGGCAAAGAAAGCAAATATCTTTTCGAGGTATATGAATGGCCCTGAAAAGTGCCGTTATGTGTAATGTTAACATTATATTGTTAACACAGAGGACATCTCAGGGATCTTCTTCTCTTCCTTAAACGTCTCCTCACTTCAGGTCCATAGAGGAGAACTCTCTTTAAACAACCTTGCCTCTCCACATATATCCTTCTCTTCCAAAGGGCTGTATCAGTCATATGAGTAATAGTCCATGATGATCTGACATACATGGGTAAGTCAGTACGAAATAGAATGGTAGAAACAAGGGTACAAGATTCTACGTTGGTCCACATCTTGTGATGAGAACAGGTGAAGTGAATGCCGTGTACTACGGTTATTTATAGGGGAAAAGCGGATCGAAACGGATTGAGGTCATTCACCAATCCAAACACGCGTTACAAAAGTCTGTCACAGTCGTCCAATCGGAAGAGAGCAGTCTGTGAGGTCACCTTCCCTATATAGAGGTACTAGCGTCTGTGTGCAGTCAATCGGTGCGACAGAGTTGTCAATCATGTCGAACACTAAGAAGACAATGAATTGGGATGAGTCAGTAGTGGAGACAGCAAGTAATGGTACAGCAGTGACTACCAACGTCATGGAAAATCTACATCCAGAAGAAGTTGATTTTAACTGGTATATTGTGGATTTTCTAACTTCAAAAGAATTTGTTCCGGAACCGTCGTTAAATTCTGCTTCTTCTTTTGTATACGTCGATGATTTTAAGCAGAGACAAAAAGAAGAATTGAAGCGATTTTTACAACAACAGAAAGTAGAAGAACAAGCGTTTCTTATTCAACAGCGGGAAGAAGAAGAAGCAAGAAGGAAACACCAGAAAGAAACAGTAGCAGGAACAGAGAAGAAAGAAGACCAAGGACAGAAAGAGAATAGTCAAAATCAAAAGGTTACAACGGTACGTTTAGATATTCTAGCTGAGTTAAGGAGTCTGAAACAAATGTATCAGACTTCTTTATCACGTCCGAAAAGAAAAAGACCTTCTCGAGCTAAACAACCCAATCTAACTGTGCATACGTCTCTCCATGCCTCCGTTAGTGATTTCTACCAAATCATTGACAGGAACCACCAGTCCCGAAGTAGGCCTTGGCCGTGGCAAAGGCTTAAGACAGCTAAAGATGGTTACGTCCTGTTTCTGAGTTTGTTTATTTTGTTTAAACAAACAAAACCCCAACGGTCCTTTTCAGAGCCACTCAAATCTTTCGAAAAGAAATATTATTTAAATTGCCTAATTCAATGAAAACTCAAAAGTCGTTTCTTTTATCTTTTTTTTAAAAACCCATGATGTACGTGTGAGTGAATGAGTGCGTGAGTGTAGGTTCTTATTCTATAAAAATCAAAACCATGAGACTCTTACGTTTTTTCTCTCTTGTGTATTCTGGTACAAAAGTTACAATCCAATATCACAAACATAACATACCACAATACCACTTAAAAAAGTTCATAATCTTGTTCTGTTTACTCTTTCTGTTTTTTCAATTTCTTTACTGTCACAGGTTTTTCTTTTTCTTCTTCCTCCTCACTTTCGTTTCGTCTTCTTTTCTTGTCTTTGTGAACGTGTCGAGCTTCTTCCTTGGGGGAGGGTACCTCTTCCTCCTCCTGTTCAGAATTCCTCTCCTCCTCCTCCTCCTGCTCCTGTTGTTTCTTAGGGCAGTTTTGAGACCAATGTCCTTTCTCTTTACAATGATAACAGGTGTCTTGACTTTTGTCTCTTCTGGTACCTTTTTTGTTTGCATCACGATCTGGACATTCTGTACCCCAATGTCCTTTTTTCTTACAGATATAGCAAGTATCTTGACTTTTATCTGGAAAGGAGGGAGAGTAGTCTGTAGGCTTGTCTGGAGAAAACTTTCGTATGACACGACGCAAAGCTCTGATGAGAAGTTCAACTTGTGTAGGCTCTTCCATCGTTCTGGTCAATGTGAGAGTGAAATGAATACTGAAAAGTTAGACACTTGCCCTTTATATATATGCACGGATCGGACATGAATATATAGGGGTTATGGTCTTTAAAATGTAGTCATTTGACGTTTTGCAGACAAGATGAAAAGACCGCATCATGTTGTCGAGAAAGAAGAAGACAGTAAGAGACAGAAACATGATGCACCGCCTCGCACAGTAGCTAAAGTCTTGGCTCAAATTCATGCTAGTGATTTTGAAGATGACATGAGTGAGCCCGAATCCACACCCAGACAATCGACGTCCAAGCAAAGTTCATCACCCTTAGTAAACACTGAAAATTACTATCACATTCGAGAGACGGAAAAGCGTTCCTCTCGAAAATTTAGAACAACGGCTTACACGTACGCCGTAAAGTTTAAAGATTTCATGTCTAATGTACCTTTGGAAAATACAGAGGGGTTCATTACCGAGGTGTGGGATTTTTTTGTTAACTGCACTGAAACAGCCATGTCAAGCCAAAGAAGACGATCGCTTGAGACTTTCTATCCATCACGATAATTTGAAGTCTCCTGTTTGGATCGAATTTAGCAGTCCATCACAATTAACACCTTCCAAAGTTATCGACAAGATTCAACATGTGCAACAATCCAACGACAAGTTTCACATCGCGGATGGAAATGTCACAATGTTCATGACCCATGTGTCTCTTCCCCAGGGGACAGGACGCTAAAAAGTGTTATTGGTCGACAATCTTCGCAACATTAAGCAAAGCCACGTCCAAATTAACAATTCTCAAGATCAGATATGTTTAGCCCGTGCCATCGTCGTGGGACAAACGTATGTCAGCAAGAACGACACAGTAGAAAGGAAACGAGCCTGGCAAAATATTCGACAATCGGACAGAGCCAAACAACGAAGTGAAGCAGAACTCCTGTTACAGCAAGCGGGGATATCCAAAGGCACCCCTTGCAGCATTCCAGAAATGCAAAAATTGCAAGACGTCTTGGCTCCACGTTACACCTTGAAAGTGCACCCTCAAGAAGTGCGTGGACCTCTTTTGTTTCGAGGCCACGATTTCAAAGACGGAAAATACATTCACGTCTATCATCACGATGAGCATTCTGATACCATTACCAGCATCAGTGGATTCCTGGGATACAGTTACTACTGTGAAAAATGTGACTATGGTTATAGAAATCGAGAACAACACAAGCATTGTGGATAGAAATGTGAGGGTTGTGTGGCCTCTCAACCTTGTCTGGACAAAGGACAAGTACGAGTGCATTGCTCTATTTGTCAGCGCACTTTTGTCAGTCCTACCTGTTACCATCAACATTTGAAGATGCAAGGTTCACAGCAAAAAAGTACTTGTCAGCTTCTGAGATTGTGCCGTACTTGTGGACAAGACATACCTACCAGTAATGCCAAGTTTCACGTTTGTTAAGGGAAGAAACGATGTCACATTTGTCACCAAATCGTGGACTTGGAGCACGAATGCTTCATTCAAAAATACCAACCCCAACAAGAAGATACCCAGAAGAAAGGGAATTTTATCTTTTTTGATTTCGAATGCATGCAAGAGACCAGTATTCACATTCCTAATTTCTGTGTGGCTCATCTAGCGTGCTAGAAGTGCATCCAAGAGCATATCTTCAGTCATTGTCCTCAATGCAGCAAGATTCCTGGAGGACGTGAAAAAAATCTTTGGAGGGTCAAACACGTTGGCCGATTTTGCCCAATGGATCTTAAATCCCATTGACGAAACATGGAGTCCAGAAAACATCGAACGTTATGGGGATTGTCATCGCCATGCCACGGTAATGGCTCACAATTTCTCCGGATACGATGGGCAATTTCTGTTCAGATACTACACGTTACAAAGTACCGAACGTCCTAAAGTGACTTTAAACGGAGCCAAAATCATTTCTATGCAAGTAGGAAAAGTACAACCCAGATAACATGCGCACCGAACAACGAGAAGCTTTCCACGCTTGGTACCAGACTCATGCCTGGGACCACTTCAACATTCAAGAAGAAATGTTAAAGTACTGTCGATCTGACGTAGACATTTTACAACGTTGCTGTGGAAAATTTAGAGAATTGTTTGAAAGAAGCTTGTACCATCGCCAAAGCATGTTCCTTAGTGTACCGATAATGATTTACGCCTGAAAATACCCTCGCTGTCATCAGCCCTCAAACGACGAATTTTGTCAAACGTCAATACTCGGTCAAAGCCCTACGTTGTCTACATTACTTGTGCGACAAAGAAGACAAATGGATCCAACATGTCCGCAACGGAGGAAGCAAACAGACCATCGGAACGTATTCGGTGGATGGCTGTGACTTAGAAAATCCTCTAATCGTGTACGTGTTTAACGGATGCTTATTTCACGGATGTCCCTAGTGCTAACCTCAACGTGACACCAAAAATCAGTTTTTACAACGGACCATGGAAGACTTGTACCAGACAACTTGTCAGGTAGTGCAAATGTGGGAACACGAGTACGCGTTTGAAAACCGATCCCGAGTTTAAACGCATCGTAGAAAGTTAAAAGTTAGTGGACCCCATGAACCCACGGGATAGTTTGTACGGAGGACGAACGAATGCCACCTGTTTGCTGTACCAGACGGACGAGGAGAAGGGAGAAGAAATCAGACACTTGGAGACACTTGGACGTGTGTTCACTGTATCTTTACGTGTGCAAATATTGTCACTTTACCGTAGGGCACCCAGAATTGGTGACAGAACACATTTACTTGGACCACATATGCCAGTACGAAGGATTGATCAAGTGCAAAGTCTTACCTCCCACAGATTTGTATCATCCCGTTTTACCTCACCATTGCCAAGGAAAACTGATTTTTCCTTTATGTCAAACTTGTGCCGAAACGTGCAACCAAGACCAGCCTTGTCAGCACACCCAGGAAGAACGTGCCTTGACAGGAACGTGGGTTAGCGTGGATTTGTTTAAAGCTCTGGACCTGGCATACCAACTGTTAGAAGTGTACGAAATTTACCACTTTTCCAAGACACAACAATACCACAAGGGCGATGAGACACAGAAAGGTATTTTTGCAGACTACGTGGATGCCTTTTTAAAACTAAAACAAGAAGCTAGCGGCTATCCTTCCTGGTGGCACACTCCCGAAGACCAAAAGATATTCAAAGAAAAATATCGGGAGCAGGAAGGCATCACTTTAGACCATATCGAGAAAAACGATCGAAGACGATCGTTTGCCAAAGTGATGTTAAATTGCTTGTGGGGTAAAATGGCACAACGACCGTCTTTACCCAAAACGGAGTATTTGTCCGAACCTTCCCGCTACTTCCAGATGATTCACGATAAAACCAAATACATGAAAGACGTGGACGTCATTCGTGAGGACTTGTTCTTAGTCAATTACGAAGAAGAACTAGACGACAAATTTGGAAATGTTATCATTGCGGCTTACGTGACAGCCCACGCTCGCTTAAAATTGTACGAAGTGTTAGTACTGTTAGAAGATCGTGTGTTGTATTTTGACACGGACAGTTGCATCTACATTCACTGACCGAACCAGTGTAACCCGCCATCGAAGGAGACCGTTTAGGAGTCTGGACCGATGAACAACCCGACGACAAGATTCTATGTTTTGCAAGTGACGGTCCTAAAAATTACGCCTACGAATACTGAGACCCACAAGGAGAAATGCACACCGAATGTAAAGTGAAAGGATTGACTCTCAATTATCGCACCAGTCGAGTGGTGAACTTTAACGTGCTTCAAGAAGCCTTACAGTCTGGACAGGATGAAACTTTTAAAGTGACCACCCACGAACCGCACAAGATTGTCCGTTTACCCACACAACAAATCGTCAGCCGACCTTTTGAAAAAGTCTATCAAATCGTGTACAAGAAAAGAGTACGACTTCCCAATCATTTTACTTTACCGTACAGGCACTTCGAGATTGGGCAGCATATAAAAAGGGACATTGTCCAAGACAAATAGTTCATTTGTAACTACAACGACCAAGCGAGAAAGATAAATCCGTTTAAAAAGACATCATTCAAGTTCGGGAATTCTCAAGTGGAGTGCGATGCTAAACCTTGCGATTGCATTGATGCCAGACGCTGCGACCTTAGTGATTCAGAAGGACATCGTGGGAACTTTGCTATGACTACTATCCCTATATCTACCATGGAAAGTGATGCTGTGCGTGTTAAACTTGAGAGATGCGAAAGCGGTGCCATACGTTATCGTGGACTCCTAGGAATTTCACCGTACCTGCATCGAACTGAAGTGAGGAGAGTCGAATATTCGTTCCCTACGTCACTTTAAAAGTCGATTCCAAACTTTCAAAGATAAATGGCCAAAATATCTGCCTGGACCAACTCCTGAAGAATTAGCCAGAGCAGGATTTTTTTACTTGGGCGAAGGGGATAAAGTCAAGTGTTTCACTTGCGAGGTGTCCATTTACGAGTGGGAACAGAAAGATTCCTCTTACCTGGAACACGCTCGATGATCTCCGAATTGTCAATACCTATCTTTAGTGGGACCTAGTGATTGAAAGTGACAATACTCCTCCATGTCGTTTAACAAACCAGTTTGGGTTGGAGACAGACCAGTATATAAACCCTCTCTAAAACATAATATTCAAGGATTACCACACGAATTGCAAGAGAAGATCTACAAGGACGTTTGGCAGGGACTTGCTAAAGAAAAATCTCAATGGGTGACTGTAGAACTTTTGTGTCGTGAAATTCACAAGAGGAAAGTGACAAAAATCAACCAACGTGTCCGATTTCTCTGGATCAAGTTTACCTTCCACAAATTCGAATTTAGTTCGTTTACATCTGAAGATTTTTTGTATCCTTCCTGACTGTTACCCTGAATGGCAGTGGGACGAAAGTACACGTTATATTAATCACTTTCGCATTTGGAGAGGATTTTAAATCATTCTGCGCAGAATATACACTTATGGTCTTCGACATAAAATGTATAAAATAGAACGACCATGCCACAACCTTTATCAATAAAACAGATTCCGTGGAAGGATATCAATGAGAATATTCACACGGTGAAGAATTACGAACACTTATTACAAGAACTGTGTCCCATTCATTGGGGACGACGTGTAGTGTGTGTTTTAGTGACTTGCTTTCTGGGATTTCGTTTACCTGTCGATTCCTAGTGGACACTTTACGAACACTACATACAAAAAGACAAACAGTATGGTGACTCCTTAAAAATGTCCACGAGAGACTCATTCTGTTAAAAGCCTTACGCTTTCATCTGGATACGTCTCGACCTCTACAAGAAAAAAAGATTCGTCAACTGTTACGTACAGAAGCGATGTACGAGGATGCGTGTGTAGCTTGTGATTTACACCCTCATTGGACAGATGTACGTGACTGGAAAAGTTGGAATTTTGAGTCTTGGACAAACGAAGTATCCCATTATGCCCAAGTGTTGTGTTCGTAAAATTAATCGTCGAGTGAAAACAGTCACTTTTAAGCCTATGTTAGTGACAGTACCAGAAGAAGAATCTGTCACCCAGGACAATCCCTCTGTTCAAGATAGGACTGTCATGGACATTCCTCCACAAATACCCTTCCGAGAGGACACCTATGTGACTGTGCCCCATGTAGAGACTATAAGAACATTACACAATACTTCTAGGACACCTTGGTTACCCAGACAATGTTGTACAGTGACTTGTTTATATGCCACTTTGATCGTTTCCCTGTGTATTTTATTCCTGTACTTATCCATTTGGCTTTTATGTATTTTTTTCTTTCGTGTTGTTCCAATTTAAACATGCATTGAAATAAACGTGTCTTGAAAAAAGTATAAAACCTCTTGTCTTGTCTGTTTTTGTGTCAATAGTGTCATACGCTACACTACTATGGTTACCTCTGCTATTTATATTCCTTCCTCAAAGTCATTGACGAACACTTAGATCATGCTAGTTGGGATGCCTTGTATCTTCGTCATCATTTTAACATGTTAATTGCTGGACCGAGCGGTTCAGGCAAAACCGAATAAGTCCAACATTTGATCGAACATAAACATCATTTGATCGATCGTTCACCTCAACGCATCGTGTGGTGTTACAAAGAATGGCAATAGACATACAACCTCTTGCAAGAAAGTCAAGGTGATTCAATTGTGTTTGTGGAAGGCATTCCTAGCGAAGACGATGGGATCGTTTCTGACCCTAGTCAAACTCATTTGGTCATTTTTGACGACATGTTAGGAAAAGACGAAGAAGAAATTAAACTGTGGTTTACGCGTAAAGGGCATCATCGTAATGCAAGTGTCATTTACATTACACAAAATTTTTTCAGCAAAGTAAATTCCATCATACCATTAGTCTCAATGCTCATTATGTGGTCTTGTTTAAAAGTCCTCAAGATAAATCGCAAGTGCAAGTCTTAGCCAAATAGTTAGGAACACCTTGGATGACTCATGCGTACGATGATGCCACTCAAACTCCACACGCCTATTTACTCGTGGATTTAAATTCACCACTCCCGATTACTTGCGATTTCCTACAAATTTATTTCACGACTGGTGTCAAGACGGAGGTCATGTCGTGTACACGTCCTCGTCGTCGACATAACAATAACAACCACTAAAAGATCTATAAAAACCTCGGTCACTTTGACCTTGTCTCATACATCGTCAACATGACGTCCCTTCAGTCTCATCTTCCCATCAAATTGATTCGTGCATTGTACGGTATCATTCGCGAAAAGAATCCACAAATACGTGCTCACGTCTTAGAAGCTAGTCTCAAAGAAGTCTTACGATGGTTTACGGTGACAGCACGTAAAATACTGCAAGGCTTCATATACATTCCACATCAAACCAAACGCTTTTTGGACAGAAACAAAGTAGCCTTGACGCAACTGGCTGATCCTCGCATCGACACTCAAACCAAAAAGCAAATCATTTTGAAACCTGGAGGTAGCGGTTCTCTAGGAGGTCTCATCATTCGTTCCCTTTTAAAATGGATACCAATGCTCCCAAAGATAACCCCAAGAAAAAAATGTCAAACGAACCCCTAAAAAAAAGAACACTGGTGCCAAGGCCAAAACACAAAATGAAAAGTTCACAGAAAAAATCCGTCACTAGCAAAAGAGGCACTTCGGCCAGGACGCAATCTTACCTTCGTAAACCACGACCTGCAACACCAGTGACCGCGTTTCCATTAGCCTCAGGTGCTTCCACATCTCCGTTGCAAGTGATGCCAGCCAATGGCAATTAGGCACACGTTCTTCCTAATTTGATGAAACATTGGAAATCTGCGTCTCCCAAAACGTCTCCTCCACCAGTGACACCCATTTCCACCTTAGCGGCAGTAGCAGCTGCTCACAAAGTACCTGCGCCCAAAATCAAAGTCAAAGAAAGATCTTGCATGTTAAAGAGTTTACTGGATTTATCCAAACAAGAACTGTCCTGATTGAGTCCATTACGACCCCCTTCACGACGTGTGTTACCTGTCATGAAGTTGATAAGACGGAAAGATAATCAGTGGCGTCGCATTCCAGTGTAAAAAATGAATTGAGGACAACAACGTGAATCAGAATTTTCTGTGACACTTCTGAACACTCAATGATGCTTCCTCAAAAACGTGCACACCACAACCCTCGTCGTTCTGCTGTTCACAAAGGAAAAAGACGATCTCGTCATCCTACAAAACGCTTAAAAACCAACATCGACGACATTCCCTCAAAAGACACAGTCGTTTAAAGAAACGGAAAAATCGCAAAAGTACGGTCAACTCTTGCAACGACTGCAACTCTTCCATCGAAAAGCTGTGGAACAAACAGCTCTAACCACTCTGACCGATTTGAAGGCTCTGATGAATCGTCCGTCACCCTCACCATCTACAGTGGACAAGACAGACGTCACCCCTTCAGTACCCAAGGAAGAAGAACCCCATGATATCTTTCAAACACCCACCGCCACTCCCATTCCGAGTAAGATTGCAGCTTCCTGGTTGACCCCTTCCCCCACTCCCCGACGAGAATAACTCAAAACTTGGGTTAAAAAGATGATGGCCACTCCTCCTTCGACAGATGTGAAAAAGAAAGAAAGGAAAGCAGAAGTGAGAAAAGAAAGGAAGACTAAAGCTATCTCATTATCACCTCCACCACTGCCACCACCAGTACCCTCGACGTCAACTCCTGTGGCACATCGAACACGTAAAACCGTTTCGAAACAATCCCCATTTCGTCCCACCCAAAGTAGTATCATCGAAGAGAGGGTATCTTATTAACAAAAGCTACGGAGAAGGTGTTAGCCAGCATTTACTACGATCCAGCTCACCCTGCAGGTTACGGAGGCGTTCAGAAATTATATCGTGCTGCTAAAACTCGCCTGAAAAAGCTCCGTTTAGCTTAAGTACAACGATCGTTATAAGAACAAGCTACGTACACTTTACACAAACCCATTCGACGAAAATTTCACAGAAGTCGCACTCAAGTGGAAGGCATCGATCATCAATGGCAAGCCGATGCCTCTCATTTATCCACCTACAATCGTGGCTACAAATATTTGTTTTGTGTCATCGACGTTTTCTCTAAATTTGCCTGGGTCGTACCATTGACATCCAAATCGAGCGGAGAGTTAGTACGAGCTTTGCAACTAGTGTTGAACAAAGTGGTCGTCACCCTCTTCGATAGCAAACCGACAAAGGCACCAAATTTCTGAACCAAAATTTCCAACAAAAATTAAAGAAACGTGACATTCATTTCTTCACCACCGAAAATCCTGAAACCAAAGCCAGCATCGTGGAACGTTTTCAACGTACTTTGAAAGAACGCATGTGGAAATATTGTACGCATCAACACACTCTCGAACGAAGAACCCATAGAATAGGAAAACGTCGTGTCAAAGAAGTCAAAGTAGGTTGGAAAGGATATCCTCCCAGTTTTGATTCTTGGATTGACATTTCGCAAGTCATCGAGTATTAAAAAAAATGACCATCATGCCCTTTAATACAGCTTCAGCGTCTACAGTGACTACTCCTTCACCAAGTTCTTCTCTGCAAGATTTACAAAAGCAGCCCTTGTGGATGTGGTGTGGAGAACGTGTCCCTAAAACGCAAATCGTCTTTTTCTGTCAAATATTTGTGGTGTATTGTGTCATCGGTGCAGCCATTGCTAATATGAGTTTGCAACAAGAACACAAACAATTGTGGACCATTGTACTCAGCAGTTGCATCGGTTATCTTCTTCCCAATCCTTCCCTGACATACTCTTACAACGGGAACAACAGTAACAATATTGGGAGCCTTGCGTCCAACGTTAATCATTCTCCTAACAGTCACCCTTCCAATAACAATCCTCTTTTAGACAGTCCTTTAACCTCCAGTGACTCCTCGGACAGAAGAACGTTGGAATTATGAGCAACACTATTAACCAATTTTACTTAACGTTACCCAGTGACAGTTCCATGGAGGTGTTTCCTAACAACACGTTGTGCTGTTACACGGCTAAATTACCTCAAGCGATTCATATGGATCAAGATGCCCATTGGGAAGTGCCTTTGGTAGAAATGATACACCCGACACAAATCAAAAACATCGTCGATAAACAAAACACTTTTACAGTAGAAGTGTATGACGAGCAATTGCAACAACATTTATACGAACGCAGCATTGTCAGTGACCCAATGAAAACTGTGGACCCGAAAACTAATCGGTCCACCTATCTGTTAACCATTCCTACAGGCTATTATTTTAGTGGTCAACATTTAGTGACTACACTTGCTACCAGGTTCAATACTGTGTTTGGCAAAGCCATGGACAAAGCCAGAAAAATTTTTACCTTTGAGTACAATAAAGTGGCTCATCGCCTAATGATCAAATTTTCAGAGGACAAAATGATGGCCATTACCTTTTGTCCTGAATTGTATGATATTTAGGGTAGAGACTTCAGGTTGGTCAAGAAAAAAGAAATACCAGCCATGACCAGTAACTTGGATTTTGCGATATATTTTCGATTCCCTATAGAAATGATCCAATGACTCAACTTGATGTTTGTGTACTGCAATGTGGTGGAGTACAACGTGGTATGACACACATCTGTACCGTTACTGCGTGTCATTCCTTTCAAAGTGGATTCTGCTGTGGCCCCTGACGAGGAAGGTGGAAATAGCTATCACGTTCACCGCGAATTTGTACATTCTCATTATTTACCTGTCAGTAAGTCGTATTTTGACAGTGTCAACATTACTATAAAAGGAGAACTGGGACAAAATATTCCATTTACCAAAGGGAAAGTCACATTGAAACTCCATTTTCAAAAACGATTCGCTAACAACTGAAAAGTGATGTATCCTGTGTACCGAGGAGTCGCTCGACAACGAGAACATGTTTTAGGAGATATGTTTAAATCCGCCTTTCGTTCCGTGGTCCCTGTTTTGAAACCGATGGTAACACGAGGATTGCACGCCTTAAAAGATGCCGCATTGACTCACGGCAAAGATTTTCTTCAAAATGTTCACATTGACAAACAAAACCCAAAGAAGCTTTCTTGAGAGCAGGCAAAAATGTCTTGCTTCAAACGGGTAAAGAAATTTGGGTCGACGAGAAAGTCCTATAAATGCCCTGAACGGTACCGAGTCTGGCATTCTGGCATTCCTGCTTCCCTGAAGACACAGCAAGGACAAGGCAGAAAGCGACGACGAAGACATCCTTCCAAAAGTCTCCATACCTCTAAAGTTAGAAAGACTAAGAAAAAAAAGAACCGCTCGAGACTTAGACATTTTTGATTATTAAAAGAAAATCATAGTGACTGAGAAAAAATGATGCACCAAGAATCTTGTGCCTGTTCCAAGTCGGAACTGGATCTCTTTGCCATGCCACCCACGATGATGACCAAGCAAGAAGCTCAATGGGTTGAATTTCATCCCATCTCCTCTCTCCTCGATCTGAACAGCAGTTACTTGTATTTGAAAGTGAAAGTGATCAAAACAGACAACTATCCGCCATCAGACTATGCCCGAGTAGCTCCAGTCAACAATTTCATGCATTCATTGTTCAGCGATGTAGATTTGTACATGAATAACAAACGGGTGAGCAGTAGCATGGATGCTTTCTCTTACCGAGCGTACCTCGAAAATCTCTTGACGTACGGAAAATAATACAAGAACACTCGTTTAGATGCTTGCGTGGTATGGAAACCTGACACAGCAGTCGAGAATAAGTTTAAAGACACAGTCTTGGCCGTAGATAACGATCCTCACAATGAGGGTTTTAACAACCGTCGAAAGAAAATTTTGGGAGGACGTAGCTTAGAACTGTTCGATCGTTTGCATTTGGACATGTGGTTTCAAGAGAAGTATTTGCTGAACGGGGTGGATATTCGCTTGAGACTGAATCGTAGCAGTACTGGTTTCCATTTGATGGCACATGCCAACAAGTACAAAACCATTCTCCAAGAAGCCAGGTTATACGTGCGTCGTGTGGAAGTGTTACCTAAAGTGGGAAATGATATCAGTCACACTTTGAGAAGAATGACAGCCAAGTATCCGATACGATGCGTAGAAGTAAACACTTTCACCATTGCCACTGGACTCCGATCTAAGATCGAAGATCATCTGTTCCAAGGACAGTTACCCAAACGTTTATTCATTGGTATCGTCAGCAATGCAGACCTCAACGGTAGCCACAATGAAAATCCTTACCAGTTTAAGCACTGCAAAGCATCCAAAATCGAAGTCATTCGCGATGGCAAAACTTTGTCTACCCGATCCTTCGAACCCAACTTTGCCCGGAAGAATTACTTGAGGCCGTACTTGTCGCTGTACGAAGCCACATGACAGTTAGGAACCAACACCAGTCACGGCATTTCCAACGACGATTATGCAGGAGGTTGCACTTTGTGGGCTTTTGATTTCACTCCAGACCAAGGCAGCGATGAAGGACATTTCCACCCTATACAATCTGGGCAACTGTGTGTGGAACTTCAGTTTGCAGGAGTTCTTACCGAAACGGTGAATGTCATTCTGTATGCCGAATTCGATAATACCATAGAAATCAATAGTTTGAGAGAAGTCATTCTAGACTATTAGACACTATGGAAAACTCGTGTCCCTCTTTAAATAGTGGAGAATCGATAGAAATGAAATAGGAGGTTAGAAAGCAAATCCCCAAGGCCAAAAAGAAGTAGTGATAATGCAGTCCAGATGACCAGAACAGGAACAACAGTTAGTCGCCTGTTTTGTCAATCACTTGGAGGATAAAATGTGGGGCATGATTAAGAAAGATTGCTATGGCTGTCAAATTGATCATCCCAGTAAATTTCGACACGATAAATGTATGATGATGAGTCAAGAAGAAAAATTGGACGAGTATCTGAACGAAGCTTGGAGTCTTATCTCAGAAGAATCCGTGTTACATCAGTTGTATAAAGTCTTACGTGATAATTCCTCTTCTCCATTTTTTGCTCGAGAAATTGATCACATCGAAGCTCACTTGACCAAAAGTAAGGAGACGAAACAAACAAACAGTTACTTGACAGACCTTTTCAAGCAAAAAGTTTGGATCGAATTGATGACTTATCATCACCTGTGAAGAAAGAAAAAAAAAACAAGGCTGCAAAAAATGGATACCTGGGAACTTTATTATCTTTTCAACCGCAGTTCGTACACTGCTTCTTGGAATCCTGTCGTGTGTGCTAAAGATGAACTATCTCATCGCAAACCTCAAGAGAATCAAGCTTATGTTATCAACACAGACGACAGTCATCTTCCAGGAACTCACTGGGTACCTGTCTACTTTCCTCAAGAGGGTTGTGTGGAGTATTTTGATTCGTAAGGATTACCTCCTTTGGATGACGATATCATTGACTTTATGAGAAGAAATGCCCAGACTACACGATTCAATAATGTGAAATTACTAGGCACAGATTCTATGGTGTGTGAACAATATTGTGTCTATTTTCTGCATCATCGCAGTCTTGGATATTCTTTAAAACATTTAGTGACTTATTTCGATCGTCATTCGTCTCGAAACGATGACAAAGTAGATCGATAGTTTTGTGACCATTATGGCTATCTGATGTCTTTAGCTAGGAAACGTAGTGTACATCAATGGCCCAATGACTTCCAACAGTGGAAATCTCAATTTAATTCACAACGTTGTCAACCATGTCAAAGATAATGTATTGGTGTTACTGAAAAAAAAATGTTTGTTAGTTGAAAAAATGTTTGTTTATTGAAAAAAATGTTTGTTAGTTGAAAAAATATTTGTCAGTGAAGTAAAAAATGTTTATTAGTTGGAAAAAAAATTGTGTTGTGTTAGTTGTTTGTTATTTGAATAAAAATGTTGTATTTTGAAACCAATGCGTATGTCGTTTGTTTTATATTTTTATTAATATAGATGCTCTTTGACTTCTTTCTCTCCCTCACATCAAACTATTTTAACGTTTCCAACCCTAAACCGTAGAGGGGTGTTTTCAATCGCGTCCGTGCTTCAACTATATAAAGCAGGGGTAGTCTCCAATGTTCCTCTGGGAAATAGATAAGATCAACAGTATATAATACAACAATTTTACCACCACCACCACCTCCCCAACCCAAGACCCTACTCCCTGGCGTCGATCTAACGGACATACCACATATCGCCGTATAAATTAAAGCCACCCTATACTTAACCACCACCTCCCCAACCCAAAACCCTATACCCAAGCGTCGACATAATGGGCATGCAACCTGTATGCTGTCAGGGAAACGCAGGAGGGGGGGGGGGGTATCAATAGTCAGTCACAATGACTGTATGCCAAAGCAACTTTATACCAACCCACCACCGTGACCCGGATAGCACCACAGACATGGCCATCCGACAAATTGGGCTAATAGGGGATTACAAAATGCAATGCAATAGGGACGGTGACCATAATACCATATATTAGTTGAAACCTCACATACCCAATATCACATTACATTTCACACCCATCTGAATTAGAGCTCTCGAACTAACTATACCTACTATCTCTAACTCTATACTACTATGGCATAAATAATATCGACTTAGGTGCTAATAAAACTTAAATTAGTACTATAAGGTGGCACTTTTCAGCCATCAGGATTATCTATTTTCTGATAGCATACGGGCATTATAAGGGGTTTGGCTGGCACTTCTTTCTGTACACAGGCTCTAGGAATCATACTAGAATTGCCTGGATTGGTTCCACACGGGCGAACAGCACGGTTCACCTCTATGTGACTCCCAATCAAAGGAACTGAAGTGTTATCCTTCAATACCTCCAATATATAGTTAGCTTTATATTATGACCCTAAATAGTTCTATAAGGTGGCTACAAGCCCAAAGCCATCAGCTCCCGCTACACAATGTAGCAAAATAAATATATAATTCATTAACTAATTAAGACCCTAAAAAGTTCTATAAGGTGGCTATAAATCCAAAACCATCAGGCCCAGCTACACAATGTAGCAAAATAAATATTAAACTAATTAGAACAAAATATGCCATCCTCTTCTCTTACTAATATAAACAGCACAATAATGTTTTTTTTTTTATTCAATATTGTTAATTTACAAGACGGCACTATTTATAATTAGGACTATGGGACCAAAAGACTACCTTGGATACAGCGCCTTCCTTTCACTACAGTCCCTTCCCTCTTTCGCCTCTTCCATTGACCGCCTGCGATGGTTGATATAATTTAATCAGCACAAAATTGTGCAATAAAGCGGGGTGTATGGCACCATTCCACCCCCCGAATCAAATAAACAGTCCCCTTTGGGGCATTAACCAGACTTAAATGCCTCTTGGCGAAAACGTCTTTAATTCTACAGTAGTAGTAGTACCAGTCACTCTTCGCTTGTCAGCCTAACCGGTCAGACGTGTTACACAGAGCAGTTACAAAGAGCAGTGAAGTATAGACAACTGGGTTGACCTCACTCTTAAGAAATGAGGACCTGGATATATAAATATCGATCTGCTAATTTATCAACGAATAACTACAGTCATCATCGTGAATCTAGAATATAATACGTTCTCCATTAGCAAACCGCCAAGCAGTTCCGACCTGCAGAAGTGGCCTAGCAGCCCGCCATGCAGCCCGCCAAGCAGTTTCTTTCTACCGAAGTGGACCAGCAGCCCGCGGATCAGCCCGCCAAGCAGTAGCATCTACCGAAGTGGCCTGGCAACCTGCCCAGCAGTAACGTTTCACACAACCAATTCAATTATTATTTCGAAGGGTGATCAAAAAGGTAAATACTCAGTTTTGGCTAAACCTACGGGTAAATCATTTCATTTGTGCTGTTTAAAATATCTACCATTTCTTTTTTCTAAATCTAACATACTTAACTATTACTATTACTCAATTATTAATTCATCTCACAGTGTATACTGGACTTATTGACAATCTATTTATAGAATTGATATGTCGCGCGCCAACAAATCTCAAATCAAAATGAATACAAATCGGTATGCGCTGAGGAAAACCAACAACATCCTCAAAATGGTTGGAAAAATGAGCCCCGCTGGCAACTCCAACATGAGTCCCATTGGCAATCCAACAAACCCCAATTGCAATCCTACCTTGAGCTCATGTTGCAGCGGTACGACCAATACCACAAATATTCCCAACCCAAAAAAATGAAAAAACAACATGGCCGCTACCCAAACCATTGTGGACAGCCCATACTCATTCAAAAAACTATATGGTACATTTACATCTAGCCCCACATCAAACCAAGTTGTCAAGCGGCCACTGATTGTACTATCTCACATCCCTGATAACACCAAACACACAATGGAAAATGGGGAGGGGGAGAGAATAATAACCCAACCTTTTGGAGTTAACATATGCTCACCAATCAACCCAACATAACAGAGCGTCATTGAAAAGATGAATACCTCACCCAACACCAGATTGCCATTATCTATTACAATAAGCAACACCAATGTGAAGGGGGAGGTAAACAAACCAATCCCCTTATCACCAAACCCCATATCAACATCTCACAGTGAAATAAACATTGAACTGGATAATGGCTCATCACTCTCTCAACCTACCCCTGAATCATACATAGGAAGAAGCTCACCAACAACATCACCCTTCAAGAACCCACCACCTTGTTGTCACCACTACCAACATCTCCACCACAGGCACTCACTTCAATAGGAACCAAACATAAATATCACATGAGCCAAACACCAGGAACATCCAAAGAAATTAAACTGGAAGACATACTACAAGACACTCAACCCCAGGAAAATAATACAACTGACTTAGAAGACCTCAGCGACCTCACCAACCTGGACCAATCAACCATCATTCACTTACTATCACCTGGGAAAATGCAAACCTATAAACCCCAAAAACAAGGAACAATACGTGACAAAGGCAAGCAACCAATGACTAGACACCCCAAATCAAAACAAACACGCCAGGAAACAACAAATCTCAATGCCAAGGAAAAAATCAGCAACTCAGCAACACCAACAAAGAAGGATCAACAACAACAACAACAAACCAACAACAACAACAACCAACAAAGGAATAAGGATCAAACTAGAGGCAGAAAACCACAATACCACAACAAGGAACACACAATATATATCAGTAGTGGAAACACCAAACTATTTAACTTGAGTACCAAATCAATAGCGGTTGCATTATCCAAAGCTCACCAAGGAGAATTCAAGATTATTAGACCAAAAACAAATTATGTCAACGTACATTGCAGCACATCACGACAGGTAGCAAAATACATGGAATTAGAAAAAATAGGAACAATTAACATTAAGATCACAAGACACAACGGAATCAACACTTACTCAACGACCAACAACACTAAGAAAACGGACAACCGCATTCAACTGAATCACACGGATTGAGGACAAGATAGAAGGAACCAAATAAAACATCAAATCGGAAAATACCAAATATGAACAAACCACCTATACAATTTACAAAAAGATTATTAAGTTATACGCCATACATAACCATATAAACAAAGTGGACTTAGCACATGAACTTTACACACAGGGGGCAGACATCAACAACGCTACCAGATTAAAAACCAACAATTATTACATATCTAATGTGATTATTGTCCACTTCAACTCTACTCCCCCACTATCAGTCTACTTTGATGGACATTCATACCCCACACTGGAGTACATTAACAAGCCACGCTTCTACAGCAACTGTAGGAGATGGGGACACTATACCAGTAACTGCAACAAAAGATCCAGATGTAACAACTGCGGAGGAAACCATGCTAATATATGCACTAGAAAAGAACCAAAATGTGCGAATTGTAAGAATCGCACTACCCCAATTCAGAACATTGTATCTTCACAAAACAGGACATTGATATTGTCCAAAAAATGAATACAGATCAACTACCCTACAATTTAGCCAAGACACAAGTTATCATCGAAAGTAAACAACCCAAGACATCAATCAACTGCCCTACAACAACAACAACTATAACAACTAAAACTACCAACAAAATCTCTGAAAAACCAACCCAAAATCCGTCAGATAAGAAACCCATATCAACAACAGCAAAGAATATTCGACCAACAAATCAACAATTTATAGTAACTACAAACAACAAACCCAATCATAATCACCCGAGAATAGTAACCCTTATTAAGGAAACCCGTAACCAAACAAACTTCGTCAATGATGAAAACCTAGAACAAACTAAACATAACATAGCAATAGTAGAATCAAATACCAACGCCAAAGAAATATATGGAAACAAAATAGAATATTTCACACAACCCACCATACTAAATTATATAAAAGATCTTCAAAATGGTATCACATCATTAACTAAAAATAATGTGGTACCCTGTATACCATTAATACGCTTACTTTTGGCCCTACTAGAGAAACACCTAGTGGTTATGGAATAATTACAACTACATACTTATACCTATATTTATAACTAAACCAACTTAACAAAATGGATAAAAAAAGCTAAACCTAAACTGATTATATGGCAATGGAACTGCCGGGGATTGATGACAAACAAATCTGAACTACTAAATAAACTACACAATACTAATAATTGACCCGATATACTATGTATACAAGAAGCATTAATTCATCAAAACTCAAAGCATGTACCACAAATCCCCGGTTATGCCAATTCAAAGTACACCACACGAACAGAAGAGAAAAAAGGGGGAGGATTAGCTATCTTTGTCAGTGACAACCTTCCCAATACATCGTTTGAACAACACTCTGAAACTACAACATGCCCTACCAACAACATTTGCCTAGAGTATCAAACGATACTCATCAAAATTGGAAATTTCTCTTTCGAACTATTTATTATTTATGACCCTTAAAAACCACACCCAGTTACACCTGACAATTATAAACAACTAATTAGTACAACAAATGAATACATCGTATGCGGTGATTTTAACGCACATAATAAAACATGGGGCGGAAATCAACTAGATGCAAGAGGAGACCTTTTAGAAAAATGGATTTTTAGCAATAATTTAGTACTACTGAACGACGGAAGCAACACTAGACTCTCCCCAGTAGATGGTACATTATCAGCACTTGACCTAACAATATGTACACCAAAACTAGCAGCTTTGTCCAATTGGGAAGTTGATAGAAGCTCTACATTAGGCAGCAACCACTTCCCCATCATCATAACCATAATTCTCAATACACCAATCATCTTCCCAACTAAGATACAAAAATGGAAATTGGACAAAGATGATTGGAAAATATTCCAGAAATCCCTTACAAAATTTAGAATAACTGACCTACAAGATGACATAGATATTTATAATAATAACATCATAGAAGCAACAAACACAGCTGCTTCGATCAGCATCCCCAAATTAGGAACAGGAATCAAGACCACCACCAAAAATCCAATTCCATGGTGGAATGAGGACTGCACTACTAGGATTAAGGAAAAGAAAAAAGCACTTAATAGATTTAAACACACCAGACTTGCAACAGACTATAAACATTATAAAGCACTTGAAAAACTGGCCAAAAAAAAGCTATCAAAAGGCTAAGGAAACATCCTGGAGAGAATACTGCTCCACTATTGAAATAAAACAATGTAATGCGAAACAAGTCTGGAGTAGAATAAAAGCCATGCAAGGCAACAGTAAAATTAACACACCTAACATCAAAAACACAACAACAAATAAAGAGAAAGCAGAAGTTATCGCTAACTACTTCGCCGGGATAAGTAAGAACAGTAACCACACCACTCAATTTCAAATCCATAGAAAAATGATTGAAAGCAAACACCCAATATTTCAAAGACCACGATACAAGACCATCACCATTGAATGTAACCTTCACCCTTACAGAATGGAAAACAGCTATTAGAAATAAAAAAATCTACATCACCAGGAGAAGATAACCTAGGCTACGAAATTTACAAAAACATCCCACCTAACCTACTACTAGACATGATTAACCAATCTTAGAAAAATGGGAACATACCTAGAAAATGGAAAGAAGCGATATTTATCCCCATACCAAAAGTAGGAAAGGACCCAACATAATTAACATCCTATCGCCCAATCTCACTAAGGTGACTGAAACAATGATTAACAACAGACTCAAACACCACTTAGAAAGCAACAACCACTTAACCAAAAACCAAAGTGGATTTAGGAAGACCAATTAATTAGACTAGAATCTCACATCAAACTAGCATTTAACACCAAACGAAAATGCGATCGCCACCTTATAGCAATATTCTTAGACCTTGAAAAAGCTTTTGACTTAGTCTGTACCAATGGACTAATCGCAAAATTAAATTATTACGGCATCAATGGACATATATTCAATTGGATCAAAAGCTTCCTTACTAATAGACATATCAGAGCCAGGATAGGAGACCAATTATCAGAAGAATTTACACTAGAAAATGGAACACCCCAAGGAAGTGTTTTGAGCCCCACACTCTTTAACATTATGATAAACGACCTTGGAAAAGCAATCACCGAAACAACAATAGACTTATCTCAATTTGTAGATGACAGTGGATTATGGAAGGCAGGAAACCCTAGAAGTCAAATAGTAATATCTGAATTACAGTCAACCTTAAATAACATCAGCAAATTGGCAGACAAATGGGGATTCAAACTATCAAAAGGAAAAACTACAGCAATTATATTTACACCACCACATAGACATCCGATAAAACCACCATTACTATACATACAAGGAGAACTAATCAAATTCGAAACAACAGCAAAATTGCTTGGTATGTATTATGACCAAAACCTTACATGGAGACACCACATCATAGAATTAATACAAAAATGCAACAGAGATCTGAACCTATTGAGAAATCTCAAAGGCTTTCAATGGGGATCAGATCAAAACACATTAACAACGCTTTACAGATCCCTTATTAGATCTAAAATTGACTATGGATGCCAAGTATATGCCTCTGCTAAAGCCATTTTGCTTAAGCGCCTGGACACCATACAAACTAAGGCGCTTCGCATCTGCACAGGCACATTAAAAAAAAAAAACATCCAAGGAAGAACTATTAATACTAACCGGAGAAATGCCACTAGCAATAAGAAGAGAATAACTTTTACTCAGATATGCAGCCAGAATCTCCATACATAACACAGAACATCCAACACGAGAAATTATAGATAAATGTAACACCGCCTTTAGCTGAAAATTAGTACTAAACCCACCATCAGGAAAATTGATCCATACGTTATGTAAAGACCTGCAAATAGGAAAACTGCAAGCAGAAATCACCCGTTACCCTAATCCCACCCCATGGACAATTAAACAACCCAACGTCAATTCAATAGTAACATCATTCGGATCAAAGAAGTTAATCCCCTTGAAATTAGATCCAGGATATTGACGTTGTTAGACAATACATACAAAGACTACGTTAAAATATACACAGATGGATCTAAAACATTAAAACCAGATAGAACAACCGCAGCTTTAAACATCCCAGAAACTCAACTACAACTAGAAAATAGACTACCCAATAATTGTTCAATTTATACAGCCGAATTCTGGGCAATCTCTCAAGCACTAAAACTTGCACAAGAACAACAACATAAAAATACACTGATAATAAGCGACTCTCTCAGTGTATTAAGGACATTGGAATCACAACATTCAAACGGACGAGAAAACCTCCTTAAAGATGTGCTTCTATTAATTAACAACATGACCAACTCAAATCAAAACGTCGAATTCTTGTGGATTCCATCACACATCAACATCTCAAGAAACGAACAAGCAGACCTAGCAGCCAAACACAAACTCACAGAGCAAGAAATTACGAAAATTGACTACAGTATCCCCGAACTTTACAGCATTATATCCAAGCAGATAATCAACAAATGGCAAAACAAATGGGATAAATGCCCTAGGGGTCGCACTCTGTACGCAATCCAAAAAACTGTGAGTCTTAAAACAAAAGGACCCAATATCAATAACAAACACCATCAAAGAATCATTAATCGGATCCGGACTGGAAAAACACTGCTGGCAGGCAGTGTGGGAAAATACATATCAGCCATGAATACCAACAACTCAAAATGCACACACGGTCCATGCGATGAGAATCTTCAACACGTATTCAACATATGCCACAAATACAGAGAACAACGTAACAAACTAAAATGTTCTCTAAAGAAAATTGGATTACCAACTACATACCCACAATTTTTACTAGAAACCAACCCCAACCCAAATTTGAGCATTGAAATTATATTAATATTTATTAACGAAATCGATAAAATAGGTGAAATTTGAGAAGGATTTAGAGAGCAATGGGGGTGGGTGGGACTACATGATGGAACCGCATAATACACTGGATAGCCGATTGGCTCGTTGTAAGACACCAGTTGTAGACTGTACCATCATTGTGGAATCACTCACTTCCATTGATTCTTTAATATCTATTCTCAAATTTTAAATTATACCTAATTAATATATTCTTTTCATACTCTTTTCTCTTTTCTACTCTTTTCTTTTTTCCTCTTCTTTTTCTTCATCTTAAATGGCACAGTATAAACTACATTTAGTTATAACGTATATTAAACCTACGGGCCTATAGTGGTTTAATAAGCACTTATTTCTGCAAACAGGCTCTAGGAATCATACTAGAGGTACCTGGGTTGAGTCCACACAAATAAACAGTCCGGTTTATGTCTGTATGATTCTCAATCAAAAGAAATAACCATGCTTATTAACCAGTTTTAACTCGCACTAGAGCGGCATAAATTTTACATAGATTTATATAGAACCCCTAAATTAGAATTATAAGGTAGCTTAGTCCCAGAGCTATCAGGTCCGACTGCACAATGCGGTAACAAAAATTAGAATAATAGGTTTTAAATAGAACCCCAAATTAGAATTATAAGGTGGCTTAATTCCCAGAGTCATCAGGGCCAACTGCACAATGCGGTAACTAAATAGTTAAGAAAAATAGGAAACCAAAATATTAATTTATAAGGTGGCTTAATCCCAGCCATCAGGGCCCAAACATAAAACTATAATAACTATGCCATCTACCTCTATTACTAATTAAATAGCACAAATGATCATATGATTAATTCAAAATTTAATTTAAATACGTGAGACGATGCTATTGACGCAGGCACTCCCTTTCCAGACAGTCCGATCCACCTTTCCGCCGGCTGACATGTAATACCACCGCCAACGAATGAGTGTATCCATTTCCAATCGTTTGTTAGGATTAGAACTTTATCCCGTGAGACATATATGTCTCGAAATCGGATTATTTAACTAGCACCACGGTACATTAATGCGTAGTGAGGTGTGGCACCATTCCACCTCCCTCGAAACAATTAATTAGCCTCAAAGGGGGCATTAACTAGTCGTACATGCCCATATGGGCGAATACGACTTTAATTCAATTGGATAGGATAGGACAGTCTGACCATCCATTGTTTGACTCATCCTCCTACGAAGATGTGCTCAAGACTAGCCAAGCTGAACGAAGCTTACGACACTCTGCATCGTATCAGACACAATCTGATGCCAAAGCCTGAAGAGATAGAGGATGTTAGAATGCTGCAAGTAACGGAAGACCTCACAGAAGAACTCTTCAGAGAGGAAATTCAAAAAGACAAAGAAGAATGGACTGAGAAGTATAGACTTCAGAAGCAGCAGAGAGAGCAGAGAGAACAGCAGCAGCAAGAGCAACAGCAACAACAGCAGCAGGAACCAGACAGACGTTTTGTCGACTGTCGTGTCGACACGAAAGAGTTCTCCTTCTGTTTCCGAAGAAGCAGATCCTATCATGTTGCCAGGCAAGGACGCAATGTTAGACGATAAAAGATTGCCATCTCTCCACGTGCACACAAAAAAAACAGCCTTTTTCAGGGCTACCCAATATTCTCGAAAAGAATTAATAATTCAATTTGCTAATGGTATGTGAGGAATTTAGAAGTAAAAAAAAAGAAGTGAGTCCATAATCACAGTCTCGTTTTACCTTTTTACCTTTGTTTGAAGTGCGTCTATAAGCACAACGTATTTTTTAAAGTAACTTGTTACATTTATAATTCATGTGAGTAAAGTAAACAAGTGAGCGAGTGTTTTCTTTTACGTCCGCGTGTTTTGGTGATGATAGGAGTAAAGTAAGTTTTTGATCATAAACAGTTGCCATACTCTTCTCCCCAACTAATAAACGACCTAAATACCCTAAACTATATATACAGAATCAGCCCATCCAATTCCAAAAAGAGACCCACTTCCTGCGAATGCTACTAAATGAAACAATCAACTGGAAACCACACATACAACAAACTATTCAAAAATATCAAAAAGATCTAAACATACTTAAAAACATCAAAGGTACTACATGGGGAGCTGATCAGCAAACTATGCTAATGATCTACAAATCTTTAATCCGAGCTAAGATAGACTATGGCTGCCAGATCTATTCCTCAGCCAACAAGGAAACACTTAGACAACTAGACAGCATCCAATATAGAGCACTTAGACTCTGCACCGGTGCATTACCGAACACCTCCCTGGAAGAACTACAAATCCTCGCATGTGAACCACCATTACAACTGAGAAGAGAAGAACACATACTTAGATACGCCTGTAGAATCTCAAGACATAAGGAGATCAATCCCACCAGAAACATAATAAGTAAATGTCAAACCACCTTTAGCTCAAGACTGGTACCACATCCTCCAGCAGCTAACAAAATACACACACTCTGCAAAGAACTCAATCAAATAGAACTCCAAGCAGAACAACTACTTATCAAGGACCCCACACCTTGGAGAAATAACCAACCTAACATCAACCTAACAGCACTCCAACTGATACATAAGCGTGACAACCCCAATATCACATTAACACAAGTACAAAGCCTCGTCAACAACAACTATGATGGATATGTAAAAATCTATACTGACGGCTCAAAATCTAAAGAACTACATAGATCGGCTGCAGCGGTAGTGATCCCAGAACATCAGATCACATTTAGGACAAGACTACCGGATGACTGTTCCATATATACCGCGGAATTCTGGGCCATCAACCGAGCCCTAAAATGGATAGTAACACAAAATCAAAAACTGTACGTCATCATAACAGACTCACTTAGTGTACTTGAAAGTATTGAGACGGATAATTAAAAAAGTAGACAAAACCTGCTAGAGAACACTATGTTGACCATCAGGAAGCAGATAAATCACACCAAACCATACACTTCTTGTGGGTGCCATCTCACATCAATTTGCCTGGAAATGAAAAAGCAGACCAAGCAGCAAAAAGCAGTCTGATGAAAAACCAAATTGAACCCGTACAGTACAACACTCATGAACTATATAGTCAAGTCAGGGACAGAATTAATAATAAATGGCAAAAACAATGGGAAAACTCCACAAAGGGTAGACATCTATACCAACTACAAAAAGAGGTCACTAGAACCCAACGTTTACCAAAAAGCCTGGCAGCCATTGATATTAAAATCATCAACAGAATCAGAACAGGTAAAACACTACTAAATTGCAGCTTTATGAAACATATAAGTACAGGACCCACGCCGGATAAATGTCCACACTGTCCAGAAACTGAAACATATTCAACATATGTCACAGATACCATCGACAACGTACCGTCCTCAAACTACAACAAAGAAAACTTGACTCAGTTACATCATTCCCCCAAATTCTAGATAAAAGGTATAACAAAAACGTAAATACTAACTATATAAATATACTTAATTACCTAAAATCAATAGACATAAAACACAAAATAGAAATATCAAAACCATCAAATAAATAAATAAACATAAACATAGCCATACAGTTAATATTTATCAATCAAGGGGCCAGAGCGGATAATAACATCGCTAGCTCAAAAGCAGACCCACGTAACAATGCCTTAAATAAACAGATAAAAATAAATATTATAACTACCAAATAAAAAAGGGCCAGAGCGGATAGTAATACCGCTAGCTTAAAAAAGCAGAACCACTTAACATTACTCTAAAATAAATATATAAAGTAAAAGAGAAAAGGGGAAAGGAAGGGAAAGGGGGGGATAATATAAACATTGTAATGCTAGGAAAAAAGGAAGAAAAGGGAGAAAGGGAAGAAGGAGAAGGGGGGAAAAAAGAGAACATTACACTAAGTAGTGGCACAATGTAGGTACAGTAAAACCAGTCAACCGACAAGTGGCAAGATAAATACAAGTGTGATGAGAACAATGGGATCAAATAGTGATAGCTCAAGGAAACATAACACCAACCAACCGACAAGAAAAAGTAAAAAGAAAGGGAAAAGAAGGAGGGAAGAAGGAAAAAGAAAGAAAGAGGGAAGAAGGGAGTAGGTAGGAAGAAAGTGGGAAAGAGAAAAGGGAAAAGAAGAGAAAAAGAAGGAAGAAATGAAATAACACCAAACACACCCCACTCCAACTCGTTTTTTTTCCCTGGGTTCTAATTTGGTACGAGAACCCTTTTCGAACAATCTCTTTCTCGAAATCTAACTTGATCAATTTTGACCACCGCTCAAAATTAACAAGCTAAAATACCTAACAGTGACTACACTCATTTATGTCGCTAAGACATTTTAGCAATTAAATTTGTTAAGGATCTACAACATGTACACTATGTACTAGAAATATTTATTGATAGGAAAGATGAAAAATTCTATGCCTATATGGATTTGATATAATTGCACAGGTGGCTTACACATTATTGGTATTTTTTCTGCCTTCCCGCTTTGCCGTGACCCGACATGTTACTCTAAGGCGAGACTGCCATTTAACGCGGGTGCCGGGGAGACTGCGACACCACAGCCTATTGTAGTCAAAGTTACCTTTGGTCCCGACTAATTAAATAATCCGACCCTCTGGCATTAACTGGTCGCGAAAGCACATAGTTGCGCATGCGACCTTAATTCATATAATAATAATAATAATAATAATAATAATAATAATAATAATAATAATAAATAGAACCATTCCACGGAATAACCATAGAAGATGGTGACAGCATCGACTTTATTCAACAATTTACAACACAGCTATTTCTGGATATTAGACGAGGAATATGTAGTGGAAAAACTACATAATGAATGGAAGTTAACAAACAACCCAGACATTGCAAACAGACTGAAAATAGCCAGGAAGCTCTTAAAAGGAATGCTAGAAGAAGAAGCCGAAACATTACAAGGCTGCATTAACGCACTTTATATCAGAGTGGGGACATTGAAGAAAGTAATAGATATTGTCGAAAACGTAAAGTGGTTTTTTTGGATAATATCTTGACAGAGTGGCCCCATGTCCAAAATGGTTTGGACCAGCTCAAGAAAGCCGAAGAACTGATGAGAAATGAGCTATTAGAAGAAGTGAAGAAGATAAACGATAACTGGAGTAAGGAGAGAAAGGACAATGAAAACAAACAAAACAAAAAAAAGAAAGCAAGAAAGAGGAATTTGAAAGATTAAATAACAATTGGATAAAGATAAAAGAGAAGTTTAGAGCTATGGGGCATCCTGACTGGATTCCCGAGGACGAAAAGAAGAAGAAGGGAATATTTGGGAAAAAAAAGGTGGTGGAACAACGGCAGAAAATAAAAAAGGAAGAAGTACCCAAAGGACCCTTTCAGGGCCACTCATATACCTCAGTTCCCTTGTGGCTAAGAGTGCCGCACTATGTTCAATTCCCCTTGACGCTATAGTGCCACACTATGTTCAATTCCCCTTGACGCTATAGTGCCCCAAGCCCTTTTTGACTATATTTTCCCTTGACGCTATAAATCTTTACGCTATAGTAGCCCAAGCCCTTTTTTGACTGAATTTTTCCTTGACGCGATAGTAGCCCATATTACTACTTTTACTGCTTTGCGCATTTTTGTTGCCTTTTTTCCCTTGGGGATTGGGTAGATGATATTAAGGGAACCAACTCCTCTGATATATTGAAGCTTCCTTTACTTTCTTCAATATTTTGTATCCCAAAGGGGTTACTTGTAGTAATCTGAGATACTGTCTTCATGGGAGTTTTGTATCCCGTTTTGTTTGGGGTTTTAATGTTCTCCTGGGCTTCTTCTACCCTTGCTTCGTGTAGTAGCGCTTCTGCTGTTTCTTTTGCTCTTTTGGAACTTTGAGTAGGGATCCCTGCCGCCATGTTGGCGTACGTTTTTTCTCCATTTGTCGTGGGCTTATTTTTCGCACAATCCCACGGGCCGTGTCCAAGATCCCCACATTTGGGGCACTTTCTGTCTGCTTCACAATTTTTATACCAGGAGCGTAACTTAAACCCCATACAGTATAAAAGGGTGGTATTTTTTGCGTCCTCTTTCGTTACACTTATAATCCGTGCTCCCGACGTGATGTTGTTCCACCCCCTGAAATTGGCCATTATTTTTGCCTAGGCATCTAACTCCTAATCTGGTGAAAAGCTTTGCCTCTAGTTCTTCCGTTCCCACCTGGAAAGGTAGGCCATTTATGTGTGCATCCACTGCTCTCGGCCCTATCTCTATTTCAAATGGGGTGGGGGGACTTGTACATGTGCCTCTTTCCCTTTCACTAGGAAGGATCCACATGTTAGCAAGGGTGTTCTTAGATCTACTGGATATAACATGTACCTCTTAGGTCCCGCATTTTGTAAGGCTACTATTTGGGTCATATCCACTCCCATAGCCTGTAGTGTTGCCAGTATTTCTACCTGGCGTGGGGCCGTGTCGACACTGCCGAAATCCAGCAGTTGGCATCCGGGTTGGTGATATGCAAGTAGGATGTTATCTTCAACCACCACATCAAAATATATATGCAGCCTTGATCTGCTCCCCTTCATAGATCCCCTGGGCTGCGATTCTTGCCCCTGAGGGAGGTATATTATTAAACAAATCTCAATACAAGCACCGGACTAAACACCGGATTCTTATTGGCTCTTTCGCAGGAAGTTGACTGGCAAAGCCGCTTACTAACAAGACGTTGAGGAAATAAATATACAGAAAAGTGTAGGAGAGAAAATAACGACGTTAATTGTTTTTATTAAAGTCTTTCCAGTCCAGATTATTTACTGATTCGCACCTTAACTTATCTATCGCTGTCGACTGTTACAATTGTGACCGAGAAAGGCCACACAAAAAAGAGCGGGTCTTATTTAATCATCATAAAATAAGGTAGTATGCATTTGTTTCACATGCACAGGTTGTGACATTACAGCAGACGACATTCAATCCGGATTGTACTGTAACACACCTTTAGGTCGATATCGGCAAAAAATACCTTAACCCCTAGCCACCGGCGCCCGGGGCGAATGCCCCCCCCCCCGTCGCTAAGCCACTACATAAAATATAATGCACACACAACTTCAGATTTTTGCACCATTTCATCATAATTGATATAAACGTTTTAACAGAGAAGGCCTTTCAGATTGTACGATGTGGTCTATGTGTTCTTATACAGACCACTTTTTCTCAAATAGATAGAACAGCGAATAAACTGAATTTTTGAGAGCATACAATTGTTTTAAATTTCTTTGCTAACTTCACATTCATTTTGTGTTAAAATTTATATTAGGTATGCAAACTCAAACTGAGGTGACAAAATTAAGTAGAAGTGGACAACTATTATCTGAATATTTCATATTTTTGCCTTGTCAGATTCCTGAAAATGTCTACTAGTACTAGTGCAGACAAGTGTTCCAAGGTAAGTTTGTTTTAATACTTGATGTTCAATTTTAATTATTATATAGGCCAAGTCTGTCTAGTGTCTCTTTATAAAGTCATGCCGCTAAAATTCTTCTGTTGAGAAAAAGTAATGATTTTTACTGCATTTTTACAACCCTAATAACTTTGTCATTTCCATGAACATTCTATTTATAACACCTTGTAACATATTTTACATATATATGGGTATTGTGTTCTTAACATACTGGAATATAGGAGTGCAGTAGAGTTTTTTTGTTTTGAAAGAGAAACTTTCAGTAAAGAATTCATTAAAGAATGAATGGTAAGGTAGTCTGGGTAAAATCCTTCACTAAAAGAGCTGTGGGTGCTGAAAACAATTTGTAAATTAGTTGTAGATGATACATTCTTATATTTATAACATGGTTTTTCTAATATATTTTTTTTTAAAGACAAATATAATGCCATGATCAGCAATACCGTTTTCTCTGTTCCAAAACTTTGCTGTTATGGTTACATTTTGATCATTAAATAATTACTGTACAATATGTCTTTAGAAAATGTCAACATTGGGGAAATTTGTTGAAGCTGGATAAGGCAGGTACTGTGTCAGTGAAGTTCCAATTTAACTGGAAAGAAAGGCAAATCAGACACTAGCTCAAGATGAAATGATTATCATTAAGGTGGGTGATCATTATGCAGGTGTGGACTGTATATTTTAATTTCTGGTCTTCAGCCATACATTATTCTTTTAGTGAAAAATGGTCTGAGATTGCGTCACTTCTGCTTTATCTTACGGAAATTACCGAGCGCGAAATCAGCTAGGAGCGTTTTGTCAACAACGATAAACAATTAATGTTCTGTGGTCATTATTTTCATTATTGATGTGGTATATGACATATTACCTATAAAAATTGCTTCCTGAAGTTCAAATTTATAATATAAACGAAGGTTGTGTGGGTGCACTAGTAGACCTTTAAAAATATACATCCCTGAGGATTGCTTTCGGGTATGCTTGGCTGAGGCCCCTCTCCGCCCTTATCAAGCCGGTCATCCCCTTTATCCCCTTGGTTTAATCCGTCCATAATTGTATGGGTAAGACTAGTGCAGATTTTTTTACACTAAGGGTATCGTCAAAAATTTAACAAAAAAAGGTGAAAAGTTACACGATATGGGAATAAAAGTGCAAAAAGTAGATTGTAATAATGGTGAGTGATAATCAAACTAGAGCAACAAAGAAAAAAAACTGTGAAAATAAACCTTCTTACACAAAAGGATAATCCGTAAATATAATCCAAAAGTATAAATCCTTTTTGAGAAAACACTGATTCGGACAAAAACAAATAACTAGACTTCTCAACTACAAGTACTATACATGTCCATTGAAAGAACACGTCGTGCAAAGAAACTCCTAGTAATCGCGAGATCATGATTTCAAGTAGTTTTGGACTCGTGGGAATACAATCACTGTGGACCCATTGTCGTCAATTTGTGCATTGCAAAGCGTCATTTTCACAATCAGTGGAGTAAATAATACACGGATCTTGATCCATCCTTGTTGTGTATGTTTGTGTATGTGATAATATCAATATTATTTAACGCTTTTATATCAAAACATTTACTTCTCAGTCTTGAAATGTGTGCATAATCAAAGTCGGGCGTGATTTCCTTATGTGCCCAATTAACAAATAATGACAACGCTGAGCAAAAGGATGTCTTTTCTTTAATGTGCGCGACATTTGGCTTTAACTTGAGTAAAAAAATGGGTTCAAAGGGATGACAATAAAGAGTGTGCAGTCAATTCTAAAATGAATTAAGCGACTTTAAAGATGAATAAAGCCGACTTTCAGTGTTCGTTCCTAATAAAGCGACTTACAAAAAAGATTGTTTTCTTAACTTGAATAAGAAATGTGATCAAAGGGAGAACAATACATGTATGTGCACTGCTGTCAATTAGAACCTTAATTAAGCTGCTAGAAACATCATGAATTAAGCCGACTTATACCGTCCTTTCCGGAGATTATCTTCATTTCAGAATGATCAGTCGTTAACAAACACTCACCGTTCTGGAACTATCAATCTATCCAATAAAGTACGACCAATTGACGGACAAATTTTTACCCGGACCGACAGTTTGTTAGTCGGCATTGGATCGACTGTCCGGCAGTTTTCTAACTCTGCACCGCTCGAGAAGTCTTTCTTGAATCTAGTTTGTTAAACAGATTTTCATTAGTTACACGCTTTTGAGCGATCCAATCGCTACGCCTGTTATAAACAGTTATGCGGCTCACCTGTCATCATGGCATTGTTGAAATATTACGACAGAGCGAAACCAGGGGAAAAAGAAAACTATCTTATGAAGAATTGAAAGAAAAGAAAAAGGATTATAAAAAACCTAGGGTTGAAAGAACCTTTAATGATAAATGGAAAGAAAACAGAGACTGGTTAATATTTGATGCAATAAAGCAAGTTATGCGGTGTGCCATGTGTCTCCGTTTCTACGGCGAGAAAGCGAGGTCTGATGAAAATTTGCGAAACACAAACGCGTTTATCGTCAGATGTACAAATTTTTGAATGTCAACAATAAATGATCGTGAACTTTCCAAGTCCTACAAAAAAGCATCAGAGTTTGTTTCAGGCAGACAGAAAACTACTCAGGAAAAACTAGGGTCAGAAGCCGGCAAAGCACTTAGGCAATTAAAGGAAGCTGACAGAATTAGATTAGTGCATTTGTTCAGAAATGCACATGCAGTTACCAGTAGCCAAAAATAATTGTCCACTATCAGATTATACATGGCTGTTTGAAATTGACAAAGCTAAACAATTAGACATAGGCAGTACATATATTAATGACAAAGCAGCTGCAGATTTCATACACAGTATAGCACAGACAGAGAAGCAAATAACTGTCAATCTTATAGAGTATAATCCATTTTTTGCCTTTATTATGGATGGAAGTACAGATATCTCAGGAGATGAACAGGAGACCATATACATAAGAACTGCAATGAAAGGTGTTGTTAAAGAAAGGTTCCTGAACATCAGCATTCCAAATTCAACAAAGTCTCTGGATCTCTTTCAGAATGTTATGCAGGTTTTCAAGGAGAACAACATTAATGAAAGTATGATTCATTATAAAAGTTTAACAAATTCTGTAAATTTGATTAAATAAGATCAGATTTTTTAAAATTCTACAAAGCAATGATTAATTTTGGTAAAGTGATAATTATTAATAGGTACATTAAAAAACTATTCCAAGAATAAATTAAATTCCTTTATTTGATTAAAGTTAAGATAAATGTTTTTTTTGTACAGATTATTATTATAAACTTTGTTTTTTGTGTTTATAGAAAGACTAATCGCTATGGGTAGTGATGGAGCCTCCAATATGACAGGAAAACAGCCAGGCTTATCAACGTTGTTGAGGGAACGAGTAAAACCCAGAGCTGGCCAAAAGGCACTGTCTTTGTCATCGCCTTGAACTTGCCTTCAGAGATGTTGTTAAGAAAGTAAAACTGTATGAAAAACTTATGACACTCCTTATTGGACTCTATTATTTCTACAAGAAAAGTTACAATAACAAAAAAGGGCTAAAAACATCCATGGGAAGCTATGGGAAAAGGTGTATATCCAACGAAAGTCACTGGTACAAGATGGCTGCCTCATTTATTCAAAGCTATTTTTGCATTCTTGAAGACCTACAGAGCACTGGAAGCTCACTTGTCAACAGCAAGCAATGGCAATGCCAAAGCCGAAGGTCTTCTGAAGCTGATGATCGACAAACAGTTGATGATTTTTGTATTCTTTCTACAAGTATCATTCTTAGCATATTAAGAAAAATCATTTAATTAAAATATGTTTAGATTCTGGACTGATAATAAAATTATCCTCTGCTTTATTGCAGTACACTTCCTTTATGATAATTATAGCCAAAAAATTTTAAATTGTTGTAAAACTGTCTGTTCTTTGTAGGATGCCTTGGAGCCATCAATGAGACTTTCACTGAAGTTGCAGAAACCAGAAATGACATTATCAGACAGTTTATGTTGGGTGGAGTCTACTATTGAGCTACTGTCAGAAAAAAGAGGAGTATGTATAGCATATTTGGTGAAAGTGCATCTGTAGAATTTGAATGGTAGTGTTCTGTTTATAAACTGTCAGATATTTGATCACCTTTACACATATAAAATTTTAATTGCTGAAATTTTTTAGAAATTTAAGAATATTCCTTAACCTGAAGTTTGCAGTCTGTCAAGAGTACCATTTGCATGAATATTTTTAGAACCTGTGAGGCTGTGAATCAGCTTGTTGTTTCTGGAAAATTTGAAGGAATTGCCTTGAAAGGGGCTACTCCAGCAATGAAATATGCAGCTGAAATTTTGCAAGGTTTCTGTGATGTAATCAAGGAGAGATTCCAGTCTGAAGCCAAAAATGTTGTAAATGCTACAAAAATTCTTAGTTTCGGAAGTTGGCCTCTAGCGGAAAGCTCAGAATTTAAAGGTTAAAATTTCTACAGTTGACAATGTCTTGCCTAGTTTGTATAGCTGTTCAGTTTTGTTGTTACTTGCATGTGTTTACCTTTCTATAGTTGGCAGTGTCTTGCACAGATGGTTTATAGCTGTTTAGTTTTGTTGTTTTTTGCATGTGTTTGCCTTTGATGCTGCTTTATTGGTTGTCACCGTTGTGACAAAATTCACTTTGTGTTTGCATTTTTGCTTGTTTTATTTTTGTTTCTGTTTAATTTTGTCACACAATTGACAGATTTATGAACATGATCATGTTATGAAGAACTGCTCTACACTATCGCAACAACATGGTTCTTTTGTGTTAACCACTTATTGAAATGGAGTGAAGGAATGTACAGGTATAAAATGTGTGGGTTCATAGATCTAAGAACTGTTTTTTTTTTCTTTTAAAGATTATGGAAATGAAGATGTGAAACTGGTTTACCACCATTTCCAAAAGAGTCTATCACAAGTGGTTCCTGGCATTTCTGCAGACAGTTTGGTAAATGAATGGAACCTTCTAAAGAAACTGGTTAAAAGAAAGTAAGTAATGCTGTTCTAAGTATAATTAAGGTTTGTAATAATAATAATTCAGCATAATTCATCCTTATCGTTTTGAATCAAGGAAGCTGAGTTAAAATAAGATGGATTTTCTCATTTATTAGTTTATCAGGCTTGCATAATATTTAGATCTTGAATTTTCCACTTTATCAATCAGTGTTTTTTTTTATCTTTTAATTACTCTTTGCATTACAGTGATAAAAGGTTTGTGTCAACTATTCCAGGTTTGGTGATATTACATCTCTTTCATGGAGTACTGTGTTCAGGCAGACTACAGATCTCAGTGAGATAATGCTGCTAATTGACCTGATGCTGACTGTACCATCAACCAGTGTAACCTGCGAGACAGTATTTTCTCAGCTGAAGCTATTAAAATCTTGTAGACAATCTCGTTTGGGAACTTCCCTATTGAGTGACCTGATGATGGTGAAGCTTGAATCCTCAGAAATTGCTGAATTCAACCCTGAATGTGCTTTTGACATTTGGCTGGTAAGCATTATATGTTCAACTATAAAATTGCAAAGTACTAAAAGCAAATAAAAGTATGTAAAAATATGCAGAATAATTGACATTATACAAAATGATGCAGTTTTCTTTTTAAAGGACAGGAAACCATCAGAGAAACACACAAGTTGACTATTTTGTAAATTTCTGTGCGTGAACATTTAGTTTCTGGATTTGGATTAAAATTTGTGGCAGGTGCATTTCACGGATAAAACAGTTTCAAAGTGCACATGTGTACACTATAGTAGAGTTAAGCAAGAGTTGTTGTTCTTGAATTGTGAGTGTATATATATATATATATATATATATATATATATATATATATATATAAAGGTGTGCTGTGAAGCTTTAACGTTAGGAAATCAAGTCATTTGATAGGCATATCAAAAATTTAAAAAAATTTAAAAAATGTATTTTCAGTTGACGGAATGTCCCCATTTCTCATTGCCGACCCTCGACTTTTTCCCCAATGGTATAAAAAAAAAATTAAAATCGCATTGCCGAAATTTATTTGTGAATCTGTAGTCTGACTATACATCCCCATTTGTTTGTACCCCTATCGATTTCAATAATGAAAATAATTAAATGATAAAAAGTGCACAGAACTAAGTCAACTGAATCATTGATGTATAATTTCTAACCTGAATGTGACCAGAATGGCACTAATACTTCCATCACCTGTACATTTCATGATTAACGGACTTCAGACTATAATTGAGCCCGTTTTGCCCAGTACTTTGAAGTGCTTGAAATATTAATAGATTTATAGATAATGTTTATTTAAAAAATGGAGATAAAAGCCGCCTAACCTTGATGAAGTGTTTTATTCTGTCCTTTCCAAAAAAAGGAATATGTCAAATTTTGGAATGTTCTCCAGAAAATGTTGTTGTCACATGGGCAGGCAACAGTGGAGAGAAGATTTGCTGTCAACAAACAGATATCTGGTGAGAACCTCAGCAGAGAAAGCCTCAGAGCTAAAAGGCTAATTAGTGACACAATGAGAAAAGCAGGTGGACCTTCGTAATCATCATTAGCAATGAAATGATGACATATGGTTACTCTGCAAGACATAAGTACCATGCCTATCTGGATAAGAAGAAAGCAGAGAAGGATGAGAGAAAATCCAAAAAGGAAAGAAACGGGAGTTAGACTTAGATGAAGTGGAAGAACTTAAAGCCAAAAAGCTGCCTCTTGAAGCTAACATTGCCAACCTACATGCTTCCTTTGTACAGAAAGCAGAAGAGGCAGAGTTAAAATGACTTGTCACAGGGTCAAATGCTCTTAGTACAAAAGCAGAGGAAAAGGTGAGATTGTTGGCGTCTCTTTCCAAAATGATTGAAGAGAAAATAACAAATATAATAATGTATTTAAAGCAGTGCTGATGTCTGTTACGAGAACAATTTATTTTGTATTAAATCTGACACATGTTACATATTTCTGAAAGAACAATGAATGTTAACCTATCTTCCAGATAATTATAACACAATTTTAAGGAATTAATTATAGTTTGACTTTAATTAGTAATCATTATTGTAGTATTTGGCATTTGTTGTTTTCTCAAATAACCTGTATACACAATATTAACAAAAATAGGTCTTGGAAATCTCTGTTTGTGGTCTTTGAAAGTTTGGGAAAAGTCTTTGAATTTATCATTCATAGTTCAGTATGAACCCTGCTCTGGGTCTGTCATGGAAGACCAAAACTTAACCCAGCCTCAAATTGCCAAAGTGGCTGAAACGGTTTCAGCTATTGATAGTGTATATATGTCACTCGAGATGGAAATAAATAAGCTATGCGATGATGATGATATTAACTTGGACATTGAGGAAGAATGTTTAGACTATCAAGATGAGCTTGACAATTTTGATAAACTGATCATGTTTACAAGAGTCTATCAATGAATTTGACTTAACTTTACTTGATTAACATGTGTTCTTTACACATAGAAAATAGAAAACAAAACACTTTACAAAATACCTATTTTGTTATATTTTGTCGGTCTGAAGTTTTTGTTTTGGTCTGACAGATTTTCAGGTTTTTTCAGACATTCAGTCTGACACTCTTTTTAGCTTTCGGGAAGTCTGGGACTTGACAATGCTTACTCTAAACTTTGCAGGGCAACATACATGTACTGAGAAATAATGTTGTTTTGTCAAACTTTATTTCAAATGCAAAATCAACATGCTATTTCTAATCCGCATCTTTTCTTTTGAATGCTTACAAAATGTTGAAAGTGATTTTTAAACATTCTTGAATGGTCAAAATTATGCTGTGCTCTTTCCTTACAGGTGTGATTGTCGATATTACCAAATGATTCACTTGGCAATTGAGCCCTTATGCTGTCAATAGGTGGAGATGATTGAGAAAAAAAAAGGGTGACCTGACATGTATAACCCTCCATGAAAGTTTCATTGCAAACTGCTTAAACAGACACATGCTGGAAGTATCCCTGTTTGAATACCTGGAATATCATGGACCTTTGGATGATAATGAACCAATACACAAGTAATTTTTCCAATCTTATACAAATTTCTTCAAAATTCCTGTTGATATTTTTATATAAGATTTTCCTATACATTTTACAAACAAACAATTTGCAACATTTTTTTCAAAGTGTTTTCATATTACAACTCATGGAGGCAACATTTATTGCAGAAGGATGCATTCCATTATGATCAAGCTGTAATGGTCTTGACCTTATGAAAAGAATGCAGTTTTTGTAGAAGGAAATGTAGTTTTCCCTTTTAAGACTACCCTTTTTTTCTTGTTTTTCTTTCGGGTGATATCGAAACATTTTTAACAATATATAGCCTTGATAAATAAAACTGCTTGTTTTGAGAAAGGAATAGCAGGTTTGGTATAAATTCTAATAAATACTATGTTGACAATGATTTATACATTTTTTGTTTATCAACTAGGTTTAAAGAGTCTTCATGAACACAATAAACAAACAACAAAGGAATAGAACGATTTTAAAATGATCTGGGTCATTTCACAAATATGTATATGTATTCAAAGAAGATTAACATTTAATTAATCTAATGCATTATCTTGAAATAGTTCAACTTGATAAAATTGGATACAGCTGTATTATCAAAGTACAGACTATAATTTTGTGCTAGCTATACACAATTGAAATTGGGTATACTAGTGGAATAACCAATGTTACAAAGACCTTGATGATTCGGTAATTATACTCAAAGTTAAATGCTGTCTTTCTGACTCCCTCTTTCCTATGCCAATTTAAAAGTTGTATACAATATAATAATGACATTCACATAATGCTCTAATGACAACCATATATTCTACCTGCACTAGCTGGATGTCAAGTACTTTCTTGGCCTCCAAATCAAAGTATAAGCCTCATATTTTGCTGAAAACCAAGGGGAATTGCAACAAGCATCACTTCCACATATTTGTTTTCCAGTGAGCTCTTCAGTGAAGGAAGCTTTTTGTTTTTCCCATACCTCTTCAACTGCAGGTACAATATAAGATGTTTGAAACTTTATAAATGTACGTTTACTGAAACATTGCATATTCATTCCCTCAAATAGGAGCAAAGCTTTTGCACAATTGATACCTGAAAAAAATATTGCTCCTGCAGTAAACATTATCCCATGGCATTCTTCCATCACAGGGCTGACCTATCCATTCTGAAATGTGACCATTAACACAAACTGAATTTGTTGTGACATGTCTGGGAGGGTAAACAACATGATCTACAAACACTCATCGATTCTGCCAAAGCAGACTCAGACACCAGAAACTGTTGCTGATCGTCTGGTTTTGCATCTTTATAAATCTTATACTTCATGAGCATATCTTCAAAGTCACTGTTATCATCACTATCCTCTTCATCATCAGCATCTGATTGTGGTTCATATTCTGAATCGTGGTATGTATTTAGTGTCAATGTCATCCTCACTGATTGGTTCAGTTTCATTATCAGAATCCTCAGTTGGTTTTAAGAGCTCACACTGAATTGCTATTGATCTTGTTGCAGCTCGAACCTGAATTCAGCGAGTCCTCCTCGTGGAATCTAAATTAGTCTAAACCTTCACACTTGGTTTTATTTTTGTTGTTGGGCCTGAGGACTTTGTATGAAAGCAGGTATGCTGAGTTCAGGATCATCAACCTCTACCAAAGCACATGCACTTGCAGGTGTATCAAGCACATAATTTGCATTGTAACTTTGCATTGTTTGATGCAGAACCTGAAGAAGAAAGAAATTATTATTGACAAAATTTTTTTGTAGAATGTATGTAGTATCTTTTTTGAAACATTTGAGTAGTCACATGACAACAACTGATTCATTACATGTATGGCCGCAGAAAAGAGGAAAAGGATGTGTAGGGGGGAACCATGGAGTTTATCCCATGCCATAGTCTAAGGCTCATATTTCTCAAGTTAATAGTGCAAAACATGAAATTTTGCATTCCACTATATTTGAATGCACAGTACTGTTACTCTAACGTTAATGTCATGAACAACTCTTTCCGAGATAAATATGCTCCAGGAGTATATAGTGTACCCAATAATTCAATTCCCGCAGCACATGGGGTGGCGGGTGATAATGTTTGAGAATTTGAGATGATATTATTGTTTAAATACTTCAATTACATTATGGTCACGACATTGATGGACATTAGAGTGCATACAACATGTTTATTTACCTCAGAGTTCCGCCGTTTAGGATAGGCTTCTCTTACTTGTTTTGGTTTGACAGTTGTGGTTCTGCTGACACTCGGATCTGTCGGTAGATCTTCCCCTGGGCTTAGGGTTAAAATAATATCTGATACTGCTGTCAGCTTCAGTCTTGCCCTGGCATTTAAATATCCCAATTTCTGCACGCTTTTCGGGATCAACTTTATACTGAATTTTGAAAAATGAAGGCTGCAAAATGTATGAGTTACCGGCTCAGAGTTATTACGGTGGCAGTAATGAATCCAAGCCTTTCATCGGATTTTGTCTTTGGGAAATCAGAAAAAAAATTACCAATCGAATTGTTGTTGCATCCAAATGCTGCACAGTGGGGCATTTTGGAAGATTCTTGGAAAATAAACTCAAATACAAACTCTAATAAGCTACCTACTGTCGAGTACAATGGATCAACAGGATGCTGAGCAATGGCCGATAGCTGCAAAAGATCCTGTGACGTCATGTTTATTCAGCATCGTTTCGACTCGACAAATATGCATATCGGAACGCTCGCGCAATTCATTCCATATGATGTACTGTAAAAAATTTCGGTGTAACTTGGTCGCACCAGACTTATTTAATTTATCTTGGGCGTCAAAATAAGTAATCTAACCACAACTTTAATTGTATGTTCCCCATTCCTTTAAAGCTGCGAAAAGAGCTCAGCTTGCATATCAAAAGGTTGTGTTCAGTGGATTTTTTTGTATATAGATGATGTATTTGGGTGTTTATTTTACATATTTATAATGAAAAGAGAGAAATATAATATGTTGGCAGCAAAAAATGCGTAATTATTGACTTAATTACGCTGTGAACACTGACAAGCACATGAAGTACCAAAAGTATTCGAGAACAAATTCATGCGACAACAAAATTGTAAAATTTTCCAAATTTTTTGTATGTTTGTTAGTTTTTCAAAAGATTATTTGTTACATATTATGGTCACATGTTGCACCAGGAGCGGATATTCATGCATGTAAAATGCATTTTTAGTTGGGGGTCTTCAACCCCCGGAACTCTCTGCCCTTCGAAACGGTTTGATATAACAATAGTTTTGGATTATCAAATTGTTTTATGCCAATACTTTAAAAGCCATATATATTGGGCTATATATTTTAATATTTTCCTTTCAGTGTAAACAAATTGTTCTTTTTTATTTTCTATTTAACTGAATTTCGGTGCTAGTCAAGACAAAACATTTGGAGAACAATTTGTTGGTCTAGTCCAAAATTAGTCCGAGTTTTCTTAGACCCATTCCAGCACATTTTTAAATATATTTGGACATGATGTTGGGGTACACCCAAAATCAACGTCTACAACAATTTAGGTCATTTAATTTTCAACATATTTATATGGAGAACGATCGGAAAGATGAATCAGCAACTTTGAGTTCATGCAAGTATGACAAAATATAATATCGTTTAAATTTGGTTTGTATGCTGTTATACCCTATCATCCTATGATAGGGTATAACAGCTCCTATTTTATCTGGTTGAGGTTTCAGCTGGCCTAGTCCACTTACTAGATGTCCCAAACATTCTAAACTTGAATATCCTATACTACATTTAGTAGGCCTAACTGAAAGATTTGCAGTGTGAAGTTTAACGACCAAATCCCGCAATACCCTAACATGTTCATCCAATGTATGTGTGTAAACAAAAATGTCGTCAACAAAGCTGTCAACGCTTTCCATTCCGTTTAACAGTTTACGCATAAGACGGACGCACGACGCTCCGGCATTTACTAAACCGAACGGCATGACTTTAAATTGGAAAAGTCCTTTTGGAGTCGTGAATGCCGTTAATTTGCGGGCATTATCAGAGATTGGTATCTGCCAATATCCTTTGCTTAAATCCAATTTGGAAATGTATTTGTGGCCTGCCAATTTCGAAAGTACATCTTCCATATCAGGCATTGGTTCTGCGTCAAATACGATGATCTTGTTTAATTGTCGAAAATCGATGCAAAACCGGTTGGTCCCATCTTTCTTTTTGACCAACACCACAGGGGACGAGTATAGGGAATTTGACGGTTCGATCACTTCTTGATCTAACATTTGTCACTTCTTCGTTGATAATCTCTCGTGCATTAAAGGGTATCTTATATCCTTTAATCCTGATAGGTAGTGTTGTTCCGATTATCGATTATAATCGATAATCAGTTGGTTGAGTGAACCAATTCGCCAATCGATTGTGAAACGCCATAATCGATTGCATGGTAAGGGAGACAACTGTGAAGCGCTTGGCACAGACTAGTTCAATCCCTTTGTTTGTTGGGAAGAAAACCGAGGATTCCGAACAAAATGTTAAAACCCCGCTAAATATCATACACGTGCCATGGATGAAAACGATCGCAAAATAATATATCCATATCCTGGAGGAAAAGCTCGTTCTCGTGTATGGACATATTTTGGATTTTACAAAATACAGGAGGGTCCACCGACAAAGGAGAATTTAGATACAACGAAGGTCATATGCAAACTCTGCAGAAAGGAATATGCAAACAAAGGTAGGTCCAGCTATTCTCATTGAAATCAACGCGGGGATACATTTATTTTTGGCAAACACATTCTCCAATACATAGTGCAAAAAATGAACAATATTCTAATTTTTTTGTGGTGCTACACGAAAACAAAATTATCATGTGATACGCGTTACATTTTAGGACTGTGGAACCATATTAGCCTTCCGATCCACAACAGTAAAGCTAAATTATTTATTCCCTTCATAACTTCCAAATATATAAACATACACCATAGTTAGATTTTTTGGGATAATTTGGAAACAAATAATGTCGTCAATGACGAATGCAATTATTAGGAGACAGAACAACCTCGTATAAAATAAATGAGTTGCACGCACGCACACGGAAAAACGTTTCATGGCATTCCAGTATCAAATATTTTAAATCAAGAATTTTATTTTCATTAAATCATTTGTGTACTTTGTGCTTTCCTCTAATATAGCATGTGTTGTTGTTAAAATACTTCAAATTTCTTTTCATAATAAAGCTCCATGTCATGATTATGATTGAAATACATAAATAATCACAAGATTATCCTGCTATTTAGGCATATATGATAATGACGGAAAAGTGATCTCTGAGGTTTGTTACAGATATTCCCTGAGACATGTGACTATTTAAAAACAAAATAACTTTTTAAAATGTTGCAGATTAATTTTAAAATATATATACAAATTTAATATTAATTTTAATCCTGATTTTCTTTAAATAATTTCATTCCATTCATTTTAGATACTTGTGCATAAAGAATTTGTTGTTTGCTCTTTTTTCTTCTCAATATAAAAACATTTATTTCAAATACATTCCAGGCAATACTACAAATTTGGCCTTTCATCTTGATCATGACCATAAGGAAATGGGATCAGCGACAGCAAGAGGTGCTGATGTTTCCCCCCAGCCACCCAAACAGACTAAGATTGATGAACAATTTAAGAAGCCAACAGAAAGGATGTCAGCTACAAAGCAGAAAGAAATTGATGATGCACTCTTGAAACTTATTGTTGGCAAAGTTCTTCCGCTAAGCCTTGTTGACCATACATATTTTAGAAACTTTGTGATGCTTCTTAATCCAAGGTAAGTTTTAAATGATAACATTAAAAATTAGTAATATTTATTTAAACTGACAGTGAGAAAAGAAAAAAAGTGTGAATCCATTTGATTCTAGATGTCAACACTGTTGAATTTTGAATTTTCATACCTAAATTAAGCAGTATTTAATTAAATATAATGCTGTCCTGTCTAAATAAACATTAAATAAATTCATTGTTTTCACTATATTTAGACACAGTAAATATTCCAAATACATGTCTTGTTTGACTACCATGACTAAATGTTTCAAACTTTACATTTTCAGGTATGAAATTCCAGGTCGTAAATTAGTGTCCTCCAAACTAGCTGAGAAGAAAGACCAGGCTGAGAAAAAAGTAAAAGAGGAACTACATGATGTTCTTGATATAGCTGTTACTCACGATGCATGGACTTCATTAAATACAGAAAGTTATAGTACAGTGACTGCACATTTTATTTCCAAAGATTGGGAATTGAAAAGTGTTGTCTTAGAAACACGAAAAGTTGAAGGCAGTCACACTGGGGAAAATATAAAAGAAAGCCTGTTGGCCACTCAGAGGCGATGGAATCTTCCAACACCAACTGGAGTAACTGATAATGCAGCCAATGAGATCACGGCTTTTGATTTACTTCAATGGACTCGATTTGGTTGTTATGGTCACAGATTCAACCTTATTGTGAAAAAAGCTTTAGCTATACCAGAACTGTCACGAATCATTGCAAAGGGGCGCAAACTGGTGACTTTTTTCCATCAAAGCACGAGCATAAATGATTTGTTAATGAGAAAGCAGCAGTTACTACTTGACATAGGTGCTAGAGGACACAAGCTCAAGATGGATGTTCCAACTAGATGGAATAGCACTCATGACATGCTTGAACGACTGCTTGAGCAAACACCTGCTATTATGGCTGTTATCAGTGACCCAAACATAAGCAAGTCAGCAGCCGCAACATTGAAAAATTATGTCTATACATTTGACGAACAAGCATTGGTTGAAAAACTTGTGGAAGTTCTCACCGTTCCTGAATGCAACAGACAGTGTTTGCAGAGACAAATCACCAACCCTTCATAAAGTTATCCCAATACTTCTTAAACTTACCAAATGTATAGAAACAAATGCTGATGATCTACCTTCAATTGCTAAACTTAAAGATGTAATGAAACAAGAACTTGACAATAGTACACAGGACAAAGATCTAGCTCTGTTGGGCTGTTTATTGAATCATACTATGAAGGATCTGGAGTTTCTATCTGACAGTGAGCGAGCAGATGGACATGCTCTGCTTTTGAAGGTTGCTCTTGATATGGCTGATGTTAAAGTGAATGTCCAAGTGGAGCCAGGGACTAGTGATGAACAACCTTCAGACTCATTGCCACCTCTACCAATTGCACCATCACTACTAAATGTCAGAGATGACAACACTAAAACTGTGGTTACACTTAGTCCGCCAAACAAGAAAGCAAAGGTCAATGTTGACATGGATGATTGGTTGCAAGATGTTGTTTGCCTTGGTGAAAGTCAACAGCCAATAACAGATGTCATCCACCAGGAGGTTTCTAGATATCTAGTTGCTGCTCCATATGATACCAATCTCACAATGTTACAGTGGTGGAAACAAAACTGCCAGTTCTACCCCCATCTTAGCTTACTAGCTCGGAAGTACCTAAGTATTCCGGCATCATCAGTATCCAGTGAGAGGGTATTTAGTCTGGCTGGACATCTTGTCAGCAAGAAACGGGCTCGTTTAAGTTGTGACAATGTGGACCTGATAATATTCTTAAACAAAAACATTAACTATTGGTAATTTGGTAGTGTCAGTGTAACAAGCACAAGGAGAAACAGTATTCTGAAAAATGATTTTTGTGTTCAGCATTGCTCAAACATTACATGATTTTGCTGATAAATAGTTCAGTTAGTTTGAAAGTTTTTGTAATTGGTGTTCTTTTGTTTTGTTTAAACTGCTTTGATTGTAGTATTAGTAACTAATGACAAGCAAGAAAAACATTTCTTTCTATACTTTAAACAATTGAAAAATCACATATGAATAAAAGTGTTCTGGGGGATTGTTAAGTCTTTCAGCTGCATAAAACTGATAAGCCAAAGAAAGTTGCTTTTGAGGTTAAAGTATATATATATATATATATATATAGAGAGAGAGAGAGAGAGAGAGAGAGAGTTTAACTTCTATACATTTTTTTTACATTTTAAACTTTTGAACAAAGATATAACTCTGTAACAACAAAAATTAAAACTTACTTGTAGAAAGTTAGCAACCGATTATAATCGATTATCAGTAAGTTGTGTGCAACCGATGATCGATTATGAACTTCTAACCGATTCCCATCACTACTGATAGGCTCAGATGTATTCAATTTTATCTCGTGTCGAATTAGATTCGTACGGCCTGGTCTGTCCGTAAACACCTCTGGGTATGTAGAAAAAACCTCCATGATCTGTGTACGCTGACCTTCCGATAAATCAGGGCATATATTTATCTGGTCAATACTTTCTTTGCCTACGTCAATAGGGTATTCAAATGGAAATCCTTTACTGGAGACTAATTCCCCTTCATCATTAGACCCATCTTCTATCACCGCTACGCATACTACATTCAAGATCCCTTTATCAATTGTTTGTCCCGGTCTCGCTACGTAGATTTTAAGCATATTGGCGTGAAACGTTTTGGACTTTCCCTCTACATCAACGATATAATCCATTTCGCCCTTTACCTGTTTGACTTAATATGGCCCCTTCCATTGAACTAGCAGCTTGTTGTTATTCGTAGGAAGAAGCACCAACACTTGATTCCCTACGTCAAACTTTTTCCTCCACGTTCCTCGGTTGTAATACTTTGCGTATCTACGACTTTATTTCACGAGTTCTTCTTGAGCCATCCGACATGTACTTTCTAATCTTTCGCGCAAATCAACCACATATTGGTAAGTGGTTTTAACCTCTTCGTCCAAGACCTCGTCCGACCACAGTTCGCGAAGTATACGCATAGGACCCCGGACTGTCCTACCGTACAATAGTTCAAACGGGGAGAAACCTAAGCTTTCCTGAGGAACCTCACGATATGCGAACAGAAGGGCATTCAGATATCTATCCCAATCCTTCGGTCTTTCCGCACACATCCTCCGCAACATTTGCTTCAGTGTCCCGTTGAATTTCTCGACCAACCCGTTGCACATAGGATGGTAGGGTGTTATACGTAATTGTTTAAGGGATAGCAACCTACTAATTTCTGCCATGAGATCTGAGGTAAATTGTACTCCACAATCTGTAAGAACTTCCTCGGGCACTCCGACCCTGCTGAACATGTCTACGAGCGCTTCAGCTACACGTTCGGTTTCAATTGAAGGCAGAGCTGTGGCTTCGGGATATCTGGTAGCGTAATCTACCAGCGTCAAAATGTATCGGTTTTTTCGATCTGTATGTGGAAATATTGGCCCTACAATGTCGATGGCTACTCTTTTGAACGGAGTATCTATCAACGGCATCTGACCCAACGGTACTCTAGTTACCCTACCTTTAGTGGTAGTCTTCTGGCAAATGTCGCATGAGCGACAGAACTGCGCTACATCGCTGTTGACACCAGGCCAATAAAATTCTCGTAATACCCTATCCGTTGTTTTCTTTACCCCTAAATGACCCGCCATACTCGACTCGTGCGCGACCTTGAGTACATGTGACCTCAAATTCTGGGGAACCACTAGTTGCAGGAACTTCCTGTCTGCTGTGGAATAATCCCTGTACATTAAACCCTTTCGAGTAAGGAATTTAGAGGAACCCCCGTTCTTACAATTTTTCACTGTACCCGTTAATGTTTTCTCTGTAATTGCACGTAAAGACTCGTCACGTTTTTGCTCATTTCGAAATTCTTCGCGGGAGATATCAGTAATGGCTTCTGGTACTTTCAATTTACGTAATGGTTTATTTTGCTCCTTGATTTGACCTCTAGTTTGTACAGCTTGGATGATGGGAAATCTGAAATCTTCTATGGTTGGAAGTCTCGAACCCGGTACATTGCCAATCGTAAGTTCGTATATCGGGTTGGCAATGCACAAAGCTTCCACGGTCCCTGTCAAAAAAGGTGTTTCTATCATTATCCTGGCGACTGGAACATGGCCGATTGTCTGGTCAAGTAGCATGCAAGGTGATTTAAACCCAAGCAATTGATCATCGCGGACTAAGCTCCGTTTCACGACTACAGTAGTGCATCCAGTGTCTCGTAGAACTGTGACCTCTTGTCCGTTGACAGTGCCGTTTGCGATCGGCACCCGTGCCTCTGGAAAAATACATGTACCGATTGATTGGATTGCATCGCAATTGGTCTCTAAACGCGTCACCGGTTCGCGTACTGCTTCCCGCTTAGCTTGCTGAGAAACATCTAGTTTTCCGTTTACCGACCTTCTGCCTCTAATGGCTACCGCGACTTTCTGGACTGGTCCCTTCCGCGTAGGACAATAATGGGAGATATGACCCACTTCCTTGCAAATGAAACATTTCGTGTCACTATGCTTCCCCTGGTTACGCCCACCAGATTTATCAGGTTCCCTGGGTTTTCTGTCTTTGACCCGATTCCCCCCTTGGATATCTCGCGTGACATTCTGCGAACCTCCCCGGGCTTCAGCGAACAAATCCGCCTGTGTGGCCATCTCATGTATATTTCTGAAGGACCTTTCCTTCAAAAATAAATATAGCTCCTTGCCACATGTTAACAATTGGTCACGAAGCAAGAAGGGGCCCCGAGTGGCCGAGTGGTCTAAAGCGCTGTCCGTTACGGACCACTGCCATCTCACCTCTGTCTGCGTGTGTTCGAGTCTAAGATTCGGCAAATGTAGTTATGTGAGAAAGCTTGCCAGTAGCTTCTCGTGGGTCGGTGGTTCTTTCCGGGGTTTGTCCTGGCATTAATACTGGCCGCCATGTATAGCCTATATTGTGCTGAAAAATGGCGTTAAACCATAAAAAACAAACAAACGAAGCAAGGAATCAACAAGACCCTCAAATGTCTTGACTACTTGCCACATTCCAACCATCGCTGCAAGTAATTACAAGTCCTACTGACGAACTGGGTGAATGTTTCGCCTCTCTCGGGTTTGCTATACTTAAATTTCTTGCGAAACCCTTGCTCAGTTAGTTCATATTTCTTGAGAAGTGCCTCTTTCAACACGGGGTAATTGAGCGAATCGGCCGTGGATAAACGCGAATACACGTCTAACGCTTTACCTTTCAGTAACGCGCTAAGGTGAAGCGGCCAATCGTCTTGCTGCCATTTTTGTACCGTAACATACCTCTCGAACCTATTTAGACAACTATCCATATTATCTTTATCGTCCTCAAATGGGGGTAATTTTGGACCCCTCAGTTTAACATTATGTTCCCCCCCCTTTCTTAGTTTGCAATAACTCAGAATTCCTTTGATACTCCCTCTGCCTATTCCTATCTTCTATCTCCGAAGTTTCTAACCTTACCTGTTTTTCCCTTTCTATCTTCTCCCTCTCTGCTTCCCTTTCCCATTCTATCTTTTCTTTTTTTGCCTGTTTTTCTAGTTCTATCTTTTCTTTATCTGCCTGTTTTTATAGTTCTATCTTTTCTTTATCAAAAGCCATTCTCCTTTCTTCTGCTTGTTTTTCTAATTCTATCTTTTCCCTCTTGATTTCCCTTTCTAATTCTATCCTTTCGTTTTCTAATTCCCTCTTCTTTAATCTTTGGTCCCTCTCCCTATCCTGTTCCTCACGAACGAAAATTTCTAAGGGACTCCCCTTCATAACCGAACTGTTTCAGAAGTTTATCGGTGACCAACCTTAAAGTCCAGGTTTAAACAAAACAAGCAATTACTGCTAAACCGTATTTCCCTTCTCAAAAATTGCAACACAATTATTAAAATAATACAAAGAAATAAAGTAACATAGGTATCTACCTAACCCCTCTATACTTTATCAAGCGCCTATGAAACACAAAAGCCTACAAAACAATCTCACTGCTCTGTTAAATCCGAAATGATCCCACTTCTGACACCATTTGTAACAAGATAACCGGGACGGATATTTCGGATTGATAACAGAACACGTGTTATGATACAGATATAAAGATTATGGTTTAATGTGGCGATATATATATATATATATATATATATATATATATATATATATATATATATATATATAAGCAAAACAATGAAATGCGTGCGTAGTGTATCCAAATATTGGATTTAATTAAACATAATTACGCACAGACTAGAAGATGCAACAAATTATACAATGATACAAATCAATGATACAATGATACAAAACAATGATACGAATCAATGATACAATGATACAAAACAATGATACAAAACCCCAGCGAAAAAATATACAAAAAAAGATGAATACAGTTTACTCGCGTAGTAAACAATGTAGGATTACTCATAGTAAAAATGTATACGCTCAAGTAGCGAAACTATTTGAAAAAAAATAAAAGGGACAGATAACGACTTATCTTTCCAGTCCCAAAAGATATACTGGGTTCCGCAAACCCCTATTAGCCCACGGCTAAGAAATTACAAATAAATACATATAACCAACTATTATTATACAGCTCCACAGCTGGTTCAATAGAACTTCACAATTTCTACAGACTCCGGACCCTCGGAATACTACGAAACATTAGACCCTCCAGACTCTCTGGTCATTTAGACAGCTCTACTGCTGTGTCACCCTTGGCATTAGACACTCCGGACGCTAGACATGAGACACTCCGGCACATTAAACAGCTCTGGACACACCAGTGCATTTAATCACAGCTCCCGACGTTTGACAGCTCCGGGCACCCCGGACGTTTAACACCCTCGTACAATTAGCTGAAAATATACCAGACACCGTGTACTAACCTTGATATAGACATAACGTAATGACGTTATACACGGCAAATTATCAAGACTATTATTATCACAATAACACAATGACAGGTTCTATAGTAAACCTTTCCTGTTCGATAATGCTGAATAGTAAACAATTCTATTTTAACAAAATAGAGCTTTATATTACCAATTTAAATGCCTTGCGAACAAGAGTAGAAAATGTACTCATTATGCCGTGTAAAAAAAAAACTATATAACGTACATGCAAAGGTAAATACAAAAGCTATCACTCAGTATCAAAAATGTACTTATCCCTACAGCTAGAGTTGTGCCAATCCTCCCTCCCTCGGATCAATAGCCCTACAGCTACAGTCCTTAAATCTCTTTTTTTGGGGACACCAGACAGATGCCCCCTCCCCCTATTGAAAAAACTAAAAAAAAGTTTTATGTATATGTGTGTGTTCCCCCCGATATGTAGTTTGGTGTTTTTTTATGAAATTTCATTTAATTTAAACTAACCTTAATTTTTCCCATCTGGATTATATGATAATAGGAGGATATTTTGGTCCTTAGTGTTATTCTATGACATTTTCACCCGAACCCAAAGGTCCATCATGGGTGTCTGTCTCAATTTCTCAAAGTTAACCCTGGCTAGGGGTTCCCTACATCCTGTGTATGCTATTTGTGTTGTGCTATATGTGTGTTGCTATATGTATTCATATGAATACTGTATATTTTGTAAGGATAGCCATTCTTGTCAAATTTCCCAGTTTTGTAACCATATAAATACCCCTAAACGGTATTTATTTTAGTATATATTTTAGTTCCATTTAATTAAAATGTGTTTTAATAATTTTGAATTTAGTACAAAACATGGTGTCTTAATTTTTTTTTAAATTGGTTGAAAACCAACCTATTGTTTTAATGTTTGTTCTATTATGTTCCATATTTTGTAATTTCCTTATTTATATACTAGATCACTTGGATCGAAATGGGATTCGTACAATTTTTTTTATTATTTTTTGCACTTCACCCTTCTCGATCTTTTTTTGTGATCTTTATTTATTTATCGTTAATTCCTTATTCCATTCCGAAAGATTATGTTATATTTCCCTCTAAACGGGCTTTCTGTGTAGATTTTCACAAATCTCCACAGAGTAAAAACATTTTCTAACCAGTGATTTTGTATGATAGCATGCTTCGCTTAAGAAAAAAAAACGAATCTTAACTATATAGCCTATCTAATCCGTGAGTTGTTTTGTAGTGTAAATGTCTCTAGGTGAGCTTTATTCCAAACTCTTTCACGGGCCTGTCCACTTCGCGTAGCGCCATGTGATATAGCCCCGTGCTCTCATTGCTCGTACTTTTCTCTTCCTGAGTTCCCTGTTCCCTCCTTATCTAAAATTTTCCCCATAATTTTGTATTGGTCCGCATGCTATCATATTCTTAATGATAAAGGTTGTTATTTATTCTAAGAGTTCATTTGTGAATTTTCCATCTAAAAATAATAGCTGTATATTGTCATATAATTGTTTTTTTTATAATATTGGTGATAATTTTGTTTCTATCAATTCGATTTGTAGCACATTCTGTAATTACATGTTTTTTGGTAAATAAAATTTTTTTTCATAGTGGACATTTTGGCGACACTGCGATCATACGCCGTCGCACTGCTATTTCCCCTGTCAACCATGCATCATGCATGTATTTGAACAAGGTACTTTTGATTTTAATGGATCTAATTTTGACCCATTTCCCCCATGCCCTATCCCATTGAATATTTATGTGTTTTTGTTCTATCTTATTTTTTTCCTTATTTATTGTGTTTTGTGCTAGCCATCTGTATGTGCATTTTGTATTAGTGTCCTTTACATCCTTCCTTTACATCCCTATATTTGAATAATAAGTCTTTTATTGATCTTAATTTCCTTGGCACTTCTAAGATTTTTACTAATTTATTGTTCCTATATATATCGTTTCTCTGCTTCATAGAGAAACCAAAATAATATATATAGAGCCCTTGCCAAGCTATTTTTGGCTCCACTTTAATCTCCTTAAATCTATTTAAAATGTTGGTGTATTTAATTAGGGTGGGGTGGGGGAGACCTAAACCTCCCCTCATCCCTTCCCTATATAGAGTATTTTTGTTTGTGTAGTGTATTTTAAAGGCCCATAAATATTTAATAATATCGTTATCTATCTTTTTTAGTGTATCATTTTTGATGTCTACCGTTTTTAATTTGTAATTTAAGTGCACATACATGTAATTCTTGGCAACTTGTGCTCGTTCCATTAAGCATATTGGCAATGGTGCCCAGATGGCCAAATTTTTCTTAATGTTTTCTTTTATTTCATTCAGATTGTTTTTCATTTCATCCTTTCCAAAATTTATTCCTAATGTTTTTATATTATCTTTAATAAGAAGAGCAGGCAGACCATGTTTCTTACCTCTCCAGTTTCCTATTAATAAGATTTCAGTTTTCTCAGGGTTTATCTTAGACCCTGAAACTTTCCCAAATTTGTCAAATTCCTTTATTACTTCATTATAGGATTTTCCATCTTGGATAAAGTTTGTGCAATCATCAGCATGTTGTAGCATCTTAACTTCTTCTTTGATGTTTGGAACTTTGATCCCTACAATATTTGGGTTATTCCTAACTTTGGTACTTAGAATTTCTATTGCTATTACATATAATAGCATGGATAGCGGGCAACCTTGCCTCACTGATCTTTGAATTTCAAATTTTTCCGTTTTTGCTCCATTTACCTGTACAATCGAGTTTATATCATTGTACAGAATTTTGGTCCAATTTTGGAAATTTTCTCCAAATCCAAATTTTTCTAGTGTCTTATATATATAGTTTTGTTCAAGTCGATTAAAGGCTTTTTCTTGATCAATTAGTACCATAGCACTAGTAGTACCATTTATATTTATATGATCAATTATAGTTTTAATGTTTAAAATGTTATTTTGTATATCTCTTCCTTTTGGCCCACTTGTTTGATTTATATTTATAATTGGGTCAAGACACTTTTTGACCCTTTCCGTTAAGATTTTACTAACAATTTTATAATCAACATTAAGGAGTGAGATGGGTCTCCAGTTTTTTATTTCATCCCTATTTCCCTTTCCCTTATATATTATTGTTATCATACCCTCCCTCATTGTGTTAGACATTTTACTATTTCTGAGTGCAATATTGTTGTATAACCATTCTAAGATTGGCGACAACTCCCTGCAGAATTTTTGGTAGAATTCCGCAGAAAGTCCATCTCTCCCTGGTGATTTATTTTTACATAATTTCCCTATTGTCTCTACTATTTCGTCTTGTGATATAAATTCCTCACATTTGTTTCTATGTTCTGAGGTAATTTTCTCACAATTTGTCTCTCGTAAGTATGTTTCTATATCTTCGTCCGCTATTCTCTGTGAAGTATATAGGTCCTTATAGTAATTTCGTATGTATTCCAGTATTTGAGTTTTGTCTTCTAGTATTTCCCTTCCCGTGTTTAATCTCTCTAATGTTTTTCCTCCCCCCCCCCCTTCTTAATTCTTCCCTTCTATATAATCCCTCTGCATTTTCATATAGATCTGTAAATATACCTGCTTTTATTTCCCTCCCTTTATAATAATCTTTCTTTAATTTTCCTAATCTTAGTACTAATGTTTCTTTTGTGTTCTGTGTTGTTGTGGTTTTTATTAAATTTTCGATAGCTTCTATTTCTAATTTAAAGTTCCTAACCCTTAATTTTGATTGATGTATTGCTATTTTTTTTAAATTTAACTTTTAATTTGTCCCATTCTTCTATAATGTTTGTATTTCCTATATTTTTAAAATCTTCTATTTCCCTTTTTATTTCTTCTATAAATTCCCCTGTATTAAATATTTTGGTATTTAACTTCCATGATCCGCGACCCCATTTAGTTCTTTTAGATATCCCTACTTCTAAATAAATTAATTTATGGTCCGAAACTTGATACTCTGATTTCCCTGATTTTATATATTTATTTGTTCCAAAACATGTACCCCAAAATTTATCTAATCTACTTGATGTATTCCCTCGTGTATAAGTATATCCTACCCTTGGTAAATTTAAACGTCGATATATGTCAACCAAATCTAATGATTCCATGATAAGTTTCATTATGTCCCTAATCTCTAAATCGTTACGTGTTAATGTTTTTGTCGTTCTGTCTATTTCGTCCTCAATCCAGTTAAAGTCCCCACCTATTATCAAATTTTCCCCAATATAGTTGTCTAAGTACTCTTTCAATTGTGTTGCAAAGGCCCGTTTCATATTATCAGAGGCTGGCATATATATATTTAAAAAATTACAGTTCTCTATTTTTAAATGAATTAATCTACCTTTAAAAAAATCCCCTTCCTGTATTCTTTCCCATTTAATTCCTACTTTGTTTTTAACCATAATTGCTACCCCTCCCCATTTATCCCTCCCTCCCGAGTCATTTTGAATTATAATACAATCCAGCTTTCTTTCAAGTTGTTCTTTAAGTTCGTTTGTTAGTCCATTATGTGTCTCCTGAATAAAAAGTAAATCAAAATTCCCTATTTGTAGTAGCTTATTTACTTTTTCTTGGTTTAAACCATTAACATTTAAAGACAACAAATGGAAGTTTTGTTCTTCCATTTCTGGTCTGTTTTCCAGGTGGCCGCAAATTTTTAATGGTTAAAATTTATTGGCTAATGTTTATAATTTAGTGCTTGTATCTTCCCCTTTTTGAGGGGAACCTGGGTCATTGTTTTCAGATTGCGTATCGCTTACTGGAATTTCAAAATCACTGGTTACATTGGATGAAAAGAGGGTGTCATTATATTTATCGTTGTCAGTTTCATTTCCTATTGTTGTGTTGAGGGTGTCCATGTTGCATTGTATTTCATTCTCCGAGGTGGAATCTAAAATTGAGTCCTCGGTTTGTGTCTGACTTAAGTTTGTGTCATTTATATTGTTTCCCATTTCTTTTTCTTGTGGGGCTTTATCTATTCCCTCAAGAGAGGGAGGTACCATGTCATCCTTTCCATTAGAGGGAAGTATTTCCTCAGAGGAAGAGGACAGACTTTCTGCCTTCCTCTTCTTGTTCTGTTGTTTTTTTATCTGAATTTTGGCTGGTGTTGAGGTTGGTGTTGAGGTTCTTTTTGGTCTGGGTTCTTTCCCTTCAGGAAAAGATCACTCAACTTCCTCATGTGTTAACACTTCGAAAGGGTTTGTATGAGAGAACGTTGGAATGTTAATTTCACCTCTTGGTTCTTTCCTTTTCACCACTTTAGCCCATGTATTGGGGTTATTGTTGGATGGAGGTTCACTTTGTATTTCATGTTCATACAAGGGTCCTTGTTTCTCCATTGCTTTTTTACAATCCCATGGCCCATGGCCTTTTTCCCCGCATTTGTTACATTTCCTGTCCTTTTCACAATCCCTATACCAGGATCTTATTCTAAAACCCAACACATAGAAAAAGGGTGGTATCTTGATTTCTTGTCCCTTCTCCACCATTATCATCCTGACCGCCGATGTTATTCCATTAAAACCCCACGAGTCAGCTAATTTATTCTCCTTACTTGCTACCCCAAACCTTTCCTGAATTTTCCTATCTATTTCTATTGTATCGATGTAGAAAGGTAGACCGTGAAAATGTATTTCAGACATTTTAGGCCCCAACTCTCTCTCTATGGGCGGGGCTTCGTGTACATACATCCTTATCCCCTTCACCAGAAATGATTCAACACTCAGAATGGGAGTATCTTTCTCCTTTGGGTAGAGCATGAATCTCTTCGGCCCTGCATTTTGTAAAGCAATGATTTTCCTCATGTCTACCGACATGGCTTTAAGGGCAGCTAGAATCTCTAATTGTTTGGGTGTTTCATCACCTCCAGAGACCAAAAGCTGGCAACCCTTAGGGTGGTGTGCCATCAGCACATTTTCTGATACTGTACATTTGTAATACAGGTTTAGCCTTGATCTACTTCCTCTAGGGAAACCTGATCCTTCTCCTTCCTTTTGGGCCATTTTAGTGACTTGGATTTACCAAGTTAGACAAAAATGTATAATAAAAAGTGATTTAACTTAAAGTAAAAAAGAAAAGTGCAGTGAAAAACTAATTAACAAATGTGATATACTGAAAAACTGTTAACCTTTTGTAGAAAATGAATTGAAAGATAATCCAAAAAAATCCTTTTTGCACAAATAATCAAAACACGCGACCGGACATTTTTTCCTTGTTGTGTCTTTGAAGTAAACAGTCCTTAAATCCAGCCGCTTGTTGACAAAACCCTTAGTAATGTGAAGATCCTTCACATATAGCAAAGTATTTATACGGATTCGTGCTCCGTATCGAGAACACTCTGCACGTGCGGCATAGAGTGAATTGTACTCACGATTCCGAAGTACAACTACCCATATATATAAAAAATCACCCTCAGGTATCGTTGGACACGATAAACAAAACCAGAGTACATGTCTTTCCTAAATTAAAACTACAACATTCCGTGACAATTTCTTTATCCTAAAGAAATCATATGTACAACGAGCACCGTAAGTGATTTTCATTAGCTTCATTTATTATGAATAATTAAACACTATGCACATTACTATTGAAAGTGTATACCGGATACTGTACAAGCGCAAAGATAAGAAGAATCGTATTATTATTTAAATTAATAGTATTTACATAATATGGCCATGGAGAACTAACATGGTCCATAAATGATGGCACATTGTTTCAATAGGCGACTGGTGGAGATCCGTTTTTCTGCATAGGACTTCCACAGTGCCATCAACCGTCCCTGGCATTTGATAGTCTGCTTACGTTGGTATCTCCTTAGTTTTCCCTCGGATACCATCTTAACTTGCGTAGGAACAAGGGCGGCCTCCATGTACAAAAGCAGTATCAGCAAGTAGAAAGGCAAGTTGCTTTTCTTGGCGCGCCTGTTAATACGGTGGTGCCATCCCCCAACATCATTGTTGGTTCGGATACTTCGACCATAAACACTCAACAATGTCACGTCCCATATGCTGCTGGTGATTCACTTATTATGCACGTAGTCCATGTACTTGACGAGGCCTGAGACGCAGTTCCCTTCTGACGTAGCTGGTGAAAAGCGGGAGCAATATCCACGTGTCTGACGGAACATGACGTTGTTTCGAATGTCAAAACGATGTATTCCTGAAATATTTTTAGACATCTGAAATTGTATATCAACAATTGGCTTTTAAACTTTAACGCTAATCAAATGCTTGATTTAAGCCCGTGAAAATCGAAAATCAGTACATGTTTCTACTTGGTTGTATATCCATTTGTTTATGCGTTTGTTAATTGATCCATCTCTTTGTTTAGGAAAGAATAACAAATATGGTTGAAATATAAATATTTTACTTGAAGAAAATACGTTAAAAGAGTCACGCGATTCGATCTCGCGAGGTTGACATGCACAACAGAATGTGATGTATTTTTATATTCTTACTCACAAAATGAAACGTGCCGGTTATGTGGGATAGGGATTCGAAATGGCGGATATGGAAGTACACACGTTTTGTGACGTCACGTGAAAACAACGGATAATTTACCATCAGACATTCAATGCGCATGCGCCATGGATTGCCTTTTAGTTTGCGCATGTTGTCCTTAAGATACTGTGTGAAGGTCAAAAACAAACCGCCATTTAGAATTATCTCAAGCAACAGATCTTCTTGAGGTAAGTTGGAAACGGTAAGATAGACTTAATAACAAGTATGTGGTGGGTGATTCGTGCATGTCTTTAACGTGGGGACACGTAGACGTATATATTATATGCATTTATGTCTGCCTGATTGGAGATTGTTTCTTTCTCGTTCTAACTTCGACACCAACAAACAGTACTTTCATCGAATACATGTTGTGACCATCTCTTTCAGAGCTAACTATGAGTTATAAGTTCATATTACACGAATAGCTTCAGATATCAAGCCTAAATCTTCTACATAAATATCTGTACTGGACATTTTAAGTTTCTACCCGACTTGCACAAGTATTAGTCCAGAAATTGATTACCGGTACTTCGAAATGAATACATGCTGTGAATATTCTCTTAAAGTAGTTGGATGTTCAGTTAACTGTCTGAATGGTTTACGGGCGTTGCAGTAGAAGTCTTGAAGAGCAAATTGTATTTTGATAATCAAAATTGAATTACCCAAGCTATTACACAAAACAATGAAGATAGGGTTTTGATAGTTGTGTATCAGAGTTGTACTTAGTGATTTTGGTTAACTGAATAATAGTCTGCTGCCATTCTCAAACATTAGCAGGACAATTTTTGTTCGTTGTGTAACTTTTTTAAAATTCTTTATTAGATTTATTTTGCCACAAAATATTCATACCGCCATACAGACAAAATGCCCAACTACTTATCAAAATGAATACATGCTGCGAATATTCTCTTAAAGAAAGCAGTCGGATGTACAATTAACTGTCTGAATGGCCTACGGGCGTTGCAGTAGGAGAGCAAATTGTATTTTGATAATCTTGCGAAGATAAACAATAAAAAGTTTAGATTAGATATTCTGCCTCTTTATTTTGAGCCCTTGGATAAATGTTGATGTTGAAAGATACAATGAATTACGTCCTGAATGTATGAATCTAACATTTTGAACAAATATCTTCTATTTATATTTAATTTGCACTGTTTTATAAAATTGTTTTATTTCATTGTATGCTAATCATAATTATATTTTCTACTTTTGTCGAAAAGCAAGTGCTTTTTATACCTCACCTAAATCATTGAATTTTTATCAAAAAAATCAGCAAAGACCTAAAACATAGATACTATTTTCTCTATTAGTATGAGATTAATGTTAGGATTATTATTATAATAAAACGTAAACACTTAGTCTTTTTCTTTTGGTTTAAAAAGAGTTTCGATCCATTCAAAAGAATATAACACTTGTGTAAGACCTTTTGTAAAATTTGAAGTTATCCAGCGGTGGAATGTGTGTTGATGAATTGCTCCAATGAGGAAAGACAGCGATATTATTATTTCATGTTGATATGATCTGTGTCTATGGGTGTTGTACAATATGTTGATTAGTTGACAGATGGTTAGCTGATAAACTTTCAAAATTGAATTACCCAAGCTATTACACAAAATAATGAAGATAGTGTTTTTTGATAGTTGTATATCAGAGTTGTACTTAGTGATTTCAGTGTTTTCAGTTAACTGAATAATAGTCTGCTGCTATTGTCAAACAGTAACAGGACTATTTTGTTCGTTGTTCGTTGTATAACTTTTTTATAAGTTTTTATTAGATTTAGTTTTGCTACAAAGTGCATTATGAACAGAAACATTTCCAATAAAACTCCAAAATATTGAAATTGAATGAATCGAATACTCCTGCCAAATTGACGAGGTTTCTCACAGAACCAGCTCATAAATCCAGATCATTAAACAATCACGCCATGGACAGAGGTACTCTAAATAACTAGTGATTAAAGAACGATACAATTGAAAAGCTACAGTTAATTAAATATCTGAATTATAGATCTCTGAGTAAATTGAATTAATGTAATTGATATTTAGCAAATGCTAACAATAGGATATTTCAAAAGGGACAATTATAAATTTCTACCCGACTTCCTCGAGTTAGTAATCCAGAAATTGATTACCGGTACTTCGAAATGAATACATGCTGTGAATATTTTTTAAAGAAAGTAGTTGGATGTTCAATTAACTGTCTGAATGGCCTACGGGCGTTGCAGTAGGAGAGCAAATTGTATTTTGAGAATCAAAATTGAATTACTCAAGCTGTTAATGAAGATAGGGTTTTGATAGTTGTATTTCAGAGTTGTACTTAGTGATTTCGGTTAACTGAATAAAACAAAGTCTCCTGCCATTCTCAAACATTAACAGGACAATTTTGCTAGTTGTGTAACTTTTTTTAAATTCTTTATTAGATTTATTTTGCCACCAAATATTCATACCGCCATATAGAAAAAATGCCTCACTACTTATCAAAATGAATACATGCTGCGAATATTCTCTAAAAGAAAGCAGTCGGATGTACAATTAACTGTCTGAATGGCCTACGGGCGTTGCAGTATGAGAGCAATTTGTATTTTGATAATCTTGCAAAGATAAACAATAAAAAGTTTAGATTAGATATTCTGCCTCTTTATTGTGAGCCCATGGCTACATGTCGATGTTGAAAGATACAATGAATTACATCCTGAATAACAGATATTTGCTATTTATATTTAATTTGCACTGTTTTATAAAATTATTTTATTTCATTATATGCTAATCATAATTATATTTTCTACTTTTGTCGAAAAGCAAGTGCTTTTTATACCTCACCTAAATCATTGAATTTTTATCAAAAAAATCAGCAAAGACCTAATACATAGATACTATTTTCTCTATTAGTATGAGATTAATGTTAGGATTATTATTATAATAAAACGTAAACACTTAGTCTTTTTCTTTTGGTTTAAAAAGAGTTTCGATCCATTCAAAAGAATATAACACTTGTGTAAGACCTTTTGTAAAATTTGAAGTTATCCAGTGGTGGAATGTGTGTTGATGAATTGCTCCAATGAAGAAAGACACCGATATTATTATTTCATGTTGATATGCTCACTGTATATGGGTGTTGTGCAATATGTTGATTAATTAATTTATATTTGTATGATCAATTAAGCCATCACCGATATTGACAGATAGCTAGATTCCAAAATTGAATTACCCGAGCTATTACACAAAACAATGAAGATAGGGTTTTGATAGTTGTATATAAGAATTTGTCTTAGTGATTTCAGTTAACTGAATAAACGTCTGTTGCCATTGTGAAACATTAACAGGACAATTTTATTCGTTTTGTCTCTCTTTTTAATTCTTTATTAGATTTATTTGGCTCCAAAGTGCATTATTAACAGAATCGTTTCCAATAAAACTCCAAGATGAATGAATTAATAGTTGGTATTATAGTGTCAGAGTGTTAAAGGTCATTTGTTCACTGGTTTAAACCATCAAATTTTATGATGGTTAGTTTCCCGTGGGGAAGGAATGGTGCCACATACCCACGGGCATTTAACGCACGAAGTGCGTTTGTTAATTTTGGCCGTCATGTCATACCACTAAGAAGTGGCTAATGACATGAATGTAAGGCCCTGGGTGAGTGGGAATAGACCCAACACACACTCAACCCTATCAACCAATCAGAAGTAATGTACTAGGGGTGCAATGGCACCAAATGGTGACGAGAGAAAAATAGTTTTCTCATATCGTCGTTGAAAAGGAGGAAAAGATCCCGGAAAGCCAGCCGTTGTCGTCTATGGATGTCGTTTACGCCCCGGAACACCCTAGCCGTACTTATTTCAATTTCAGTCCAGTTATACGAATGGACAACCTAATACCAATATTCTGTAAGCCACCTGTGCAATTGCATCAAATAAATGAGTCGTAGAATTTTTCTTTAACATCCTGCCTATACCAATTTTCTAGTACAACAGTGTACGTATCACAAGTCCCTAACAAATTTGTTAGCTAATATGTCTATGCGACATATAAAAGTGTAGTCACTGTTTGGTAAATAGATTGTAAATTTTGAGCGGTGTTCAAAATTGATCAAGTCAGGTTTTGTAATAGAGATTGTTCAAAGAGGGTTACTCGTAACTCAATGAAAACCCTATTATTCAGACAAATGAATGGCAGTGTGAAAGCTATTCACATCTGCACCGCAGGCCGTCTCTCGGAGTATTGTAGGTTAGCGGTAACAGAGTGTCTCATGTTACAGCCAGTTTCCTTTTAGTTCCTAGGTTTCAAGAAATTTTTCAGGTGTCGGTATTTTTTAATCCACTGTTCCTCTTCATTTCTATCCCCGCCACTATTTAAGTCCAGGCTTTTTTATGAACCTCGTGCTGGAACGTCCATTTTGATTTCCATGTGGCCGCCGCCATTTTCCTTTGTTCTTGATTCCATGAAGAATAATTCTTCTAACGAGTTGTTTAGTAGCGTAGCTCAGTAGTGGTTTTCCGGACACTACTCCGGTTACCTTGATGCTCGTAAGGTTGCAGTTAATTATCTACAGTCCTAGTCGGCACCATTTATCTACTTTCCGCTCTCGCACACCGTAGCCCGCTGCACTCCAAGATATCGAGATTGAATGAAATACTCGTGCCAAGAAGACGAGGTTTCTAACAGATCCAGCTCATAAATCCAGATCATTAACAATTACGCCATGGATAAAGGTACCTTAAATAACTAGTGATTAAAGAACGATAGAATTGAAAAGCTACTTTGCATTAAATATCTGAATTATAGATCTCTGAGTAAATTGAATTAATGTAATTGATATGTAGCAACTGCTAACAATAGGATATTTCAAATTGCACACTTATGTCAAGATGATCTGTATTCATAGCGCCATATAGATGAAATGTCTAGCTACTTATTCTACAAAATCCCATAATTTAATCAGAGTAATCCCTGCCAAAATCAAGAATGGCAAGGTCTTATTTAAATTAAGTTCTTTATATTATATTTATTTCTACTTCAGTTTGCACTCTTGACATATACTAAGTAATTTAGATGGCTTTTAATATAGGATAATGCAATCGTTTGTGGTGGAAGATATAAATGTAGAAGAAACTTTTGACAGTCGATTGGTGACGACTTTGCCCTCACGCCTGTCAATGTCAGGGGAAAGCACTTTAATGTTGTTTTAGGTCTTAGTTCTAATGGACTGTGTTGCTGTGTTAGAAATGAAATGGGTTGTCTTTGTCAATTGATTGCAATATCGGGATTCTCAAAATCTCCAATTTACCAACTATTTTATTATGATAAAAAAAACCCACAAACATTCACATTTTTCTTAACTACAACATGCTAAAGCCTGTATTGATAACGAAAAGAAACAATTTTCATTGTTTCATGTTAAGTTTGTCATTGTTTTTCACTGGAATAACTTGAACATTTTGCTGTAAATAAAAGACGTACTCGCATGAAATGAGACTCAACTAATGTTGTTATATATATCTATATTGTGTAGTTAATTGTTTGTCTCTATTTGTAGTGTGTACATTCAGTCGAAAGATAACATGTTTACGTAGCTAACATATGTTTGTAATTTGTAAACAAGATATTGATATACCTGTTTTGTTCAGAATTTTCTAGAAGAAAAATGTGATGAAATGTTCCAATTACCTTTTTCGGTTCAGAATATTCTAGAAATAAAATGTACTTAAATGTTCCAATTACCGTTTCTTGTTCAGAATTTTTGACAACAAAAATGTGATGACATGTTCCAATTATCTTTTTACACAAGACATGTTGCTAAATGTATCTTCTGACTGAGTGAAGAATTTGTTATACAAGGCCCCAGGGGAGGCGTTATGGACCTATTGCAAGGACAGTATTTAAACGAAATGTGTTGTCCTATGGGTCTCCGAGCAAAGTGATTGCAGTTTAGTTGCATGTGAGAAGATTGTAATTCATATTAAGGTACAGTTTTAGTATTCTCAAGGAAACACACACGCACACACACGTCCATAGATTACGAATGCAAATTCTCTCATACTTCACTAGGACTGAGAGCTATTTTCATTTTCAGTGAATCAATAACACCCTAATAACAAAAGAATATATCAATCTTGACATGCATTTGTAGGTAGAGATAATAACGCTACAGAAAATAAGTCCAGGTACCTCTCCTTTATAGTCATCAATAACACCCATTTCTTATTGTTATTGTAAAACAGCCTTGGATGATGTCGCTGAATACACCATGAACATGCAAATGGATACGTGTACAAGGTTTATGATCAGATAACACAAATTTCAAGCATTGCTAATTTAGGTGGTATGATATTTTCTGTAATTGGGCCAGCCAGTACAAATTTCTAAGGTATATGATATATTTTATGATCAGCTCTGCTAATGTTAATTTAGAAGGTATATGATAATGTGTGCAATCTTGTCCAGCATCATTGGCAAGTTATGTGATATTTGGTATGATCATGTCCTCTGCAAAGTCTTAGTACAAGACATCTGGCGTGTGAAGGGAGTCGCCAGATAAACATGTACATAACATACAATGATATGCATGTGAGCCTGGTCTTATTTCGGGATGAAATGACAACACTCGCTTTTTGTGTTATGGGATTTATCACAGATGAAGTAATACGAGGTTAACCTAAAACAATACAAAGCATATACTTAAAGGAGACTAGAAATGAAAATTTTTATTTTATAAATGTAATTCTTTACAAATTCAAATTCGAATATAATGTTTAAAAATATAATATCGTGTGCGGATATTGATTATATTGGGAAGAAGATACAATGATTCCGTAAATTGCCGAGTATTTCCGAGTTTTAATGAGACAACAGATCACGTGGTCTCGTGACGTCATACTAGCCAGTCCTCGTATACAAACAGAAACATGGCAAGCGAGAGAGGCCATTGATAACGGTTTTCATCGGAAGTAATTTTTCACACATACAAAAAAAACAACACCCCACAAATAAATCTGCGAGGAGGAAATCATACGTAATTAATTTCAACATTAAGAAGCTTCCTTTCTATGATTCAATTACAGTGTATTTTACATGCATGCTACAGTTAGCGTATTGATAAATCTGTAAGTATATACATGCTTCGTTAAAATAGAGTACGTACTGTACTGATCAGTGCTGAAAGAAATGTTTTAAGCACAGGCCCCGGTCTGATGACTTAAATAAACTTACTAGCCCTGACTGAAATTCCACAAACCCGAACAGTTCTTATATGTTAACTTTCAAGCCGGGAGAAGAAAGAAAGAAAATAAATTCCAATTTTGGAGGTATTTCCTCCCTATCTCGTAATATCTCTCTTGATTTTTCGCAGTCAACTCCCGATTATTTCAATATGTCTCTCAATTTTCATTTCTCAGAAGAAGAAAATCCATATATAATTTTTTTATTTTAAGTGTGCAGTCCACAAATGTCATATTCTATTTTATCACTTGTGAATATTGTAGTGAAGAAATAATTAATATCACAGGACAGTTTTTGTCTTCAGTAAATAGATTAAGATTAAACATTATTCACGTAAATTTCAGATTATTCAACTACTACAGAAGTACTTTTTGTAAAAAAAAATTGTCACCAATTAGTTTAAAACCCATGAATTATCACAATGATGGATGCGTAATTTTCTCTGCAAATAAAATCTCCATTTCCGCCCTAAAAAAACTCGGCCAGTTAACACCTGACATTCCTCTACCATCTATGTAAAGTTTCATTACCATGATTAAATTAAAAGAAGGAATAAAAAAAATACGACGCAGTATATGTGCCCATAAAAAAACTAATTCAAAATAAATATTTAATTCAGTAAACAGTGTTACATATCTTAACACTTAAACTAAAGGAAATAGGATGGGATATAAAATGTGGGAAAACAATGGCCACATATATGTACGGTAACGTTTGACTGCAGATTTGAACTCTTAAAATGAAGTCTTTGGCTTCGAAGTTACAACAAAATTCGGCATCGCTTATTTGCCAATGACTTTCTGGTGCTTACATACACACTCTGTAGCACATGGTTTCTTTGAATTATGTCAGAGGGCCAGTCCTTTTCACAACATAAGTGCAATGATAAAGAATAATTGTTAATTTGTTAAAACTGCCATTATGTTTGTGTACTTAATTCTAACCTATAACTATTATGCAGACCAGAATATGAAAAAAGGTCTTGTCCTGGGGTATAATAAGGCGTATCACAGGGAGAAATTGCACATCGGGGCAAATGGGTGGGGTCAATAGTCGCCTCCCCCCAATTTCTATTGTCAGCCACTTAATGGGAAACTTTGATTTTATATCGGATCTCTTTTCTTTTAATCGCTGCTATTTAAACTGCCCAAGGGACAGTTTTATATCAGTTCCAATCATTACAGATTTCCGTTTATACATTTTACGAGTAATAGGCATAGACTGAAAAGGTTGTTTTTTTAAATAATTTTTTTAATATTTTTTTTTTAAATTAAATTGTTTTTCTCAAAACACGACTGTGTCAAGGGTTGATAATCTTATTATTATTTTTTTTAAGCAAAACTTCCATTTGATTAAAGTCAGATCTCAATTATATAAAGGACAGTGGTGACTTTATTTAGATTGTAATCTTGAAGAAGAAAAAAACATTTACTCATTTCATCAGCACGATCAGGTGTCGGGCTGTCATTTGTTATTAGCACTTACTCGGCCTTCTGCCTATTTTCGTAACTCGTACGTTTGACACTCTACCAGGATTTAAAATGTACAATGGTATGACTGGAACAGTTTCAACTTTTAGTCTAGGCTTAGCATTCGCGTATCCTAGAGGTTCTATGTTTTTAGGATCCCTCTGGTAACATACCTTTGAGAAATGTAATGAGCACGGATTGCTGTATGGTGTTGCATTGAAATCTACTCGCTTGTAATAATGTATCCAGACTTTCTTTATCCCTTTATCTTTTGGAAAAGAAAAAAAAAAATGAACTCCACAGCCTTTTCTATGTATGCCATTACACCCGTAAGCAACGCAAAACAGCATGGTACTCTATTATGAAATGAACCTTGCAACTGTAGGTCTGGATGCTGGAGTCGCTAGTATGACGTCACTTTCCGAAATTAACCGAATAGGCGCGGAAAATATGCATACGAGGTCGCGGAAACTAAGCGCCAAGAAGATATGCCAATATCTCAATATTGGCAGTACGGTCGCACACGACGCTTCAGAATCATGTTTTTCTCTGCAGTGTATTTAATATTATTGTATATTTCCACTGGTTTCTAGTCTCCTTTAATATACAAGACAAATACAATACAGTATACAACCGACATCAATACAATACACAATATACAACTCACGCGCTAACATTTATAATTTTATCACAAACAATATAAATAATACCTTACCAGACTCGAAGTGTATAATTATTTCTAATTATATTCAATCTCTTGTCTTTCTTTTCTTTTTTGAGGGGCACCAGACAGATGCCCCCCCCCCCTTATCAAAACATTTTTTAAAAAAGTTTATATGTGTGTGTGTTCCCCCTGATGTTTTTATGTTGTTTTTATTTATTCTTTATCTCTAAATCCCCAATTAATTTTCCCCATCGGGGTTATAATATAATTGACGAGGGGTATTTTTTGTATCCTAGTGTATTCTAAGTAGTCTTTTCTAGTTGGGAGTTGATCTACCCACTCTAGAAAGCTACTTTTTTTCCTGTTGACCATGGCTAGTGGTCTCTTTTTATCCTGATGTATGCTATATGTATGATGCTATATGTGTGATTGCTATAAAGGATATATTTTATCCTTGTGTATATGTTACGGATGGCCATTTGGCAAGTGAAAGACAAGTGCTTTAACTATTCATTAATAATTCTGCTTAGATATTGTCCGTCCACGAACCAGAGTAAGAATGCCAAAAGATCTTGTTAGTGTGGAGTCGATGTTAATACTCGTGAAGCCCGGGAATCATGCATCACGATCAATCACTCACTCGCTCACTCACTCATGACGAACACGCCCATAGGTATACGACACAAATCCTGGGTCACATGCAGATCAACAAGAACCAGCATCCGCCTCGTATGCTGAAGGTCTCGCTATCGATTATGAACGTTTTTTTAGCATTGCTGTATTGTGAGATTGATATTTAAAACCGTGCAATAATTAAACTCCCTTTATACACCTATACAAAACTCAAAAAAATTTGTCAGTATATTTGTATTCTTTCTAATGTTGATACCTAGTCATTACGTCTGAACCTAAAGTCGAAACAATATTATCTTAAATCCCAATGCAGTATCTTAAGATAACAGTTTATTTATTAAAAAAGCAATTGTACAAATCCTTTATAAAAACTACTTGTTCTAGCACAATGATATTTCTGATGAAAGGTGAATGGATCTTGTTGGGTACTGTAAACAAAGCAATGTAGACCATCTGGGGCCAACCAGACCAAGAATGGGGTTACGTGACGTGTCCAAATACTGGAATATAGATTGTGAGTGTGTAAATATATGGGTCGAAATCTTTAGCGATACATGCAAAATATTTCTTCTAAGGTTAAGGACGGATCTTATGCTCGTTTCGTCATTCAAGATACCGCAAGTTTGTAATGTAAACATGAAGGGGATCGGAGGGTGGACAATTGACAAGCATTTGCACAATGACACGAATGAAGCGCGGTTAGGATGCCCCGATATTGCATTTTGGGAGTAATGATGTAAACGCTGATGCATAGTTAGAGCCAATTGCACATAAGATAGTTACATGGGCTATACTTTTACATATCAAATATTATCTCGGTTGAGATATACCTGGTCTCATAACATATCGGAACAGTCTTTCGTTTCTCTCCACTCGTTGAGAAAGAGAGAGTAGGTTTCCGGCGGTAAGAAAACTTCAAGAAAGAGACCGATTTGGTCACATTCTTCGCAACAATTAACATTTTATGGCGGTGCTCGTATCAGATCATATTTTCGTTTCCATTTAAACTCGTTTATGTTTATTGCATCTTATCAACGTGTTCATTTTCATGGCTGCAAATATCAACGCTTGTATTGCTTCTACAGCTTTTGTTTAAAACAAGGAATCTAAACAGTATATTGAACATCATTAAGATAAAAATATCAAGCACCACAAGAACTTGTCTCAAATAATGCTGTTTTCTACATCCAGGAGATCTGGCTAGAATAACCACATATACAAATTCAAAACAATGAGCTTCCTTCAACCAGACATTCTCTATAGAATGAACACTCATTTGTCCCAGAAAGTCATGTTTCAATTAGAAATGCACATTCATTCACTGATAACCTCTGTAAAAAAAAAAGCCAGAATATCAGTCCTAGACATTGTCCCCTTTGTATTTAATAATATATTTTATCTAGTACATAATCCAAAAAAGTCTTTGCAGTTGTCATTGTATTCTCTTTAAGAAACAAAGGATCTAAATTAGTTCACAAAATGGTCAAATTAAAATTAACGCAAATGGTTGTGCTAGTTATTTGTTTCAAATCTGCAGGAAAGACCTTATTGAATCTGATACGACTCTCGTGGGTTAAAACTATGTAACAGAAAGCAGCAAAGCCAACAAGTTGCATAGATTAAAAAAGTTAATTATTTCCCAATAAAGTCAAGATGTAACTTTAAAGGACACATTGTTGTAAAATAAATCCAAAATAAACCTATATTATATTACAAGTCCCAAAGTACCGAATGCTCGGAATGAATTTTGTTAGTTTGATGGTGCTGATGTACGGATCTTGAATTAGCACACCGATGTAAACAATAACATTTTTGAATGAATTAATAATACCAGAGTAGTGCTTAATTCTAAAATATCAATATGCACTTTGTAATTGCAATGAATAATTTTAATAACTATTTCCTCTCAAAATATATACGAACACAACATTGAATGATTCCACACACTGATCTTTAAATTCATAATTCTTTACCTGGTTCTTTTCATACAGACTGTCAGCTTACCTATGACACAGCCGATTGTCTTTAATATGAGTCCCTTCCAATAAAAAGTTACATACTGTTGTCAAAATGTCGCTTTTAGAACATATCAAACTCTTAAACAAGGTAAGGCCTTGCACCTTATAGTTAGGAACTATCCTATAGCATTATAACAGTTAAGTAGGCTGGAACACTTCCCTTCAACACAGACACAGTATAAAATTAAATATAGATAACAGCTCCCCTTATAATAAGCAGTTGTATATATATAAAACAAGGAATCTAAACAGTATATTCCTAAACGTTAATTTGATCCGTTAATCAAGAAATCTGCGCTCCGGATCCGGAAATAAAAATCTGGGACCAAAGTGTAAAATTACATTAAAACTTGTCTTGATAATCCGGAAATAATCTGTCCAAAAATAAGAAAAGTCGAAAAATCGTATATGAAAATAGTCAGTAGAATAATACATAAAACACAATAGTGAAGCCCTTCAGAATATATGGCCAATATCAATTACTAAGTAGCGTGACCATATTATAACCAGCGTTTGTATAAGCAATTATGTTTTAGCTAGTTGCCGGTGGGGGTGTTAATAATTAAATAAACACGCTGGTATCAATTCGTCCCTGCTTTTTGACATAACATATGTAAATAAATTAAAATTGTCATTAAGCATCTTTGTTGTTTACCAATTGTATGTAACAATCGCAGTTTATTTATGGCTATATAAATACAGTTGACAGATTTAATCTGTGGACAGTATAAGGCTTCATTTCCGAATAAAATCAATCATTAGCAACTGTAACAGCTATAAAATACGATTTATTACGATTTTATATATATATATATATATATATATATATATATATATATATATATATATATATATATATATATATATATGAAAATGACTGCGTTTTATTAGTTTACTATAACGTATTTAACTGCGAGATAACATCTGCTAAATACATTAACAGATGTATTCAGTAATTTATTATAACCATTATTTAATATACAGTACATTACATTTAAAGCTAGCATGTACGTATAGACGCAGTGATGATATCGTAAAATAAAAAAAAATTGCATGATTCAATTATCCGGAAAACTCGTTATTCCGGACATATCCACTGGGAACGAATGTGTCCGGACCGGATTAACGAGGCTCCACTATATATATATATATATATATATATATATATATATATATATATATATATATAAAATATAATATATAATATAATATAATATAATATAATATAAATATAATATAATATTTAAAATAAAATTGGAAAATGCCATGTCAATGTGCCGAAATATATGCCAAATAAAAGCATTAACATAGTTCCATAAACGTGAAATGCATCTGGCATCAAATGATATTTTAATTTGTTGTCTTTTATGTCACTTATTGATTCCTGCACCATCAAACTCCAGTTTAGCGATATCTTAGTTTAGTGTATATGCTGCTAATGAACGTAAAAGGATTGCGATCACTGAATACGATAATCGGAGAAGGAGATGAACACTTGAAAGTGTTCCTAAGCCAGTATCGGAACTAAACATACTTATCGATTATGGAGTAAATTGTTGTGCTGCTTTGTTTTTTAAACAAACGTACCGGATGATCCACACTGTTTATATCTTAATGAATCAATACTCTAAGAAACCCCATTCATCATTTTCCGTAAATAGACATTGTATATAAAGAGGCGATTTGAACAAAGTAAAAAATGTATTTATTTACTTCTTTTTTCAGCAATTGGGGTACTATCCTGATATTTCGCGTAGCATCAAAATCCAAACTAGTGTACAGGGGTTGAGGTATGTTTTTCCGATCAGGTCTCATACTCGAAATCTAAACTCGTATGTAGGGGTGGGGGTATATTTTTCCAATCAGGTCTCATACTGTTACATTATACTGCATTTCTCTCCGTTCGTCTGCATTTTTTTCATATTTTTCTCTCTGAATCTCACTTTCTGCATTTCCATAATTTCCTTCAGGAGCTGAAGTTCTATTTCCATCTGGTGTTTGTTTTTAAACGAATGTTACACAAAACTCTATATCAGAATTTATTTTCCAATACATTACTAAACAAACATATTCTTTATTTTTTGTTTGTTTAATTTTTTTTTACTTTTTGTATTGTCTGGCAAAATTAAGCAACTCATACAAAATTAAAAATTGTGAATGCTTGTAGGTTCACAATAAGATTTCTTAAATGCGTGAATTTAAAACCGATACCAAGCAGAATACAAATTAATATCCAGGGACCAGCACCAAGTTTCTGTTTAGTGTCGATTTCATGGTCTTAAACTCAATAACCGAAGGAATCGAAACTAACATGTTGAGCGAAATGCGACAAGCAATATTTTCCCATGCATACAAACACTACTCCCAAAGTAGTTTTTAGTTCATAATGTAAATGAGCACTTTGTATTTCCAATGTATTAATTAAATAAACAATTTCTCTAAAATTTCACCTGAACACAACAGTAAATGATTCTACAAACGGAGGTTAAAACAGAAACGAATACAGATTTGACTTTGCCCTTTATTTACAGATTCTCACATGATACAACCAAGTGCTCTGGATGGTGTTTATTTCCAATTTAAATTTCAATTAATATTGCCAACTTGGTCGCTTTTTTAATAAGGAGACTCGTAAACAAAGTTATTCCGTGAACAAAACTGTTATGTAAAAAGGCTAAACTCTACCCTCAATCTGGGACAAAGGTTAAGCACAAACTGAAATTATATAAGGATAGACAATCCTAGAGTGGATGTGTTAGCCTTTTATATTTATTATGCTATCCTGAACAAAAGTGTTGCGACTATAGCTATGAAGACGAGGGTCTTTATAATACCATACATGATAAATTTTTCTGTTATATCTTGTATATTTTTTTAATTCTTATTCCAGGCGATAAAATCTCCAATTTCCGATTGATTGCATCATGGGGCAAACCGGATCGAAATCATCTGGTGAGTAAGAAGATAATGTTATATTTGTCAATGGCACCTCTATCATTATACCGATTATGATGAAAGGTAATACAAATGGACCCTCCACTACAGAGGCTTTAGTCCGTAACGGTCTTAAATATTAGGATAAAAGAATGGGTGGATAAAATGAATTACTTGGCAACGAACATGCCAGTTTTAGAGCGGGTTGTTCTGCTGTAATTAATCCGTAAACATTTGAAAAGTCATATGGATATTTCATTTAAAGCGCAATTATTAATACATGCACTTAGCTAACGACGAAAAACTGAAACAGTAAGATACATATTGGCATCATACTTGTATTGTCAGTCGAGATCCTAGGATAATATCATAGTGACGTTATGTTTGTCGCATGATCTTAGGATTGTCATACTTTGATGTTTGCATTGCCTCTTGCTCCAGTGGTAATACGAAACTATTCACAAACTGTATCAACAGACGAAGAAAAAATACCTACGTTTGCGATACATATGTGCTTGGTTGTAAATAGCAGTAAAAGTTATCGACTTTCTAAAAACGAGGCAAATATCGACCATATTTACAAGCTTCACCACAAGGAAACAATACAAGTTAATGATGATAAAGAAATATGAAGAGGCAATTTACACATTTGATCGAAAGGTTAAAATGTCACAACATAAGCATAATATTTGAAACACGTGATGCAATGTAATTAGCATACAGTGTAATTTTCATTCCGAAGGGTACTCTCTTATATAAATCTCTCCTTGACCCAAAAGTTCTCCACGGGAGCATAGTCACCTGAGAAAGAGAATTGGCTTATGTATTCTATGCAAGACAATTACTCTGCGTAGGAAGAAGTAACTGTAAGTTAAGTGCTATTTAACATTATTTACATGTTATATATTTTGCAGGAGAATTAGCCGACATTTACAAGGAGGTTGATAAATACCAAAGAAACGAAGAAAGAAGAATCATTTTGATTGGTAAAACTGGAACGGGAAAAAGCACTCTTGGAAATGCACTTTTAGGTGACCACTTTTTTAAAAATGAGGGTGTCCAGATGCAGTCCAATACTACACGCTGCCAGGTTGGACAAAGGAAGAGAAAGGACGGAAAGGAAATAGTCGTACTTGATACACCAGGACTAATGGATACGAAACGAGTGCCCGAGAAAATAATTGAGGAGCTTTGTAAATGCACTGCCATTACGGCGCCTGGTCCACATGCATTTTGCTTAGTTATCCGGGGCGATGACCGATTTACTCAAGAAAACATAGACACTTTGGACGAGTTTTGCGCTTTCTTCGGTGAAGAAATCTACAAATATGTGATTGTCGTCTTCACACATAAAGCAAGCATGGGGAAGAGTGCAACGATCGACGATTGCCTTTCCGCCCTTCCCGCTGAATTTGTAACTAAGCTCCTGAAATTTGGAGGAAAGAAAATTGCTATAGAGAGTAAGGTTGAAAAGAAAGTACTTAAAAAACAGATCAAGGAATTGTTCAAGCTGATAGAAGAAATTATCGAAAGAAATGATGGTGGCTACTATTCGGAGGAGAAGTTTAAGGAGGCAGAAGAAGCTTTTAGAAAGCGCATCCCCAAAATTCAACAAGAGGTAGAAAAACTGTTCGAAGGAACGATAAAGTCCCTTGAGGATGAGTATAAAGAGAAAGCGAAACGGTTCGAAGAACGAGAAAATGTGTTGGCAAAGAAACTACAAGAAGAAAAGGATAAACTTATGCAGGAGCAACAATTGAAAGAAAAAGAGAAACTTGAGAAAGATGCTTGTGCAACTCACATAAAAAATTCGGAGGCAAAGCATCAGGAAGAAATCAAGTCATTGGAAGATAAACTAGAAAAAGAACGTAAGGAAAGAGAGAAAACTAAAGAAGATTTTGATCGGAAAATGGAGGAGATTAATAAGAAAGTAGTTCGAGATATTCGCGCTACTATTAAAAAGGATAGAAGCAAAGCAAGAGAGGCAGTTCCAGAGAGTAAAAGTTTCAATAAATTGGCGATGAATGTAGTAAAGGAAGGAGCTGGGCTGGTCTACGATGTTTTAACGGGCAATATTGGAACAGCCATTGGAACCCAATTTATGCAATAAATATTACATTTTTCTGATGTTAAAGCTTATCATGTTCTCGTGTCTGTGTCTTTAACTTTACATTTATAAATGATTCTTGTTTGATAGTTTAGTCAATGAATAAATTGCCGTACACGTTTCTCGACGTATTTTTGATTTATACTTATATAAGGACTAAACTAGAACTAGCTGCTTTGATATGCTTTTAGAATAGATATTTTGATAATATCATATTTGATATTTGTGATTAAAATAAAGAAGCAGCCAGCACTAACAACCGCAGTCTCTGATCTTCCATCTGATATGTTTGAAAACAATACGGTTATAAAAATCATAACGATAATCACAAGTGTTATTCAACCGAACAAATATGGAAGTGTACTTACTATTCAGGCTGCAAAGCTGATCATTATTGTGGTTCAACAAATTCCAACTTTTGATCTTGCAATATATATGAGGTACATTGTTTTTGTGCTTATAGAACATTTATATTTGTGATTCATTTCATTGTTTGATTATTTATGCGAACTAAATATCTAGCTGTTTCCTGAGACAGATTTTAACAAAATTGTAAATCTATGTGATCAAGATATAATATTGACACTTTGAGTTTTAAATTTTCAATACTCGATTGGCCAGATGTGAGAGTAAACAGTTGTAAACAAAAATAACTAAGGCTTAGTAATTATTTAATTTCTTGTAAATAAAAGCATTTATGATTTCTGATCTCTAATTCTGTTTCTGTAGTAGTATTGTTGCAATAACTGAATTCTTGTTTAAATAGAAAACAAGAAGACAGTTCAACAAAATAATACAAAACAAGATAAAAATAAAACAACTAAAAACTATGTAATTTAAAATGTTATTGATTTTGCTGAAAAGACCACCAAACAGGAACAAGGATTTATGTGATGTTAAAGTCATGGAACAGACTTGTATAATTGTCATATTAGGAAGAATGGTGTATTTTCTATTACGGCCTTTTCAGTTTTGGGCTTATACTGGATGTACCGCTCATGACTGCTCATTAATAAACAGGATTTGATAAAATCTTGGTGATACACACCTTCTTTTCAACACATTTGATTACCTGACTTGGTCATCGGAAACGGACCGACACAGTCTATAATTATTCTGCTGAATGGTTCGTCAAAACAGGAATAAGTTGCCGACGAGCATCTTCGAGTTCAGTTTTCACTAACAGCTGACATTTGAGACAAGATCCACAATTGCCTTATAAATTAAAGAACTTGACTGATAAAGCAATTTAGACCCTCACCAACCAAGTATTCAATTTTAAGTTCGCAATCCTGCTTTAATGATATATCTCCCAACTTTATATTTCTGTGTTCTTCTCCCCCTCCCCGTACCCCAAAGTGCAAAGTATTATTAAACCATAAAGTATTCAGTAAGCTTGACGTAGTACTGGGGCCCAAAAGCGAGTGTTCATATAATTTGTCATCATCAGTTACAGCATCAGCAGGTTGGGGTTGGTTTCCTTTTCCTTTCTTCTTCAGATCTTTCTGTTTACTTTTTAGGGCCTCTTTTACTTTGATAAAATTCAGGGCCATAAACCAAGCTGCAATTGTATCTGTTTCGTCTCAGATATCGTTCAAAACTTCCCATCATACCTATAATAAATAATAAATAATTATAAAAAGTCATACCCCCACCCTGTGTATCATCATCATCATCATCTCTCTCTCTCTCTCTCTCTCTCTCTCTCTCTCTCTCTCTCTCTCTCTCTCTCTCTCTCTCTCTCTCTCATCATTTGTCATCCATGTTGGTGAGGGTCTAAATTGCTTTATCAGTCAAGTTCTTTAATTTATAAGGCAATTTACCTTTTATAACTATAAATAAAATTATTGTTCATTATATAATATTTTGGGTAAATTGTTATTCATTCATGCAACCATTCAAAAATTAATTTATGTTTGAACAAATTTAAAATATATCTCTTGCTCTATGCATCCTTTTATTTGCTCATACATTATTCTTTAAATTCAGTTGTGTCTTATCAATCAATATGTAGGCTCTTTTTTACCTCTCAATGTTGTCGGTTCGTATTCACTTCCATCATTCTGACGAATTGAAAGGCAAAATCTTGAGAGAATGCTGTTCAGGGCAGGTGCCGGCACTTCATATATAGGGCGCGTTTCATTGTTTCTCTCAATATATTCTTCTAGGAGTTTTAAGTGTCCCAATGTCTTGCGTTTGGTATTCGCATTTTCATGCTCCAAAACAAAGTTTGTGACAAATTGTTCGTCCACTTTTGTAAATCTGCTCTCTTTGACAGTTTCAGTTTTTTTATTTCCACTCCTGGTTTTGTTTTTTTCTCCGACGAAAGTTGGTTCGCTTTTAGAGACACATTTATTTCATTTGTTTCCCAGTCATCAAAAAGAAAGGAAAGATCATCTGACTCATGCTTTGGTGAATTTTCTGAAATTACTAGTTCATGTTTAGCATAATTTGTGAAACTTCCATCGTCAAAAAAGCATACTGTATACATTGAATAGGTACCCAGTGGATGGTAAACATTAACGATTTTTGCTTTCCTACCTTTAAGAATCAATATGTTTCCTATCTTGTAGTCCATTTTCTTTTTGTTTTATCTTTATCGTTTTCTTTCTAAATCTTCTTTTTGGTAGTTATGTTTTTTCTCGTCCAAAAAAATTATTTTCTTAAATTGTCAAAGTGTTAGCGTTTGTTTGATCGGTAAATAACTCCATCAGGCCAAGCATAAAACAACAATGGTTGCGTCCCTTGATAAAGTAGTTAATAGCGCGCGGACACCATGACTGAGACGACTGGTCTGAGATGACTAGACTGAGATAAGAAAAGTAAGGTTAGCAAAACAGCTAGATTTCTCTGTCGCTTGGGTGAGAAATATATTTCGGGTCCAAGTTTCGTTTCCTTTTTCAAGTTATACTACTATTGTGACGACACTGCGTCAGAAAGTGCCATTCGTGTCATAGGGGTGCCAAATTAAACTGTTATCGACATAGACGTTTTTTAATGTACTTTTAAGCCAGATTTTAGGAATGTTCAGAGCAGAAAGGTTGTGCAAAATTAGTATCAACTTGCTTTGAATTCATGTACTCTTTGAATGGCTTGTTTTTTGCATCATCTAAATCATGTGCGTGCGTGTGCGTATGTGTGTTTGCATACATATTATTTACATTAGAAAGAAAACCTTTTATTTACACACCGGCCAAATAGGAAGACATCTAGTCTTCGAAAGGTACACAGGTCCTCTAAAAAGTTTCTCCTTATTCATGCGGTATACTTTGTGAATACAGATATGTCTATGCATGATAACATTATTGTACCATAATTTAGGACCTTTAAGAGAGCATGTTGAATCATTTATTATAATTTATTCTTCTGTACACCTTTACTTAGGACAAGTTTGTTCCCTTCAGGTAAATCTGCGTTTGTGCATGTGTTTATTCCATATTATCAACATTAGTAGAAAAACATTATTTACATACCAAACAATAATGGAGAACATCCGGTATTGAAATGGTATGAAGATCCTTGTAACAAAAATGGAGAACATCTGGAGCAGCAGAGGGGGCGAACTGTACAGATTTATAGAGACGTCAATTTGGCAAACCAAGGCTTCTTCGAAATCGTAAAAAAGCGTCTATTTGGTAAAACAGAATCCAAAAAAAAAGGACGCCACAATTGTTGCCCCCACCCCCTCTGCTGCTATGGGTTTAACAATCCTTGAAATAGTAAACGATTTTCACGATAACAGTTGCTACGATTTCAACCGAATATTTGATCAAGTCCAATACGATATCTTGATCTAGGATGATGCAAATTTATCGTTACAAATCCATGCGGGATTGACTGAGCATGACTAAAGAAATTTCTAAAGAGATTATAATCCATATTACCGCCGCACCAAGTTTGCCAAATTTTTCTTAGCGTATGTGCGTCAACTCCATTGAATACAGCAAGATTATTACAGTTATCTCTGATCACTTTTGGTACTTGAGTGTATCATTGAGTGATATATATATATATATATATATATAACATCAGTGTTTTTATGCCTACCTCTGGAAAAGATTATAGCAGGATTCTTTTGATTGTCTAACATCACATCATCATATACGACCAAATTGTTAATGCTTCCATCTAAGTCTTCTATTGCTGGCGCTTCGTCAATATCGGTTATAAATTCAATAATACCCTCGCCGGTGATTTTTTGCTGCCTTTTCTTTGTAATCCTTTAACACTTAGTAGCATCGCTGATCATCTACACTCGGGGCTATTACATACAACTTATCGCATTTCATCCATCTCGTTATCAAATTAAGTAACAACTGCGTCTTGCCACTTCCAGATGGTCCGATTTTAATCATACGAATAGTATTTGGTAGCGCTGCATGATGCTTAACTGGTTCTCTTGTTTTTGTCGCCGAAAAATCAATTACATTTATGATATTATAAATATATTATGGATCTTTATTGTGTGAAATGTAAGAAGCGTACTGGCACATATGATTTGACGACGATTACAACTAAAAATAACAGATCAGCACTTTCTGGTAAGTGTGTAGAATGTAGTACAAAAAAATTAGATTTGTTTCTATGAAATCTGCAGGAAATGCTAGCATTTCTGATGATTTAAAAAAAACGAGGAGGTGATATTGCAGACAAGTTAGTAAAATTACCAGGAACACCATGGGCAAATTCTCCCGGAGAAAAACACATTCCATGATATAATTATTGTGGACCAGGGACTAGACTCGATATCAGACTCGATGATCAAAACCAATCCCGACCCGGTGAAAACCCAATACACGCTATTGATAAGGCGTATCATGCTCATGATGTTGCTTACTAAAGCAGTAATCTGCAACATAGACATATCGCAGATGTGAAATTAATTCATGCGTTGAATTCTATCACTGATAAATCTTTCAAAGAAAAATTGGCTTCATGGTTGATAAAATCGGCGATGAATGGTAAATTAATGTTGGGTGCTGGTAATTAATAACAACATGGAATCTATTATTCTCCAAGAGGATACTGGAGGGGTAAATCAGCAATCAGTAAACTCGCTAGCGCCGCAAAGGTGAAAAATAATACAGCAGCGGATTGGTTATCCAAACAGGCAATATGGCAAATTTATCTACCACCTCCTAAACAAATTAACTACTCGCATTTTGATGTCAGCGCTCCTAACGAAGTTCATCAAGCTGATATATTATTTCTGCCGCATAATGGTGTTTAGAAGTATGCGCTAACTGTATTTGATGATGCGAGTCGATACAAAGAAGCAGAGCCATTAAAAACAAAATCATCAACTGAAGTGGCTTCTGCGTTTGAAAGGATTTATCGAAGGGGTCTTCTGCGTTGGCCAAATCTATTACAAGTTGATCCTGGCAAGGACTTTCAGGGTGCAGTGTTATCAACAATGAAGAATTATAATGTCATTATCAGACGAGGACATACTGCACTACATCGCGATCAGGCAATTGTTGAACTATTTAATCGAACGCTTGCTGAGCGGTTATTTGGATATCAATACGCGAAGGAATTTATTCAGGATAAACTATCCCGTGAATGGGTCAAGATATTACCAGGCGTGATTACTGCGCTGAATAATGAGATTACTCGAACAATTAATATGAAACCTAACAACGCGATTAAAAATAAGTATATACCCGTACAACCACAAAATGATTTTTCAAAACAACCAATACTCGGTAATGTCACTGTTAGATATTTATTTGAACCAGGAGAGCTCGAAGGTGGTAAAAAAGGGCTACTGATCCTATTTGGAGTGTTACTGCACATACAATATCTAGCATAACACGATTTACGGGTAGACCGCCAGTCTATAGGTTGGATTCAACTGCTCCTCAGCGAGGATTTACTCGTGAACAACTACAAGTAATACCCGAGGATACTCAATTACCACCGCGTGGTCTTAACTAGCACCTCTGCGTCTGTTACCCTCAAGACAAGTCAGCATCACATTATCTCTGGTATGACCAATACTGCTATTCTTTCTGTCTACGGTAAATTGTCGAGAATCCTTATCCGACCAACATCAATTCATTATACAATTGCAACTCGAGCAGTGATTATTCTGTTGTTCTTTCAGTGTGATTATTTATTCAGCATCAATATCAAATTCTCTATTACTTTTTTATCCTGCTGTTTATAGCCAGTTTTTTTCTGATTATGTCAACGCTGACAATATCATTGATTGTTGTGTCATTAGCATCTAAAACAACTCTTCGAAGTTGATTTATTCGTCGTACTCTGGACACTGCGAGATAAACCAAATTTGACCACTCGATGCAATTATCTATAATCCAAACAATTGTATCTGATATAGTCAATGCCTATGAAGAATGTATTGTCGCTGCGTAACCTAGCGTCCATGGGGATTTATCAGCGCCTAATGCATCTTTGACGACATTGATATCAACCAGCACAATATCATTTAATACGAGAATTTGCTTCTCTGTCAGGCCTGGAATATCAACTTCAATATTCTGTTTTCGTGTATCCAAAGGTCTATAACACAATGGCACTGGAAGTGTTGAAAATATTTCTTTATGCAATTCAAATAACTTCATCTGAAGTGTGTCTCTGACTTTTTCTACTTGCCACTATCAAATCGTTTGGTCTCCACGCTTCCCAAAAATCATTTAATGGTGTTTCTGAAATTATTTCACGCGCTGTTTCACTTTGGATTCTATCCGGTTGTAATCTAATTAGTTTTTTGAACTCGCATAATTGTTCATCAAGTGCTCTATGATTAGTATTAATTTCTTCATAATAGTCTACAAACTTCTTTCGCCAATCATGTGGAGACAAACCGACAAATGGTGGTGGTTGACCTTGATCGCCACACATTATCACGCTTGTATTTTGTAGTAACAACCAATTGAGAAATCTTTATAATACATCTAACGACACCGTGCATATCTCATCCCAAATAATGATTTCAGGAATAAATTTCTTGCACATTCGATCAGGAATCCATTCGTCACCTTTCCATCGAAGGAAGCTGTGATAAGTGCAAGCATTAATTCCTTGTTGTTTCATCTCTCTTGCAAGTCTATGGGTCGGTGTTAGCACAATCATGTTTGATGCGTGAAACTCCGTAGGAGTTTTCCTACGAAATAATTCAATCGCACGAGTCGTCTTTCCTGACCCACCACATCCGTTTAAATAAACTGTTTTATATCTACATATTGGATCAGATATCGAAGGTGCATTAGATAGTTCTGATATCTGATTATTTTTCAATTGTTTTCAATCGTAACATCTGCTGATTTGGAATAATCATGCAGCATTTCCTTTATAATTCTCCATGATCCCCAACTCTCGTCAGAATTTGTAAATTTAGCCACTGCTTCTTTATGTTTCGCGTTTATATAAAATGAATCAGTGGGGACTCTAACCGCTGTGTCAGGAAATCTATTTATCATTGAAAATAAATTAACAGAAGCATAAGCTAGCATAGACGCCCTTAAATGTGCATATTAAAGATTTTTTCCATCGTTGTAAGTAACAATTGTACCAAATTTGGTTCCATCGGACAAGAAAGAGTCTTTATGATCGACGTATATACCTTTAGATGTTACATCCGCCACTATAAAATCGTATTCAACGCTATCTATAATAAACCGTGAAGAATATCTCTTATTGTCATGTTTATTTCCACCCTGAGTGAATTTACCGATTATTCTTCTACCGAGATCTTTTGCGTGTTTATTTCTAACTACAGATATCTGTTTGGACCATTTCAATATATATTCTTCGTCGAGATTGGGGAATTGTTTTTTTGTAATCGCTGATTATACTATCTAGACTATCAGGTTGTGGTAACCAGACCTCAGTCTGCGCTCGATATGATATAATTGCTTCACTGACAATTAGCGATATCAGCATTTTAGAATCAGTCATATACCGTAATAACACTATTGGCATCCAGTGATTTTCAGAGATGTGTCTACCAATCCAAACATAACAACACGGATGAAGTCTTTTAGCCAGTTCAATGATACCACACGAGCAAATCCGGTTAAATCAAAATCAGGTAGTGGTCCATTAATCGCAACACGGGTCATCTCATGTGTGGGATGTCCAAATCGTTTAAAATACTCAGAAAACTCTCCATACCCGAGAAAACTCCCTGGATAACACGCAACTATATCAACCGAAATTATATTTTCAGAGGTATATTTTGCATTCCATCATCCTCCATGGTTATATTCAACGCAGCTTGATTTGATATCTGATAGAAATTCAGTTCTTCTTGGTTTCCACGTGTTTTTCTTTCTCGCAAAATGAGCTGCAACCGACGCAATTGTAAAAACGTTTGTTAATAATTGTTCGTTGTCTTCTGTTGAAAAACCATTAGCTAGTTCTTTTCATTTCATTGTGCAGGGCTTCAGTACGGTATAATTTGCCATTGGGTCTTACAAATTGATCGAATTTACTCTCTTCGTCTTCAAAACTGTGAAGTAACCACACTGACACAGGATCGTTTTTACATAACTGATAAATAAAATCGAACAATTTCTTCTCAGAGAATTCGGGGAAAAATTCCTCGGGTATATATTTTATTGTTCTATCTCGTGGAAATATTGTTACTGCAGGTGTCCACGCGTGTTCGTTATTATCAATAATAATTTTGATTGGAGCTCCTCTCAACTTATATTTCGGTTCATATAATACTTCACCTGTTATCATCGTTACTGATATTGGGACTCTTAATGATGTTTCTAATTTGGCTATATCTTTAATCGTTGCTCCGTTCGTCCTAACTGTTAATTCCCATTCATTTATTTTTTACGTCTTAGATCAGTCAATTTGTTTCCACCCAACGCATTTGTTAAGTGTTCTATTATTCGTTCTGCTACACAATTTATTCCAGATGATAAAATCGGCCGTGACAGTTTCATTGCTTTTAATTTTTCAATACTCGGTTTATCATTTAACGAATAGATTCCATAAACAACTGCTGTCACAGGATAAGATCTTTCATAGTACGGTTTGTCAATACCAGTCAACAATCCTGGTTTGGAATCATGACTCAAAGTGATAGTTCTTTTATCTTTCAAAATTGGTTCAAATTTGTCTCGAATAATCCAATTTCCAATTTCTGAACGGATAATGAATTTCACTCTAAAAAGTACTTTTTGTTGTCAAGATGTGAGATTATCGCGCCTTCTCTTTCGTCGTTCATGGTAGCATCAACGTCACCATCAATTCGAAATGTTGACCAACAGTGAGATGCTCCATCGCGTTTGAATTCATTAAAACAATCGCGGATTCTACTTATCATGCTGCTATCACTTATTAGACCCTTTGGTACATCTACGGAGACTCTATCGAGATTAAATTTAACATTTTTCCAAGGCGTATTCTTTGATTATCTCTCAAACTCCTCCATATTATAATTAAAACAAGTATTTAAATAAAGAATTTATTATATAATGAACTACTGCAAATGGCTTATGATAGGATCAGTAACCGCATGTAACAAATCATGCAGAAAGGAATTCTGTGGATATCATTTACAAAGCGTTCGTAACGGGAGTTATGTGCCCTTATCTTGCATACGATGTGGAGTAGGTGTGAGAGGAAAATCGCAGTTGTGTCTGAGATGCGGTGGTAAGCGATACAGGGAACTAAAGCGTTATTATGATAAACGAATTAAGAATTCCATCAATGACTGTGACAGAGTCAGCAACAAAATCATAAGAACACATCAAGACTACATTGAAAGATTTCCAATAATGTAATAATTAAACCAAACAATGAATTAGACAAATAGTATTATATATAAATGGACCAAGAATTTCAGCAACATCCCGTGATCAGCGATAACGAAGCGTCTCGTGACGGTATTGTCAGAAACCGCAGACTGAAAAATCCAGTTGGTTTTGACAATGGTATGGAATATCTTATGTTTGGTGGAAAGAAGAAATATCTTAATCATCGTTTCGTGTATGAGGTGTATAACGGATTGATCGAAGATGATCTTGTTATTGATCATATTGATTCCAATCCTAAGAACAATTCTTTATTGAATCTACAAGTTATTTCTCAGAGTGATAATACTAAACGAGGTGAGACTGGGAAACATAAAAAAATGCAAAACGTATAAAATCATTTAATGTAAAAACTAACGAAGAAAAAACATTTCAATAAATGATGAAGCCAGTAGGTATTTCATATTTGTACAGCCTCAGTACGATTTGTTGCAGAGAATAAAACTCAATCCGCTTTTTCTAAAAAATTTCAAAACAGAATTCAATTCGTTTACGTATGAATTCTATTTTGTATTATGTGTATATTAAAGGGAGATAACTCGTGCAGGTATGTGTACGGCTTATGAAAGAGTTACCCTCAATGGGTTTTTCCAATTAAATTCCATTCGTTGTTTTTATGTCAGGCAAACTTTGTCTCAGTACACATATTAAATATTATGCAATGGATGTCCACAGTTTCCAGTGTTATATTATGAACCTGTCCTAGAAACGCTAGCGTTTCCGAATCAAACAATAGCAAGTGTTTTTCACAATTTCCGTGTTCTTTAAAATAACCCTGTCTAATGTCCGCGCCCAGAGCGCCTGTTCTAAGACAAATCAATAAGGTTTTTGATGTCCCAGTAACGTTAGCTACGGCATGTCTTTTATCGATTTGCACTCCCACAGCTGTTAATACTATGTCTGTCAGTCAGCTGGGGATCAATATAAATGCAATCTTACAGCAAACAAATTTGAATATATCCTAGTCATTTTGTAGCTTCAGATCTCGTCTACATTATCTATCTATCTATCTATCTATCTATCTATCTATCTATCTATCTATCTATCTATCTATCTATCTTATCTTATCTTATCTATCTATCTATCTATCTATCTATCTGTCTGTCTGTCTGTCTGTCTGTCTATCTAACTATCTATCTATCTATCTATCTATCTATCTATCTATCTATCTATCTATCTATCTATCTTCTGTCTGTCTCCTTCCGTCAGACTGTCTCTCTATTTACTATAATAAGACTCGTTGTTTAATTGTCCACTTAGAACAAATAGAGCTTAGGAAAGGAAGACAGTTTAACCATATTTTACTGTTTAAACTGATTCTCAATGGAGATATAATCTGTAAGAAAACGAATCAAATATGTAGTATTACAAACAGTTGTATTCTTTTTTTTTGTTGATGTTTTTTCAAGTATTTGGTTTTCTTTACAGAATAACTATGATTAATACACATATATCGTATTCAAACGCGTATACTTGAAAATATATCGAATTTAGCGCATTCGCAACGCGTTGCGGTTTCGAACCGAGGCTCATGGTTCGATTCTCGTAACAGACATATTGTCGACGGTACCAATTTTGAAGTTTTTCTATATGATTGGGGGCGACAGCCCAAAGGTACTTCATGTATACATTCCGTCACGTCAAATACGTGACGGTGTGATTTTTATACACCCCTGGGAAATTAATTCTTGGGGGAGGTGTACAAAATACATAGACAGTCTTCTCAATATTCTAACATTTCGTTTCGCTTAGAAAATTCACTGGAGATACGTATATGGGCGCCCCCAAAATAAATAATAGAAGGGATGCAAAAGCTCTACGTCACACACTAGGGTAACCCCACAGGATGGTTCATAATGAATTATAGGCTAAAAGAAACGGTCATAGGGTCAAAGAGAGAAAGAAGAGAGAAATTCTCAAAGAAAAAGAACCCTATGAAAGACACAAAGGCCAAATAAGGGACCCAGTGTGAATGATAATCGCTCCTCATCGCTATTATTTATTTTTGACAAATATATCAATATCAATATCACATATTAGAGATATATTTTATTATATAATATGAATTCTGAAAATATCAATGAGATCATAACTGAGATTTCAAATTTGAAAATCAAGGAATTCAATTAACAAATAAATTAAATTGTGATCAGATTCTTTCTGATTTTCAAGATATTGAAAACAGCGCTATGAATAATAAATACGTCTTACCAAAAAGGTATGCTTTTATAAGAAAATACAGAATGAAATTCGTGACTCCCTTGTATTCTGTAACGACGTCAATAAGTTTGTCCCGTTATTCCCTGTTGTCGAAAAAATCAGAAAAGAATTGGGGCAGCAATATGTAATCAAACGCACAATTAATTTGAGGGTTAAAACAATTAGAGATTTTATCCGCCAAACTGAAAATTTCCCTTTGATAACCCCAACAGAATAAGTTCTAACCATGATGACTTTTTGTAACCAGTGACATGTATAATACAATGGTCAGGTAGAACGCTTACTCACCTAACAGGTAAGCGTGTGCTCTTCATCTTGAATGAATTTGTAGAATTTGTTTTATTTTTGGTCATTTTTGTTGCATTTTTCATTGATATTTTGGTCATTTTTCACAGCATTTAAAAACGTTAGCGTTTTCTATCGTATATTTAACTGTAACAGAATTGTTACCGAGAGGATGGTGGATTAAATGAACAACACAAACACAATATGCGAAAGAAAATACAAATTTATGAAATAAGTTATTAATGAAAAATAATGATGTATCAACACAATAACTCATGCGCTCAACCCACAATTACACTCACAACCATTCACAATACATGAATAAATGAAATATCAATACAAAATAAAACATATAAAGGGATCTCTTGGACTATACACAGATCCAAGGAACCTTTACGAAAGTTATATTAACGCAAGTATAAATCACGATAATAAACACATGCATCAAACTATACTATCGCACGTATGGATTGCGACACCTAGCACGAACATATACATGTATTTAATCAAGTTGCTAGCTTTTATTGAGAATCATGCAATGCCTTGAAATACTATTGCGATTTGAAGTAACCATGTAAATACAACAATGTATTCAATTGTACTACAATTGCAACACACATATGTGTCTCGACCCTGTATAACCGTACGATTCACTAACAGCTGAATCGCCGCCCAGTTTCCCCGAAGACCTAGGGTTGACTCAATACTTTTATCGGTCACTTGCCCTTCACGGATCCACCACAGTTATACGTACAGACAGCATACAACATCTACTAGAACTAACGTTCCTCAATACCCTAGATGTCGCCCCGGATGTTTACAACTCTAGACAGTTCCGACACTCGGACTTCTAGATTACCGGATATTTACACGTCACGACAGATGTAGACGGACAGACAATCTGACAGACAGACAGTCAGATACTTCAATTCGATTGCACAATAAATCAGCAACAATTTCAGCTACGATATCAGAGATGTTATCAGCCGACGTTATCAGAGATGTTTTCAGATGCGTTTATCAGACGTTATCAGATGCGTTATCAGAGATGCTATCAGATGTTTTCAGATGCGATATCAGCTGCAATAAAGAAACCAGACTAATAATAGTTGTCTCAAAAAATAATCTAAACCTTAGATCACGCTATTGCATTTAAAGTCTAATAGTGACTAGTAATTCCAAATATTCCACGTTTAAAATCTGCATTGCAATAAAGGCATCATTATATGAAAATGATAAACTGAATAAAATTCACAATAAAACGAAATATAAATTTAACACTCACCCCTTTGGCTGGAGATTGAAAGACGAGCTATCTATCCTGTGATTAGATACTTTAGGTCCCGTAATATTGATCATAAATATTCTGCCTTATATACCCTCAAATAGGTGAGCAGAAATCACGGCAAGATTACCGTGCACTACGTGAAACAAATGTTCCGGATTTCATGTAATTCAAAATCAGGCACATGCAAATCGTTACACGCCGCTTACCTTGGGACGCATGTACGACGAAACAAAAAAAATGGTGAGATTAGATTGTAAATCAAGAAGAAAATAAATTAAATTTTCGCCTAATTCTGTGACTTTAACAAGACAATCTGTCGTTCTATATAATGGTAAACGAAGCACTAACGACTAGATTAGCGCGTGAAAGCTTAGTCGCAATTAAGAAATTTATTCCAATCAGTGATTCTGTTAGAGAAGAACTACAAGCTAGACAGAGTATTCAGAATGGTTTTATAACAGGAACTGAAGATCTGTTTAAACCAATAACCACGGCAACTAGGAGGGTAATATCAGCCACTGAGCGAGCAATATACGGAGATATCCCCGAGGAAGAAAAAAAGAAAAAAACACCTCTTCTACCTGTACTTGAAAAAATATATGCTACAAGACAACAAGAACAGCACGACTTGAACAAGAAGAAATTGAACAACTAGGTGATATTATTGAAGAACAAGAAGAGGGTGCTATTGCAAGAAAAGAAGAAGAAGAGGGTGTTATTGCAAGAAAACAAGAAGAAGAAGAGGGCGCTATTACAAGAAAAGAAGAACAGAAGAGTAAAAAAGAACGAAGAAATCTTGAACCTAAAAAGATATTTAAAAGTGATGTGATAAATGAAATTAAGAAAGAATTTAAGATTGATAAAAGTTTGCTCAATTTATCGTTGATACATTTCCAAAGGGTAAAAGAGAACAATATATGAATGAAGGATATGAAGACGCTTTAACTAATATGGAGACTTGGGGGGAAAAAAACTATATTTGGCAAAAATCGGTAAATCTCAACTACCACACAATGATAAAGAATTTGAGAAACTTGAAAGGTTGATATCTCAAATAGAAAACCCACCGATACTAGTTGCGCTCTTTGTATCCCAACGACCCCAGCAAATATCAGAAGCTGATTCTAAAAAAGGTGCAACTGGTACAACAGGACATGGATATTCAAGTGAAACCCGAAACAGAATTTCAAGTAGTGGTCTAATTCGTTGTCCTGGTAATATTCTCAGCGATATAGCGCGATTAGAAGTTCTCATAGGAGGGAAACGAGCTGGAAATAACTCACAGGAAATAATTAATGAAGCAGCTGATATCTGCATGCGGTTATTGCAAGGCGGCATCATGGACATTGAAACATATCGAGATTTCATTGATGAGTTAGCCGAGCATCACGGTTATCACAGCGATTAATCACCGCATTAGATAAATATTCATTTAGAAAACACTAGTGTTTTTATAATAAGATGATCATACACTACAACCATGATAAACCAACCAGCGTCTATGTTGTAAACTCACGATTACCTGTTTACAAAGCGTACTATGGTGATGGTCTCAGCAATACCATTGCAGGGTTATTTGCAAGAATGGCTCCAAAAATAGCACCAATCGCAAAACAATTATCAATGAAAGCTATTGATGTTATTCGTGATAAGGGTATTAGCGTTGTTGGTGATGTTGCCTCGAAAGCATTTCCCGCCGCGAAGGATAAACTAATGTCGCTAGTTCGACGAAGAAAGAAAGCATCGCCGTTACCATCTACACAAGTGATGCCTACAAATGTTAATAAAATAATAAATAACGCAGTAGATCAAAAATTAGCAAGTCGGTTTTGTTAATAATGGTATCATGGCGTTATTTGAGAGTGCAAGATATCTGATTGATGGAAAAGAGATTGAGTCAATAGAACGTGATGTAGATGTTGCTACAACACTAATTGGTTTAGCAAGATATTCCGACGATTATTACAAGATCGGCAGGACCTTCTATGATGTTTGCAAAGGATGCTAAGGATACTACTGGAAAAATTCCATTTATTGTAAGACAACCAAAGAATCGTGCTGCTAATCCCGTTAATAATGATGAAGTCGAGGATATGATTATAAATACTGATGATAATTTCAACCTCGGAGCTGCAACACGTATGTCAATGTTGTATGGAGCGCGTAGATCATTTTCATGCGCGATTCCACTGCATCATATATTTGGATTCTGCAGAAATGTCCGAAAAGTTATCTATGGAGCGAAGCATACAGTAGTACTCGTGCGAAAGGGTGATGATAATAATGCAATTTGGAGAATTCCAGCAAATTTAGATCCATTACATATACATGATGATGCCGGTAAAGTCATTTTAGCAAAGCTATCATTGTGGATGCCAGCAATGACTCCATCAATCACAACAGAAGAGCGATTACTATCATTTATGGATCATGGAGGAAAATCATTACTGAATTGGCTAACAACAACAACGGATGTTAAACAGGATAATAGTGATGGTACATTTACATGGCACCTGGCATCAAAACAAGGTGTTTCAGCTCCACGTCATAAATTTATTGCGCTACAGAATACTACGCGAGTTGATAATCAAACACGAAGATATATGATATTTGATCAAATCGGATGTAATGAAGTCTCGCTGAGAATAAACGGACAACGGGAACCATCCGAGGATATACAACTTGATTATAATACCAACCAAATAGCACGTGTATTTCATCGTATGTTGTCATGTATGGGATGCGATCAAAATGTCGATACTGGTCTTCAAATATCACAGTTTGACTTTAGGAATCTATATCCGATTTATTACTTTTCACTGGAACATCTTGATTTAATAAGACAATCCGTCGTTGATATACACTTTAGAGCCCGTGTAACCCGCCTTGTTGGTGCTGGTGCTATTGTTAATTACAGAGCAGTTGACAAATCAATGCTACTCGAAGGTGTTGGTGGACGAATGAGGGTAATTGATGCGACAGTAGAAAACATGTAATGTTTAATGTAATTAGATCAATCTGTTATTAATATAATGTCATATAGTCATATTAGTGTTTCGTTAACTCCTGGTCAATTCAAAAAATTGCAATCAGAATCGGCTAAAAAATGTGGAACCACGATCACGCTGAAACATAATCAGATGTCTGGTGGTCAGAATAAATTGTCGCTGACAACTCGTCAAATAAAACACTTTAATGATGCTTTCAAAGATAAAAAGGGCGTTCAGATCACACTCTCTGCAGCTGCGATCAAAAACATGATAAAATTAGGTGGTATATTTCCACTGTTAGCTGCAATTCCAGTGCTAATTGCAGCAGAGGCCCCAGCGGTGGCTAAAGTGGCAGCGTTAGGAGCCGTTGGCACCGCGGCAGGAATGGCACTAAAGAAAGCAACTGGACAAGGATACAAAAAAAGGGAAAGGATCTAAGACTACCAGGAACCCCGTATTCATGGTACAAAGGAAGCGGCCTGAGAATACCGGGAACGGTTTACTAACTCGGGAACCTTTGGTTCAGGAATCTTCGATCCCCATGTCAAATTTTGATTTACTCGAGGCCGCTAAAAAACTAGCGATTAAAAACTTTAGAGGTGTCTTTATGAAAGATCAGTTGCCGACGCAACCAAACAGCGTTGAAACCGGCATCATTAATCTCGATAACAGCACAGGACCTGGAACTCACTGGGTTGCATACCCGATTGATCCGCGTGTAATCGTTTACTTCGATTCATATGGATTAGCGCCGCCTAAAGAATTTATGAGTTATATAAACCGCTTAAACACCTTTTATCAAATGAAGACTTGGTATTCTACGCTACCAACACAACAAATGAATGACCCACCAATATGCGGCATAGAAGTATTGAATGTCCTTGACGCTATTTCATCATCGAAGAAACCACCTCATCAAGTCGTAAATGAATATACAAGTAGTCGCCGGAAAGGACGAAGTCGTCAACGAAGATTTTAGAGAGAGAAAGTAATTAGAAAATCAAAGATTTTTACGATAACAATGGTTGATATTTGGGAGAGATCTTTATCAATGTTGAAAAAACCCACCACGGAAATATCTGCAACCGGTGATGTACAAAAAATAATCGAAGATGAAATAGCTGAGATGTTGAACTTAGCAAGTGTTGATCCCAATGAAATAGTTGTATTTCAAGATCGTCAGGGTAAACTGAAAACGAGTAATGTTTCTCTGGATGATATTTTAGTTAAATAACGCAACGCATTAGAAGATACTATCGCGTTGTTTTCCAATCAGGGTAAACTCAAACCAGGCGCACATGTTTCAACAATCACAGATAAAATATTAACACTCGATAACAATTATATATCCTCGGCGAATTCATTGAAATCACTCAATGATAAGTATGGCGATCATAAAAATACATTTAATAAATTTTCAGATTTACAAAAATCCATCATGGACAATATTGATAAACACATGTTAGAAGTTTTTCAATCTGGATATGAAGATCACGTTGAAAAGTCTACATCATTTCGTAAAAATATCATTGATAATTTTTTTACAACCACGTTGGATAAAATTGATATAAAACTCCCAGATATTAAAAACTCCACCGAAGATATGAAAACTTTCATCGAAGCAATCAAACATGATTTTCCGAGGATGATAGCAATCATTGAAGAAACACAAATTCTTCACGAACAAGAAAATATCGTAAATAATGTGTACGCGATCCAACACGGATCATTTGCGTTGACACCACTAAATAATATTTTAAATATCACTGCGACCGTCAAAGGTATTTGTCGACTAACACTAGTGACACCAACTCAATTTAATATTTCATCAACGAGTTCATCTGGGGTCAACAATACGATATCAACGATCATCAACAAGGATACAATTGAACGATTCACAATAGCATCCACTGATAATAATTTAGCTAGGGTTTCAGTAACATGGTATGTGGAATTCGTAGCGGATGTAAGTAAATAACTAAATTGAATTCTGTTGTAATAAATATGATGTCATCAACGATGATTTCATCGTCACAACAATATCGCTATGATCAGGTCAGAGAATTTCAAACTAAACTCAAAACACTCAGTGAGGAGTATCAAGTAAAAATTTAAAAATACGGTCGAAGAATCACCGCAGTTGCCGTGTACTCGGTGAGTGGTGTAATCACCGGAGCTGGTATTATACGCTCCTCGGTGACAATGATTGCTCCGATAGCTGTTCCAATTTATATAGCAGCGGTGACAACAATCGTGGGAATTATTTCAATAATAACAAAAAAAAATATCATCGTGCAGCCAACGCAAACTACAAGACTACGTAGTTAAATTCCATATTGTATCAACTCACAATTATCCTCGATGATATCGTCGTCACTCGATCATACATTAATATCAGATAATGAGTTCTCATCGATGGTACGTGTTTATGATTCCGTGATGTCTAAATTAGAAAAACAACATGAGTATAATAACAATGACAACACCGCAAGAACTACCTCAACAAATAGCGGAAAATACCACACCAGTAAAAACAAGTATGATTTTAATAACCTCAACGAATCCTGAATTCAGTGTGAATTTCCCTACTCCGATTCCCGTGAAGGAGATAGCGTTAGCGAAACTACGAGTGTATCACAGTTGGCCTAATATTAGGTCGGTATCATTTGGCGGTCAACAACCGAATAATTCCTTGGTGTTTGCGAATAAGAATCGCGAAGACGGAACTCCATATTGGAACGTTGTTACGCTACCATCTGGGTCATACCAAATCGAAAAAATCAATGCTGAATTTTAGCGTAGAATAAAATCCATTACTGGAACACCAGAATCGAAGATTGCTATAACAGTTCATGAGCCGACGTTATCATCCGCGGTTGAGATAAATTCGCCTACGTATGCCGTAGATATCTGTCAGAGTTCGATAACGACAATACTAGGATGGCCTGAAAAAACACATCGGACATCTGATCAAATACCCGAACCTAAAAAACCTGATTATGTCACGGATATACAATCATATCATGAAATCAACCCATGATATCGAGAATAGTTATCTGATATAAAAAAGCATAATTAACCGAAAGATTTACATTTCTTGATAACAATACCATGCACTGGGATTTTGTTTTGGAGAAAAAAATTGATTCATTTATTACAATTACATTTACGTTAACTAACTAACATCATTGATTATTTGAAAGAGGTTAATCAATTACATAGAACACAACTAGAACAACTATGACGGAGATTCCAAGAGCATCTCTCATATAACAAGGCCACGTGATGAGATCATAAAACACACTAGGAAATTAAATCAGCTTGTATCCGATATGGAATATATCAAAAAACGAATAATTGCAGTAATAATTAATGATAAGAGCGGAGATAATCAAAAATTCCTAACTGGTTACAATATAACAGAAACTGATTTACACGATTTCAAGTTTCCTGGGTATAACGCAAATGAACTAAAAAATATGTTAATGATCTTATTCAAAAAAAACTTTTCTATGATACTCGTCAAATGGAAACAACAAACAACAATCCTCAAACATAATAATGACCCAGACGGTGGTGGTAGACATATCGCTCCTCAAAATGTAAATATATCCTCAGTGATAGCATTGAATTTAGTATGTGATGTTATTGAAGGGAGTTATCAAATAAATCTCGAGCGATCAAATCAAGCCCAACAAGGATATATTTTATATTCATTTGCACCAACCGCTCCTCCAGGGTTTCTAATAATAGAGGATCCCACTAATCCAGTCTATGTGCGATGTCATAATGATTCATTAACGAGAATTAACTTCAAACTCACTGACCAGTCCAATAATCTAATTGATCTACGAGGTGAGGTCCTACAAATTAGTCTGTGAAATCGTAGCAACTTTTATCGTAAAAATCGTTTACGATTTCAAGGATTGTTAAACCCATAGCAGCAGAGGGGGCTGGGGAACAACAATTGTGGCGTCCGTTTTTTTTTATTTTTGCGATTTCGAAGAAGCCTTGGTTTGCCAAATTGACGCATCTATAAAGTTGTACAGTTCGCCCCCTCTGCTGCTTCCGGTATTGAAATGGTATGAAGATCCTTGTAAAGTTTCTCCTCGGTACATGTTAATAATAATAATAAAAATAATAATAATAATAATAATAATAATAATAATAATAATAATACTGTATAGCGCCTAATCTTTAAAAGCTCTAAACGCTTTACACCATCAATAATGATATGACTACACTACAGAACAACAAATGAAAAAAAAACAATGAAATTAGAAAACATAAAAACATGCTGAAAATATATAAGTTACAAAACATGATTAGGTCGCTAAGTTTGTCCCTGAAGTCGAAACAGGTGAGTCTTGAGAGCACTCTTAAAAGGGACCACTGTGTCTTTGTGCCTAATTTCAATGGGCTATTCGTTCCACGTCGCCGGGCCCTGGTATGCAAACTAACGTTGTCAATATGACTTTGTTTTCACTTTGGGAACAATGAGTATACGATTATCAGAAGAAGAGCGTAAGGATCTAGGTGGTGTATACACATGGCTGAGGATGGATAGGTATGTTGGACTGGAGTCTGTCATTGAAATATAGCACAGAGAACAAATTTTGTGTTTGATTCTGTATCGAATTGATAGCCAGTGTAGGGTACAGAGCAGTGGTGAGATGTGCTCTGATCGAGGTACTCTAAAGATGATCCGTGCAGCTGTTTTTGAAGTTTCTGGAGTAAATATTGTGATGAACCAGGCAGAACTGAGTTATAATAGTACAGTTTTGAAAGTACTAATGAATACACAAGTGTTTTCGTGGCATCAACATAAAGATATTTACGAATGGAACTGATGCGTCTCAATTCAAGATATGCAGCCCTGCAGATGTTCATGACATGTTGGTGCAATGTGAGAGTACTATCTAGAGTAATACCTAGATTCCGTACTGACTGTGAGAATTTAATGTTCGTGTTGCTGATATTTATTGTCTGAGGTAAAGGATGTGAATGAGAAAGTCTTTGTGTTGTGATCAGAACAGCCACAGTTTTATCATCATTCATCTGCAGCTTGTTACATGTCATCCATGATTTCACATCAGAAATGCACTTCTCTACTCCATGGATGTTAGTATCAACTTCAGTTTGATGGCTAGACTTGTATATTTGCGTGTCATCAGCGTACAATTGGTGCGACACTGGGCGATGATCTATGCCACTTGAGAGCGACTGAGTGTACAGAATGAAGAGAACATGTCCAAGAACAGATCCCTGTGAAACACCATAACATACGTCACTGGGATGGAGTGTATTCCATTTGCAGATATAATTTGTGTCCTGTTGACTAAGTAGGACTTGAACCACTGTAAGGCTATATTCTGAATGCCAAATACATGCTGTAGATGGTGAAGTAATATATCATGGTCTATTGTGTCAAATGCTGCAGATAAATCCAGGAGAGTGAGGACTATAATCTTTCCACTATCCAAAGCAGAGAGAATGTCACTAAATACGTTCAGAGGAGTAGTTTCCGTACTGTGTCAAGGGCGATACGCAGACTGTACATTGCTATAAAGACTTTGAATTCAAATGAGATACAAGTTGAGTTAGAACAACCTTTTCTAAGATTTTTTTTATATGGATGGGAGATTAGAAACTGGGCGGTAGTTCTTTAAATTGTTATGGTCCAGTGTTGGGTTCTTTAGCAGTGGCTTTTCGATGACAGTTTTGAAAAATGATGGGAATTCCCCTAATGAGAGAGAGATATTAATAACATCAGTTAGTGAAGGCAATATTGGTTCTAAGCACTCAAACAGCAGTATTGTCGGAATTGGATCAAGTTCACAAGACTTTGGTGCACTTTTAATCACGATTGTCCGTACTAAATCTATAGAAACAGGTTCAAATGGTCCAAACAGTTGTCGCTGAAATTCTGCATCATACCTGTATGGTGACGAGTCAGTTGATATTGTGCTGTCAAGCGAATCTCTAATGGTTTGAACTTTGTCATTGAAGAAATTTGCAAATTGGTCTGGTAGGTCTAGTGGAGAGAAGGTCCTTGGAAGTGGTGTACATTTGTTTCGTGACATTAGTTTGTTAGTTATCTCGAAGAGCTCCTTGCAGCTGGAACTCTCCGTGATCTTAGAACTGTAGTGGGATGATTTGGCTAAATGGGCTATGTGACGTTCCTCTTAGCGGCTTCGTAGATCTGTTTATGAATAGTGAGTCTGGTGGAAAGCCAAAGCCTCTCTGCTTTTCGGCGATGTCTTTTAGCAGTGCGAAGCTGGTCCCTAACACTGCTATACCAAGGAGAACACTTTTTTTTATTGATACTCTGCATTTGGTAGCTGGGTCATGTTGTTCAAGCAATGAACGCATGCAGTTATCAAGTTGTTCCGCTGTTGGATGTAAGAAAGTTGTTAGGTTTTCTTGGATGTCATGCATGAATTTGGTTCTATTTATCATACGGAGATTTCTCTTAGTAGCAATTAAAGGTGGAGGGTTAGGGACTGATACGTCGAGATGGCATACAATGCAGAGGTGATCCGATGCAAGTTCGTGGGATACAAGAGTTGATTGCACAATATTATGATCAGGTCTATAAAGAAACCAGTGTAAAATGTGACCATGTTTATGGGTAAGTTGGTTAACTGGCTGTTTAAGATTGAAAACATGAATGGAATCTAGGAGTTTTGACGTGTTTGGTTTACCAGGACAGTCATAGTGAAAGTTGAAATCTCCAAGAATAATTAGGTTGCCACCTATCGAATTTCCATACTCTAGAAGATCTGGAAACTGCTCCAAAAAGAGAGATTCAGTCAGCTTGTGTTTTCTGCTAGGAGGAGAACGGTAGATACAAAAAAAATGGACTGACCTTTGTTCCAGTGTGAGCGTTGTTTGGACTAGTTCAAACGATATGTGGCAGAAGTTGAAGGTTGTGTTGTACTTGAGGCATTTGATCATGGAATTCTTTGTAATTACAGCAATTCCACCTCGGCGAGAGTAACGGGGGAACGACTTGATGGAGTAATCACTGGGTGTTAAATCTGGACACTTACATTCATCACCTACGGAATGTAACCAAGTTTCTGTCAGGAAGAAGTCGTCAATATTCTGTTCATTGATAAAAGTAACAATTTCTGTGCGCTTTTTCGGTGATCCTACTGATTGAGCGTTGAATAATGCAATACGTAGTGGTATCCCTGGGACAGTTGACACAACGGTTGACGATTTAAGAGGAATTTGAACCAGGTTATTGAAATTAACGGCAGAATTTTAAGTTGTTTATCCGTTACGGGCGAAAGGGAGATAACTGGAATCCTTCTTCATGTTCTACGCCGGCCGGCTTTGAAAGAACGTTTCTTTTTTCGCTTCCGTTTACATTTAAGAAATTATGAATGAATTCCCAGTTCGTTCAGTCTTGAGCACAATGTAGTATCTAGAACCAAGGTGTGGTCATTTAATCGAATTAATGACGATTCGTCGTAGTGTAAGCGGTCACGCGACGGCGGTTTATTAAAAAACAAATTACGTCTCAACAGCGGGACAAAACAGTTGAGAAAAAATCCAATTGCTCTCGCTTCCAACACTAGGAGATGAACCAACACACACGAACGGAACAGCCAATGCATGATGAAACACAACAATGTAGACGATGACAGAGAACAAGCAAAATATCACAAATATAGTACAAATTTGGAAGCCCACTTTCAAGCAGTCAAGCGAAGGCGTCCATCTTTTTAAAGATCAAAGATGTTGAGCACACTGTGAAAATATTTAAATAATCGAATTTAGCAGATTATTGAGGCTATATCATAATAAATTGGTAATCTGTCATTGGAACGATTTGATTTGATAACTAGTAAGAAAATAAATCTTACAGAACTCTGACTGACTAAATCAGGGCATGGTGTAACTTGAGAAAAAAATCATCATACTCAGCTAAGTATCGGTGACTAAGTTGGGCAATATTTGCGTTTAATATGAAGATAAAAGAGCTAGGGTTCATTAGTATTCACTACATAGCTTTCATTCAAAATGAGTTATTTCATGCCTTATGTTTTAGCTTTCATTCAAAACGAGTTCTTTCATGCGTTATGTTTTAGCTTTCATTCAAAACGAGATCTTCCATGCGTTATGTTTTAATCACAACATGCATTTACCAACAGTAAAGAAAGATAGTCTTACTTTGAAACTTAATCTGAACATAGTCTAGCATGATCAGACAGAGCTAAATTATTTGGTCGACATATATCAATGATAGATCGGTTATCAACCAGTGAATCGAAGTCATCATTTACTACTGGGATTGCCCATATTAGCTTCGGTAGAAAGGTTGTACGAATTCATTGTGACTTATTCCGTCTGGCCCCTATAATGTCTTGTATAGAGAATGATTGCAAGGAGAAACTTTTCCAATTCGCGACATTCGATGCTTTTTTATATTTGCATAAAAACAAATCAAGTATTTTAACGAAATTACTTAGTAAAAGTCCTCATATTTCTGAATCATACGTTGGAAAAACTAGACCAATACAAATAACACAATAATTTCCATGCAATATTAGTTTTAGTAGATCATGAATTTATACCAGTATTTATTAAGTGTAAACAAAATTTTAATTGTTTGCCGAGTATTTTGCTTATTTAATTTGCATTGCTTGTTTTTTTTTTTAAATAATGATTATAATATTATATTAATTAAGAAATTAGTTACTACCCTTACAAAAAAGAAACAAGCCCGCCTCCCCCCAATCCAACATTAATAAAAAGGAAAACAAAAGCTCAAAATAATTATGCTGCTGGTCTTTATGAATAGCTGGTGCTGCTTTTAGAGAGGATTTATGAGGGTAATAAAGCAGCTTTGAGTCTATTCTATGAAACTTAAAATGAAATCAGTGTTACAATCAATTAAGATACTAATTATAGGTACGATATCGAAGGTAACCCTTCCGTGTAAATGCCCTGTATTAGAGCCCTGCAAGAATGCCTAACTGTTTTATGGTAATTATAGTTTGTTTTGTGTGAAGGAATAGAAACAGAATGTAGAATACTCTTCACTACATGAGCAGTTGTATAATGTTTATGGAAATCATACAAAAAGTAGAAAGATTGTATTCATGTAAACGGAATAATACTAAAGTAATCCTTTTGATCGAAATAGATATAGGACTGATACTTATCGGAAAGCATATATATGTGCTCTTTTAAGGCTGACTTTTATTGCTGGATATAACTACATGACGACCAGTTTTCAGTATAATTTATCATTTAATTTTTTTAATGCGCATGCGCAATGGATTGTCTTCAATTTGCGCATGCTGTTGTTTCGATACTGTCTGAAGGTCACAAACAAACAGCCATTTATTAGTATCGCAAGGAAGAGATCTTCTTAAGGTAAGTTGGAAACGGTTAAATACACTTATTAACAAGTATGCTGTGGATGATTTATATATGAATCGTGACGATCCCATGCAACGCTAAATATGGATTCATATTACACGGACAATTTCAGATCTCATGCCTGAAACTTCATCATAAATATCTGTCCTGGATAATTTAAATATCTACTCATCTTCCACGGCTAGTAGTCCGAAAACTGATTTTATGTATTTCTAAATGGATACAGTCTGCAAAAATTCTCGTGAAAGAAAGTAGTCGCATGTAATAATAATTGTCGGAATGGTCTTTGGATGTTGTCGCTGGAGGTAAAATTATACTTTGATAATCTTGCGAAGAAAATGAATAAAAAGTCTTATAGTAGATACATTACCTCTTTGTATTGATCCCATTGGCTACATATTGATATTGGAAGATATAATGAATTTCACCCGCATTGTATTCTTTGACCACATATTTAATCTGCACTTTATTGTTAATTTGATTTTGAAATATTTTTTAATGTCATTATATTCTATGGATTAATATATGTTCGACTCGACCTTGTCCAAAATCAAGTTCACTTTACAACTGACGTGAATCACTGATTAAAAAAAATTCTGTAAAGAACTGTCACAGAATTAGGCGAAAATTGAATTTATTTTTTTTCTAAAATTACAAACTAATTTCACCATTTTTTTTTGTTTCGTCGTACATGCGTTACCTGGGGTGAATAAGTTGTTTTCTCCAAGGTAAGCGGCGTGTAACGATTTGCATGTGCCTGACTTCGAATCACATGAAGTCCGGAACATTAGATTCACGGGGTGCACGGTAATTTTGCCGTGATTTCTGCTCACCTATTTGAGGATATATAAGGCAGAATATTTCTGATAAATATTACGGGACCAAAAGTATCTTATCACAGGAAAGATAGCTCGTCATACTATCGCCAGCCAAAGGGCTGATAACGTCTCTGATATCGTAGCTGAAATTGTTGCTGATTTGTTGCGGAACATCTCTGATATCGTAGCTGATTTGTTGCGGAACATCTCTGATTTGTAGCTGAACGTCTCTGATATTGTAGCGGAACGTCTTTGAATTATAGATGAATGTGATTGATTGTGCCGTAATTGTGCTGTTTAATTGTACGATCGAATTGAGGTATCTGACTGTCTGTTTGTCGGATTGTCGGTCCGTCTACATCTGTCGTGACGTGTAAATATCCGGAAATCTAGAAGTCCGAGTGTCGGAGCTGTCTAGAAGTGTAAACATCCGGGGTGGCATCTAGGGTATTGGGGAACGTTGGTTCTAGTAGATGTTGTATGCTGTCTGTACGTATAACTGTGGTGGATACGTGAAGGGCAAACGGCCGATAAAAGTATTGTTCAACCCTAGGTATTAAGGGAAACTGGGCCGCGATTCAACAGTTGGTGAATCGTACGGTTATACAGGGTCGAGACACATATGTGTGTTGCAATTGTAGTACAATTGAATACATTGTTATATTTACATAGTTACTTCAAATCACAGTAGTGTTTCAAGGGATTACATGAATCTCAATAAAAGTTAGCAACTTGATTAAATACATGTATATGTTCTTGCTAGTTGTCGCAATCCATACGTGCGATAGTATAGTTTGATGTTTTGTATTTGTTATCGTAATTTATACTTGCGTTAATATAACTTTTGTAAAGGTTCCTTGGATCTGTGTATAGTCCAAGAGATTCCTTTGTATCTGTGTTTTATTTTGTATTAATATTTAATTTATTCATGTATTGTGAATGGTTGTGAGTGTAATTGTGGGTTGAACGCATGAGTTATTGTGTTGATACATCATTATTTTTCATTATTAATTTCAATTCATAAATTTATATTTTTTTTCACATTTTGTGTTTGTGTTGTTCATTTAATCCACCATCCTCTCAGTAACAATTCTGTTACAAACTAATGCATAGATAATAATGAGTATGGATTTAATATTATGATTATCAATAGAAATAAAGATGTTTATCTTGTTATGAATCAAGGACATTGTGTTTTCCATGTTCTCTATTTTAATTTAAGTAACAGACCTTTTAATTATCACTAAGATTTTATCTAATAAACATTTGGTAACTTCAGTAATGAAATGTTCCATTAGGTAATGATTTTGGTTTCTTTACAAAATACTGATTTCGACCTGAGGTCATGTAGAGGACTATATAATCTTGTCACTGGAAAAATCATTTATTGTTGTTTTACGATCAGAGCAGACACTTTTATTATTATTGTTTCCATGTTTCTGTTGGCTGTAATTTATTTATTTAAATAATTTAATTGAAGTAATTCTTTTCTGCAAATACAAGGTGCTCAAAGTATTATTAGAAACAGAGACTTAGATTTATAGTAACGTTTCAAATAATGATATATTGTTGGATTGTATAATTGTAAGTCAACAAAAGACTATTGATAGATTACTACGACATTTCGAGAGTTGAATGTATTATAAATATCACTAAAGTTTTAAAAAAAAATATAATCATTAAGATTGTACAAAAATTCACAAATTATTTGGGATTTATTTCGCAAAACCTTAAGTTCATTTTACATTTTTCACTTTGTATTATAAGGTTATACACCATTTGCTGAATTATGCAAAATGTATTGGTTCTCACTCTTTTCTATTATAGACCATAGAGCCGTTATATGATGAATTTATCCAATGAAGAAATTCAACAATAGTATTATATCATTTTGGTATATTCTATGTGTGTATATTGGTATTGCATAATATGTTCGATGTATCTTTGGGTGTTATACAATATGGTGATTAGTTGACTTATAAGTGTATGATCAATTAAACCATCGACAATAACAACTCATATTTAGCTGATAAAGTTGTAAAATAGCAATTTCTGACAAGATATAACTCAAAACAAGAAAAATATAGTTTGATAGCTGTATATTAGATTTGTACTTGGTGATTTTAGTTAACTGTATAAATGCTATTGTCAAACACTAACACTATACTTTTGTTCTTTACATGATTCCTAATGTTATGAATTTTTATGTATTTTTGAATGTTTTTTTGCCACAAACAAGAATTTCAACTTATAGTTATACATTCATTTGGGGATAACATCCATCATTTGTGGATAACATGTTTATACAGCTAACATATATATATATATATATATATATATATATATATATATATATATATATATATATATACATATCTTCAATTTAGCTTCACCATACTTCGTAAGGTTTGAAAGCGAATAAATTTAATTTTCCGTCATTTGATAAAAGCCTAATCACCAAAAATACAGTGCTGACATGCGTTTGTAGGCATAAATAATCGTGCTGCATACATGATCCAATTATTGCAAGTAGTTCTGGTTATTGTCGGGAAGAATGACAGGCAGGATGTGCGTGTGACCGAGTCCTTGTGCAGCGCTGACTGCTGGACAGATCCGCCTCATCATCACTAAACTCAACATCGGCATTCAGCCCAAAAGACGTCCACACGGAAGGAAGACTGAACATAACCTAGATGAAATGCACTGTTACTAAACAGTCTCTTGTGGATGCCCTGGAAGAACGGCTGAAATTCATCCTTCTCGACAATCAGATTGTGGAGACCGATTGGGCGGAATTTAGCACAGCTTAGGATATCCCAGGACACTTAACTAGAAAACTACAAGACTGGTTTGCTGAACACTGCGACGAGATCAAGCAGATGCTAAATGAGAAACACCTCCTCGTTCTAACCTACCTCAGCAACCCCAAGTCCACCTGTAGGAAGTATGCGTACAACATACGCCGAACTGTATAGAAGAAGCAGCGGGGGGAGGAAGGGGGGACAGACCAACTTTGTAGGCGTCAACGAGGCTTCCTGGCTTGCTCCTCGTTAATATTTAATAGAAAGGTCTATTTGAGAAACTGAGGCTTCCTAGTAAATATTTAATAGAAGGGTCGATTTGGTAAATTAAGGCTTCCTCGTAAGGGTCCATTTGGCAAAAAAAAGACGCCAGCGTCGTTGGAACTCCCCCCCCCCCCATCTGCTGCTATAGGTTAACAATTCTTTACGATGAAAATCGCTACGATGAAAGTCCTTAGGATTTTACAAACAGACTAATTTGTAAAACCTCACCTCTTAAATCAATTAGATTATTGGACTGATCAGTGAGTCTGAAATTAATTCTCGTTAACGAATTATTATGACATCGCATATAGACTGGATTAGTTGGATCCTCAATAATTATAAATCCTGGAGGAGCTCTTGGGGCAAATGAATATAAAATATATCCCTGCTGAGCTTGATTGGATCGTTCGAGATTTATTTGATAGCTTCCTTCGATAACATCACATACTAAATTAAATGCAATCACTGAGGATATATTCACATTTTGAGGAGCAATATGTCTGCCGCCTCCGTCTGGATCGTTATTATGTTTGAGTATTGTTGGTGGTGGTTGCAATTTCTTCCACGCGGCGAGTATTTGGTGGAAGTACTCATCGAGGAGATCATAGGTTAATTTTTTTTTAGTTCTGGAACATTATACTCAGGAAACTTAAATGTCGGAATATCTTCTACACGTATATTGCGTGTTCTTGCAAATTTTATTCTCTCAGAACCGTCCTTGGCATCTAATACTCCTTGAATAAGTCGCATATTGAACAATTCCATATCGTGTACAATTTGATTTAATATTTCCTTGTATTTGATAATTGAAGTTTTCGACGATTGTTCTTGAAAACTCTGCTGTAATTTATATAAATGATTCTTACGTTCTCGTTTAAAAGCATTAAGAACTCTCGAGATTTGATGTGAAAGAAGTTCGACCCAACCACCATCTCGCTGTCCAATGATCCATTTTTCATTATAATAAAGAACAGGCTCTGTTAAAAGTCTCGTATAAACACCGTCGATTATTCTAGGGTTAAATTCATGATATGATTTATTGTCTGTGACATAATCAGATTTTTTTTGGTTCAGGTGGTATATTAACGGGTTCTTGTCTAGGTGGTATTTCAGGCCATACCAGTATTGTCCTTATAGAAATCTGATAGATATCTACGACATAATTGGGCGAGTTTATATCGATCGCAGATGATAGTGTTGGCTTATGAACTGTTATAGCGATTTTCGATTCTGTTCCGGTAATGGATTTTATTCTACGCTGGAATTCAGCATTAATTTGTTCGATTTGGTATGACCCAGATGGCAGTGAAACAACGTTACAGTCTGGAGTTCCATCAGGTTTATTCTTATTCGCAAATACCAAGGAATTATTCGGTTGTTGACCGCCAAATGCTACCGACCTAATATTAGGCCAGCTGTGATACACTCGTAGCTTTGCTAACGCGATCTCCTTCACGGGAATCGGAATAGGGAAATTCACAATGAATTCAGGATTTGTTGAGGTTATTGATATGCTGGTCTTCACCGGTGTGGTATTTTCCGTTATTTGTTGAATTGGTTCGGTATTTTTTAATATTCGTTGAAGTAGTTCTTGCGGTGTTGTCATTGTTATTATATTCATGTTGTATTTCTAATTTTGATATCGCGGAATCATAAATACTTACCATCGCTGAGAACTCACTATCTGATATAAATGTATCATCGAGTGACGATGATATCAACGAGGATAATTGTGAGTACGCAGTTGATACAACATGAAATTTAATTATGTAATCTTGCAGTTTACGCTGGCTGCATGATGATATTTTTTTTGTTATTATTGAAATAATTTCCGCAATTGTTGTTGCCGCTGATATACAAATTGGAACAGCTATCGGAGCAATCATTGTCACCGAGGATAGCATTATACCAGCTCCGGTGATTACACCACTCACAGAGTACACAGTAACATCAACTGCGGTGATTCTTCGTCGGTATTTTTTTTATTTTTGTTTGATACTCCTCAGATCAGTAGATGTCATCGTGAATTGTTCAGTTGTATTCTTGTCGATGATCGTTGATATCGGATTATTGACCCCAGATGAACTTGTTGACGAAATATTAAATTGAGTTGGCGTCACTAGTGTTAATCGATAAATACCCTTGACGGTTGCAGTGATACTTAGCTTTTTAGTGGATGGTGTCCACGCAAATGATCCGTGTTGAATTGTGTATACTACGTTATTGGTTCTCTCATGAGGAATATTTGTTTTTTCAAGTATTTTTATCATCTTCGGCATATCATCCTTGATAATATCATTGGTCGTTTTAATATCGGTGTTGATAGTTTCTATTTGCCGATTAATCGCGGCTATTTGATCTAGAGAATTTTTTATATCCGATAGTTTCATTGTGACCGTCGGTAGATTTCCAAAAAATTCTTCAACAACTTTATTTCGAAATGCATTAAAATCTTTTTCATGCTTCTCATACTTGTTTTCAAATTGATCAATTTTATAATCAAGCTCAATTAATCTATCCATGGATTTTTTTTATTGATGGTAAATTCGGTGATATCACCGCTGGTTCGCCGAAGAAAGCCATAATTGATTTTAATTCGTCATTGATAGTCTTTATATTTTCCATAGAGATTTTTATTAATGATAAATTCGGTGATGTTGTCGCTGGATCGCCAAAAAAACTCATCGTTGAGAGTTTTTAAATTATCTGTAATCGTCGAAACGAGTACGCCCGGTTTTAGTTTACCCCGATCGGAAAATAATGCAACGGTGTTCTCAGTTACGCCGCTTTATTTAACTAAAATATCATCCAGGGAAACATTACTAGTTTTCAATTTACTCTGACGATCTTAAAATATAACTATTTCATTGGGATCAACACTTGCTAAGTTCAACATCTCAGCTATTTCATCTTCGATTTTTTTTTTATATCACCGGTTGCAGATATTTCTTCAGTTGGTTTCTTCAGCGCTGATAAAGATCTCCCCCAAATATCAATCGTGTTATTGTAAAACTAATTATTTCTCTAAAATCTCTTCGATTTCCAGCGATTACTAGTGTAATTTACGACAACATATGGTGGTTTTTCAGATGTTGAAATAGAATCAAGGACGTTTAATACTTCGCTGCCACATATTGGTGGGTCATTTATTTGTTGTTTTGGTAGCGTAGAATACCAACGATGAGTTTTTAAGCGGTTTATATAACGCATAATTTCTTTAGGCGGCGCAAATCCATACGAATCGAAATAAAGGATTACACGTGGATCAATCGTGTATGCAACCCAGTGGGTTCCGGGTCCGGTGTTGTTATAGAGATTAATGATGCCGGTTGCAGCGTTGTTTGGTTGTGTCGGCAACTGATCTTTCATAAAGACGCCTCTGAAGTTTTTAATTGCTAGTTTTTTTTTAGCAGCATCAAGTAAATCTAAATTGGACATAGGAGTCAAAGATTACTCAACTAGTAAACCGGTCCTAGTATCAGGCCTTTTCCGCTGTACCATGAATACGGGGATCCTGGTAGTCTTAGACCCTTTCCCTTATTTTTTTTATATCCCTTCCCAGTTACTTTCTTTAGTGCCATTCCTTCCACGGTACCAAAGGCTCCTAACGGCGCCGCTTTAGCCACCGCTGGGGCCGCTGAAGCAATCAACGCTGGTAACGCAGCTAACAACGGAAATATACCGCCGGTCTTTTTCATATTGTCGATTGCAGCCGCAAAAAGTTTAATTCGAATTCATTTTTAATTTTCGAGCGCGGCACTAAAATGTTTTGTTTGACGATTTGTCAGCGACAATTTATTTCCCCCGCCTGTCATCTGATTGGGTTTCAGCGTGATCGTAGTTCCGCATTTTCCAGTTGTTGATGATTGTAGTATCTTAATCTGATTAGGAGTTAACGTAACACTAATAACATCATATGGCATTTTATTGATAACAGATTGATCTAATTGTTACATATTTTCCACTGGTGCATCTATCACTCTCATTCTTCCGCCAACACCTTCGAGTAGCATTGATTTGTCGCTGAGAATGATAGCAACCGCTCTATAATTAACACCACCAGGGGGGTTTACACGAGCTCTACAGTGTATATCAACGACGGATTGTCTTGTTAAATCAAGATGTTCGAACGTAAAGTAATAAATTGGATATAATTTTTTAAAATCATATTGTGATATTTGCAGACCAGTATCAACATTTTGATCGCGTGCCATATATGTCAACAACCTGTGTTACACGCGTGCAATATAAATGTTTTCGTAATCAAGTTGTATATCCTCGGATGGTTCTCGTTGGCTGTTTATTCTCAGCGAGACTTCATTGACACCTAATTTATAAAATATCGTATGACTACGTGTTTGACTGTCTAATCGCGCTCTATTTTGTAGCACAAGAAATATATGACGCGGACTTGATATTCCTTGTCGCGCTGCCAAGTGCCATGTAAATGTACCATTAATATTAGAATCTATAGTATCTGTGGACACCGATAACCAACTTATCAGTGATTTTCCTCCTTGGTCCATAAATGATAGTAATCGCTCCTCTGTGGTAATTGATGGAGTTATTACTGGCATCCACAGTGATAGTTTTGATACAATAACTTTACCGACAGCAGCAAGACCAACTTCATCACCACGCCAGATTGCATCATCATCAGTACCCTTTCGCACGAGTACTACCGTATGCTTTGCTCCATAGATGACTTTTCGGACATTTCTTCAGAATCCAAATATATGATGTAGTGGAATCGCGCATGAAAATCGTCGACGCTTTCCTTGTAGCATTGATTTACGTGTTGCATATCCTAGGTTGTAATTAGGGTTAGAGTCTCAGACATTATCAAAGGCGGCTGTTTGTCTAGCTCTGTGTTCATAGGTATCGGGTTGGTTGGGACCAGATGCAGTATCTTGTGGTGTCCGTATTTTAATATACGGAGAGTGATTAGCGTGGTCAGTAATATCCTTAGCGAACATCATAGATGGATCTGCCGATCTTGTGTTATCGTCGGAGTATCTTGCTAACCTTATTATTATTGTTGTGGCAACATCAACATCATTCTCAATGGTTTCAATTTCTTTTCCATCAATGAGATATCTAGCGATAGTAAATAACGCCATGATCCGATTATTGACAAAACCAACTTGGAGAATTGGGTCATTTGCGTATGGTGTATTAGGTGCAAAATCTGTTACAAGTTCTCCTTCTACTTCGATAAACGCTTCACACGGTAAAAAGTATTTACTAGTATCATGAACCTGAAGTTCGATTCTTGATCGAAGATTTGGTTGTATTGCATGATAGGCATAAAATTGATAATCGCGTACAGAATCATCCTTGCGCACTGGGGCGTCCATATCAAACGCTGGATCAGGTGACCGTTTGAACATTTTATTATATATTCACTTTGATTTATCAAAGTCTAAATCATCGACGTCAACGACCCCGTCGTTGTTTAAAACCACTTCCCGCTATCATATTTGCGGTTGTTATCTTGGGCGTTAGTCACCAGCGACGCTAGTTTCTGATCCACTGCGTTATTTATTATTTTACTAACACTTGCGGACATTTCCGCTATAGATGGTAACGGTAACGACGGAGTCGTCAATGGTGGTTTCCTTCGCCGTCGAACTAGCGCTGTTAGTTTATCCTTCGCGGCTGAAAAAGCTTTTTCAGCAAGATCTCTAATAGCACTAATACCCTTATCACGAATAACATCAATAGCTTTCATCGATAATTGTTTTGGTAGTGGTGCCACTTTTGGAGCCATTCTTGCAAATAACCCTGCAATGGTATCACCGAGACCATCACCATAGTACGCTCTATAAACTGGAAACCGTGAGTTTACTACATAGACGCTGGTACGTTTGTCATGGTTGTAGTGTATGATCATCTTATTTAAATGATATGTATGTAATGCGATGACTTCGTCATGAGATTAGTCGCTGTGGTAACCATGATGGTGAAAATCCGTATGATTTTCCATTAACTCATCAATGAGATCTCGATATATATCAATATTCATGATACCACCATGAAATCACCACCTACATATATCAGCTGCTTCATTAATTATTTCCGGTGAGTTATTTCCAGCTCGTTTCCCTCCTATGAGAACTTCTAATCGTGCTATATCACTGAGAATATTACCAGGATAACAAACTAGACCACTACCTGAAATTCCACTCCCAGAAAATCCCTCCCCGCTACTATAACCAGTTGCACCCTGTGTATTTCTTTCTTGACTTTGTAAATAATTAAGAAGTTCATCTTCATCATCTTCGCCTCGATCAGATGGTATATACAATGGTTCAGGTGGTAGTTGTTGTTGAGGTTCTTCTTGTTTTTTTCGTCTTCATGTTTGTCTCCGTGTTGGTGTTGGATGTTTTCGCTCTTGTCGTTCTTCTATTTCTCGTTGTCGCTCTTCTATTAGTTCTTTTTTATAATTACTGATTCCCTTTTGAAATTCCTTATACCCCAACTCTTCCTTATTCAAACGACCAATCCCTTTCTTTATTTTATACAAATAATCACCCCAATCATTACTTGATATTCTATCATCCTTATACTCGTCCTTTAAAAAATCTTTTTTTGAATTATAGCTTTTAGCAGCAAAATCACCAAAAGATAATCCTTTGATTTTAATAATTGAATTTTTTGTATTGCTGTTTTAGCCTCATCTTTAAATTTATCCACGAGAGAAACATTGGTTTTTTTCGGACCAGGAGGTGGTTTTGTTAACAGTTTTCAGTTTCCGTTGCTATTTTTTCAAGTATAGGAAGTATAGGAGCTTCTTTTCTTGATCCTTCTTTGGGGACATCTCCGTACATAGCTCGCTCAGTGGCTGATATTACCCCTTTTGTTGCCGTAGTTATCGGTCTAAATAAATTTTCATTTCCGGCTGAAAAGCCAGTCTGAAGACTCTGTCTGGCTTGTAATTTACTTCTGACAGAGTCGCGTATTGGCAAGAATTTCCTAATTGAAGTCAATCTCTCTCTCGCTAGTCTTGTAGTTAATGCTTCGTTGACCATTATTGAAACAGTAAAGCAATTTCCAATTTGAATCTCGAAGAGATTTTCATGAAAAATGTAGTGATTTTGTCATCATCAAATAATTCCTACGTTTTAACCCGACTCAGATAGAGAAGCATCAATGAAAAATAACAACAAAATAAAAACACTCACTAAAATATTTTTCAGTTAATTTTCTTCCTCGTAGCAACGTGTTTATTGATTAAAGCCGGTATTGATTATACAGTTGGGCGCACATACCTTCCATTGTATTTGCAACATCTGTCCATGCAGTGCGAGAATTTTACTAACGCGCTATACATGTCAAATCGTTAGTTATACAACCAGTGGTACCCAGCGGTTTTTTTTTCATTTCTTGAATTAACACCCGTATGTTTCTAATCTTCGAATCAACCTCCTTTTTCAATTCGTAATCCCGGCCCAATTCTTTTCGTATTCCTTCCACGATAATAGTAAATAACGGGACAAACACACTTTCGTCACTACAAAATGCAAGAGAATCGCGAATAGAATTCTGGATTTTTTTTAACAGCGCATACTTCTTTGGCAGCATATATTTGTTAGTTATAATACCGTATTCTATTTCTTGAAAGTCAGACATAATTTGGTCAGGGATTAAATTAATAGATAATGTAATCGTTTGGTCTTTCAATTTTGAAATCTCGGATATAATCCTATTCATATTTTCAGAATTCATATATGATAATACATATTTCTAATACAATATATATATATATATATATATATATATATATATATATATATATATATATATATATATATATATATATATATATATATATATATATATATATATATATATATATATATATATATATATTTATATTTTCAAAAATGAATCCCGTTCGTAGTAAGTTGTTTTACCATCTTACTCACGCCAAGGGATATTATGCGATGATATATGAACCCCGTTCGTGGTAAGTTGTTTTACCATCTTACTCACGCCAAGGGATATTATGCGATGATATATGAACCCCGTTCGTGGTAAGTTGTTTTACCATCTTACTCACGCCAAGGGATATTATGCGATGATATATGATGATGAACCATGTCCGTGCTAAGTTGTTTGATCATCTTCGTACGTCCAGAGATATTATGCAATTAACCCCTTTTGGAACCTCTTCGGTGTATTTACATCGAAGACGCCCAGAGGTTACATATACAACAATACATCTCATAGGGTCTAGCCAGGTGTTTTCACATCTAACCAGATCCAGAGTTATCACGAAGCATATTCCCCTAAGAGTGAATCTTACTCGTCAAATAACGGGTTAGAATCACAAGAGGATATGTTTAGCGAATGGACAGCACAAACAATATATTATCACGAAGCATATTCCCCTAAGAGTGAATCTAACTCGTCAAATAACGGGTTAGAATCACAAGAGGATATGTTTAGCGAATGGACAGCACAAACAATAGATTATATAGGACGGTACATTTACATATATATACAACTCCAAATCGAGTTTTTATGGAAGTTGTATAATAAATAAATGCATGGATATATACAATGAATGAATGGATGGATATATACAATGAATGAATGATAAGGGACAGCACAGGGGACAATACGACATATAACATTAAATGAATGGATGGATATATACAATGACAATGGATAATAAGGGACAGCATAAGACAATACTACATATAACATTAAATGATGGATGGATATATACAATGGATGAATGATAAGGGACAGCACAGGGGACAATACGACATATAACAATGAATGAATGGATGGATATATACAATGATAATGAATGATGACACTCCTACATTCAAATTGCAACCGCATATACCCCCCACAAAGTCACCCTGGGTTGAATGAAAAAATCATTCACACCACGGCTCGGTGTGGTTGGTATAGTAGTTGCAATTTGAATTTCGGAGGTGCCTACGCCCCAATTAAAACCATCTGTCGGCACCGTTGGCAATAATGCCTGTTATGGGTTTCGAACCATGACCGCCAGTATGGCACCGCGACACGTTACGATTGAGCTAACGTCTTATATACGGTATATGTTTTTGAATATAATATGTAGGTAAGCTAATACAATCAATAGCGAACAGGTGTGATGTACAATGCATGACGTCAATGGATCGATCACAAGCCACAATTGACTGAATGAACGAATCTATATATCTTTTGTGTATGAAACAAAACCGACTTCTTAAAAGAAAAAATATACAATTATTTGTAAAACACTACGTATTTGATTCGTTTTCGTACAAAATAGATTATATTTCCACTGAGCTAACGGTTCTTATATACGGTATATAATATATAGGTACGTTAATACACAATGAATGGATTACAATGAATGACGTCAATGGATCGATCACAAGCCACAACTGACTAAATGAACGAATCCATATACCTTTCGTGTATGAAACAAAACCGAATACTTGAAAGAAAAAAAAACACAAAATAAGGATAAAAATACAATTATTAGTAAAATACTACATATTTGATTCGTTTCTTTACAAAATATATTATATTTCCACTGAGAAATAATCGGGAAAACCCATTGAGATCAATAACTCTTTCATAAGCCGTAAACATACCTACACGAGTTATCTCCCTTGGTGTAAAAACATGATTTAAACATATGAAAATTGAATCTTTTGTCCAGTCCTTTTTGAAATAGCTGATCGATAAATTCCCTCTGCTACTTTTCGTACTGAGGGTACACAAATATCAAAATATCTACCGGCTTCATTCATAGATTGGAATATTTTTTCTTCGTTGGTTACTGTATTAAAAGATTTTACGGGTCTTTTTCCAATTGATTTACAAGTACCAGTTTTCCTGAATGCAGTATTCTCACTCTTTGTAACAATTCGTAAATTATCCAATTAGTTATTCCGAGGATTAGAATCAATGTGATCAACTACAAAACCATCTCCGATCAATCCATTAAATACCTCGAAGACGACAGTAATATCTCTTCTCTCCAGCATTAAACCTCAAATACCCCACACCATCGTCAGAACCAACTGGCTTCTTCAATCTTCTGTGTCTGACAATACCATCACGGGACGCTTCATAATTGGGAATCACGGGATGTGGTTGGAATTCTTGGTTCATTTATATACTATACTATTGTTTGTCTAATTCATTGTTTGGTTGAATTGTTACATTACTTGGAAATCTATCAATGTAGTCTTGGGGTGTTCTTATAACTCGGTCAGGGACGCTGACACAGTCAGAGGTAGAGTCATTGATGGAATTCTTAGTTCGTTTATCATAGTAACGTTTCAGCTCTCTGTATCGCTTACCACCACAACCGAGACACAACTGTGATATTCCTTTCACACCATCCCCACATAGTATGCAGGGTAAAGGCCCATAACTCCCGTTACGTACACTTTGCATATGATACCCACATAATTCATTTCTGCATGATTTGTTACACGGGATTACTGATCAAATCATAAGCCATTTGCAATGATTCATTATATATAAATTCTCTATTTAAATACTTTTCATTATAATATGAAGGAGTTCGAGAGATTATCAAAAATTACGCCTTGGAAAAATACCAAAATTCAATCTCGATATTCAAAATTCGTGATAGAACCACAAAAAGTAAAATTCGAGATTGTTTTAATGAATTCAAGCGCGATGGAGCATCTCATTGTTGGTCGGCATTTCGAATTGATGGTAGTGTTGATGCTACCATGAACGTTAGAAGCGCAGCAGTGATAATCTCACATTTTGGGCGAGAAAGGTATTTTTTTGAAAAAAATTCATTGTCCGTTCAGACACGGGAGATTCGATTATTCGGGATAAATACGAACCCATCTTGAAGGATAAAAGAACTGTCACTGTGATTCAAGATTCTAAACCACGAATTCTGACTGGAATTGACAAACCGTATTACGAGAGATCTTATCCTGTAACAGCAGTTGTTTATGGGATATATCCGTTAAATGATAAACCGAGTATTGAAAAACTAAAACCCATGAAACTATCATCGCTGAATTGTGTAGCAGAACGAATATTAGAACACTTCACAAATGCGTTGCGTGGAAACAAATTGACTGATCTAAGACGTAAAAAAATAAACGAGTGGGGACTAACAGTGAAGGAGCGGGGGGCAACAATTCAAAATGTGGCAGAGTTAGAACGAATACTAAAATTCACAATATCAGTAATGACGATAACAGTCGAGATATTATACGAACCGAAATATAAATCGAGAGGAGCTCCAATCAAAATTATTGATCATAATGAACACGCATGGACATCTGCAATAACAATATTTCCACGGGATAGAACCATAAAATATATACCCGCAGAGTTCTCCGGAGAAGAGAAACTATTTGATTTTATTCACCAACTGAGTAAAAACGACCCTGTGTCAGTGTGGTTACTTCACAGTTTTGAAAACGAGGATGGTAGATTCGATCAATTTGTAAGACCCAATGGAGAATTATACCGCACTGAAGCCCTCCATGAGGCAATGAAAAAACTAGCTAGTAGATTTTCAACAGTGAACTCGAAGAGTTTCGACGACGAATAATTATTAACAAACTGTTTGGCAATTCCGTCGGTTGCAGCTCATTTTGCGAAAAAGAAAAACACGTGGAAACCAACGCGAGCTGAATTTCTCACAGACATCAAATCAAGTTGTATAGAATTTAACCACGGTGGATTATGGAATACAAAATACACCGCTGAAAATATAATTTCGGTTGATATAGTCTCGTGTTATCCGGCGAGTTTTCTCGGGTACGGAGAATGCGCTGAATACTTTAAACGATTTGGACATCCCACACACGAGATGGCCCGTGTTGCTATTAATGGGCCACTGCAAGATTTTGATTTAACCGGATTCGCTCGTGTGGTATCATTTGAATTGGGTACAGGACTTCATCCGTGTTGTTATGTTTGGATTTGTAGACATATCTCTGAAAAACAATGGATGCCAATAGTGCTGTTACGGTATATGATTGATTGTAACATGCTGATATCGTTGATTTTCAGTGAAGCGATTAGATCATATCACGCGCAGACTGAAGTCTGGTTACCACAACCCAATCTAGATATTATAATCAGCGAACAACTAAAACAGTTTCCCGATCTTGACGAAGAAAATATCGTGAAATGGTCCAAACAGCTATTTGAAGTTAGAAATAAAGACGCAAAGGATCTTGGTAGAAGAATATTTGGTAAATTTACTCAAGGTGGAAAATACGACAATACAAGATATTCTTCACGGTTGATTATAGATAGCGTCGAATACGATTTTATAATCGCGGATGTAACATCTAAGGGTATATATGTCGATCGTAAAGACGCTTTCTTGTCCGATGGAACCAAATTGGGTACAATTGTTACTTACAACGATGGATACAGTCTTCAGTATACACATTTGAGAGCGTCTATGCTGGCTTACGCTTCTATCAATTTATTTTCGATGATAAATAGATTTCCTGACACCGCAGTTAGAGTCGCCACTGATTCATTTTATATAGACGCGAAACACAGCGAAGCAGTGGCCGAAATTTACTAATTCTTAGGAGAGTTAGGGATCATGGAGAATTAAGCTGGAAATACCTTGTGATTATTCCAAATCAGCAGATGTTACGATTCAAGATAAATATTTGAAAAATAATCTAATATCAGAACTATCTAATGCACCGCAGATATTTGATCCAATATGTAGATATAAAACCAGCTACCTAAACGGCTGTGGCGGGTCAGGAAAGACGACTCGTGCGATTGAAGTATTTCGTGGGAAATCAAAACATGATTGTGCTAACACCAACACACAGACTTGCCAGAGAGATGAAACAACGGGGAATTAATGCCTGTACTTATCACAGTTTCTTTCGATGGAAAGGTGACGAATCGACTCCTGAACGAATGGGTGAGAAATTTATTCCTGAAGTCATTATTTGGGATGAAATATGCACGGTGTCATTAGATGTATTACAAAGATTTTTTGATTGGTTATTGTTAGTGAATACAAAAGTAATAATGTGCGGCGATAATGGCCAACCACCACCATTTGTTGGTTTATCGCCGCATGATTGGTTGAAGAATTTTGTAGACTATTATGAAGAAATTAATACTGATCATAGAGCATTTGATGAACAATTACGCGAGTTCAAAAAACTAATCAGATTACAACCTGATAGAATCCAATGTGAAATAGCGCGTGAAATAATTTCAGAAACCCCATTGAAAGATTTCTGGGAAGCGTGGAGACCAAATGATTTGATAGTAGCAAGTAGAAAAATAGTCAGAGACACACTTCAGATGAAGTTATTTGAAATGCATCAAGAAAAATTTGCAACACTTCCAGTACCGTTGTGTTATAGGCCTTCGGATACACGAAAACAGAATATTGAACTTGATATTCCAGGACAGCGTGAAAAGAAGAATTTAGTGTTAAATGATATTGTGTTAGTTGATATCAGCGTCGTCGAAGATGCATTGCGTGCTGATAGATCCCCATGGATGCTAGGTTACGCAGCGACGATGCATTCTTCACAGGGATTGACTATATCAGATACAGTTGTTTGGATGGTAGATAATCACATCGAGTGGTCAAGTTTAGTTTATCTCGCAGATTCCAGAGTACGAAGAATAAATCAGCTTCGAAGAGATGTTTTAGATGATAACGACACTACAATAAGTGATATTGTCAGCGATGCAGACTTGTCTTGAGTGCAACAGACGAAAAGGTGCTAGTTAAGACCATGCGGCGGTAATTGAGTATCCTCGGGTATCACTTGCAGTTGTTCACGAGTAAATCCGCGCTGAGGAGCGGTCAAATCCAGTCTATAGATTGCTGGTCTACGCGTAGATCGTGTTATATTAGATATTTTATGCGCGGTAATACTCCAAATAGGATCAATACCTCTTTTTGTGCCACCTTCGAGTTCTCCTGGTTCATATAAATACCTAACAGTGACATTACCGAGTATTGATTGTTTTGAAAAATCTTTTTGCGGTTGTACGGGTATATTCTTCTTTTTAATCGCGTTGTTAGGTTTCATGTTGATTGTTCGAGTAATATCGTTATTCAGCGCGGTAATCACAGCTGGTAATCTCTTGATCCATTCACGAGATCGTTTATCCTGGATGAATTCCTTTGCGTATTGATATCCAAATAACCGCTCAGCAAGTGTCCGATTAAATCGTTGAACAATGCCTGATCGCGGTGTAATGCAGTATGTCCTCGACGTAACGCGGTATTATGATTCTTCATCGTTGATAGAACCGCTCCCTGAAATTCCTTGCCAGGATCAACTTGTAATAGATTTGGCCAGCGCAGAGGACCCCTGCGATAAATCCTTTCAAATGTAGAAGCCACTTCAGCTGATGATTTTGTCTTTAACGGTTCTGCTTGTTTGTATCGACTAGCAACATCAACTACGGTTAACGCGTACTTGTAAAAACCATCATGCGGCAGAAATAATATATCAACCTGATGAACTTAATTAGGAACGGTCACATCAAAATGCGAGTAGTTAATTTGTTTAGGCGGCGGTAGATAAATTTGCCATATCGCCTGTTTGGATAACCAATTAGCCGCCGTAGTATATTTCACCTTCGCGGCGCTAGCGAGTTTATTGATTGCTATTTACCCCTCCAGTATCCTTTTGGAGAATAATAAATAGATTCCATGTTGTTATTAATTACCAGCACCTAACATCAATTTACCTTTCATTGCCGATTTTACTAACTATGAAGCAAATTTTTCTTTGAATGATTTATCAGTAATAGAATTCAACGCATGAATTAATTTCACATCTGCGATATGTCTATGTTGCAGATTACTGCTTTTATAAGCGACATCATGAGCATGACACGCCTTATCAATAGCGTTTATTGGTTCTTCACCACGTCGATGTTGGTTTTGATCATCGAGACTGATATCGAATCTTGTCCCGGGTCCACAATAACTATACCCTGGAAGGTGTTTTACTCCTGGATACTTTGCCCATTGTGTTCCCAGGAGTTTAATTAGCTTGGCTGCGATATCACCTCCTCGTTTTTTTTAAATCCTTAGAAACAAATCTAAATTTCTTTTTACTACATTGTACACACTTACCAGAAAGTGCTGATCTGTTATTGCTAGTTGTAATCGTCGTCAAGTCATCTGTGCCAGTACGCTTCTTACATTTCACACAATATAGATCCATAATATATTTATAATACCATGAAAGTAATTGATTATTCAGCTACCCGACGACGAGAACCTATTAAACACCATGCGATGTTGCCGAATTCAATTAGAATGATCATAATTGGACCATCTGGAAGTGGCAAATCACAATTGTTACTTAATTTAATAACGAGATGGATGAAATGGGACAAGTTGTATTTGGTAGCTCCAAGTCTAGATGATCAGCGATGTTACAATATATTAAAAGATTTTAACGACAAAGCGGTAGAAGAATCCGGCGAAGGTATTATTGAATTTATAACCGATATCGATGAAGCACCGAATATTGATGATATTGATGGAGGTATTAACAATTTAGTCGTATATGATGATATCATGTTAGACAATCAAAAGAATCCCGCTAGGATATTTTCCAGAGGTAGGCATAAAAACACTGACGTGATATATGTCACTCAACGATACACACAAATACCAAAAGTAATCAGAGATAGCTGCAATATTCTTACCGTATTCAACGGAGTTGATACACATACTCTTAGAAATATTTGGCAAACTTGGTGCAGCGGTGATATGGATCATAATCTATTTAGAAATTTCTTTAGTCATGCTCAGTCAATCCCACATGGATTTATAACGATAAATATATCAGATTCTCGGACGCGATATCGTGTCGGACTTGATAAAATATTCGGTTAAAATCGTTTACATGAATCTCGAAGAGATCGTTAACCCATAGCAGCAGAAATGGGGGGGGGTTCCAACGACGCTGGCGTCTTTTTTTTTTGCCAAATGGACCCTTACGAGGAAGCCTTAGTTTACCAAATCGACCCTTCTATTAAATATTTACTAGGAAGCCTCAGTTTGTCAAATAGACCTTTCTATTAAATATTAACGAGGAGCAAGCCTCGTTGACTCCTACAAAATTGGTCTGTTCCCCACCCCACCCCCTCTGCTGCTGAAGAAGCTCGGTCAGATGCGAAACGCACAGATGAGCAAAAAAAAGCTGCTAATGAGATCCAATGCTATGCAGATCAGCTTGACATAAAGAATTTCTGCAATGCCCTGAAATAAGTGAATTGCCCTACATCCTCTAGATCATGCCCCCTTTTTCAGCGCAGACGGAAACACAATAATTACTGACAAAGAGAACATTCTTCAACGATGGGCTAAACATTTTGAGTCTTCTCAATCGTCCTTCATCAATTAATGATGAAACCATCAGTCGTCTCCCCCAATTACCTATCAACGAAGCACTGGATGACCCTCCAACCTTGCTGGAGACACATAAAACGATTTGTCCGCTCTCCAGTGGCAAAGCACCTGGTTCAGACTCCATTCCAGCTAAAGTCTACAAGGAAAGAGGCACAGGGCTGATCGAAAGAGTCCACCAACTGTTTTTATTGATGGGGCAACAATAGACGATCCCCCAGGAATTCAAAGACTCTTCCATAATCCACCTTTATAAGCGCAAAGCGAACCCCCAGGCCTGCGACAACAAACCAGGTATATCCTTACTCTTAATTGGGGGAAAGATACTCGCCAGAATACTACTGAACTGCTTCACTACACACCTCGACCAGGGACTACTGCCAGAATGCCAGTGTGGATTCCGAAAAGAATGCGGGACCATCTACATGGTGTTTGTTGCGAGGCAGCTATAAACGAAATGTCAAGAGCAAAACACCGACCTTTTCTTCGTCTACGTCGATGTGACAAAGTCATTTGATACTGTCAGGAGAGGAGGCTTGTGGATAGTAACGGCCAAGTACGGATGCCCAAGAAAGGTTATATCTCTGGTGCAGCATTTCCACGATGACATGCAGGCATGAGTCCAGAAAAATGGAAATACATCGGAGCCATTCACAGGTACTAACGGCGTCGAGCTGGGTTGTGTTTTAGCATATGAAGGTCTTCTTGGAAACCACATGTTCGTGGCGAAGACCAGAGATAAGTTGGTGAAGGAGTTCTACTAGTCTGGTTCATTGCTTAGTATGCACCCATGCGTTGCACTCCGCTATACTAAGTCAGGCGAACGCCGGCGCCATATTGTCACGTGATCAAAACAAATGGCCTCACCCAGAGAGATATCGGTAATCTAACCGTGGCACATTTATTGCTTTAATATTCTGTTTGTTAGTGACACAATGCGAATTTTACTAATACTTTCGATTTGAAATATAACAGGCGCTATTTTGTGTTAAAGCGTAACCAGCAAATCGGCTACGTAGGTATTTTTACAAATATTTTACAATTAGGCGACGACGAAGTATAGGGATACACACAACAATTTTTGTAAAATATTGCACCTTTCCCACTGGATCATCTCAAAAATTATATTTTCAATCGATTCCTTGATAATTGTTACGTCGAAATTGATATGAGGTTATGTACGGCGGCTTTATTTTTTCCCAAGATTACGACGAAAATATCTTCCCCATTTTACCAGGGGTGAGGATAACGATTGTTTCGCAAATAATGCATATTTTACACTGCGTGATCTAAAATATTTAAGTTGCAATTAATTCCTTGACCAAATTTATATCAATATGTATATATCATTTTCCATGACAGCCCAAATTTTGTCAAATATTATGATCAATATAACAACCCTCTTCTACGAAGGGTCGAAAGTGACATTTTGTCAAATATTGCACATTTCGACAGCATCAAGTACGACATTTCATTTGCTATCGATTACTTAATAATTATTATGTCGGACTTTGTATAAGGTGGTATATGACATCCTTAATTGGCCATAGGTTGATATCAATTCCCTTAAATGAAACAGAAAAAAAAAGGGGGGGGGGACACTACCTTTATCAAGGCTTAGTAACATGCGAGCTAAACCCTTATGTCATCTGTTGTTAGTTGTCCTGTTCTATCTGTGTTATTACCTACACAGTTTAAATCTCTCCTAGTTTCAAATTTCCTATAGTGTATTTTTCTAAATATTTGGGCAGTTCGTCAATACATTAATTTATTGTGCCTATTGTTTGGGATGTACACACTGATAAAGTTTATCCCACCCATTACAATGTGTATTAATCTCCCCTTCAAATGGTTTCCCTCCTCTATTCTTTCCCATTTAACCACTCTTTATTTTTAATAAAACCGGCCACCCCACCCCCTCTTATATTTTTCCCTATAATGTCGTTATTGATTATCAAACTGTCCATGCCTTTTTCCCTCTCAGTTTTCAGTCCATTATGTGTCTCCTGTATAAATAACATGTCATAGGTTTCTAATGTTTTTAATTTTTCTAATTTGTCCCTATTTATCCCATTTGCGTTTATAGACAGTAAACGGAAGTTTCTGTCCTCCATTTTTTGTATATCCCAGGTTGTCGTATTATTTTTTTCAGATTATGGTTGTTTTTTTATCTTTGCATTGTCTTATTTCCTAAGCTGTTGTTGGTGGGCTTTGTGGATTTTTTGTGGAGAATTTATTATTTGTGCCGCAATGGCACCTGCATAAGTCTTGGGGATGTCGTTCGGTTTGGGTGTTCCCTCTTTGCAATCCCATAGGCCGTGACCGGTTTGCCCGCATCTGGGGCACTGAAGCATTCTCATTGAAGTACCGGTAATACAGTGTAATTTATGTACAAAATTATGGCATATGTTTCTTAAGAAGAGTACACACATGTACCTAGAAAAATCCGATATCAGGTAAACTCTGCATTCATTAATTATGAAGTAAACATCAAAGAAAGGTAAAGATTAAATAAATGTTGTACAAATATGCAAACTTTACTCCATATTCAAATAGTGCAAATGAAGATATGTATGTGTGTTCTCAGTATGTATGTAAATTGTTTCTACTTATATGTAAGCATGTGTGTGTATAAATGTAAATGTATGTAAATTGTGTCTACATATATGTAAGCATGTGTGTATAAATGTCAACATGCATGTGTAATATGTATGTCACAAAAGTAATATTTCTCTGTGCCATAGAAACTGATTATGTGTAATATGTATGTTACAAAAGTCATATTTTTCTCTGTGCCATATAAACTGATTATGTGTAATATGTATGTCACAAAATTCGTATTTTTCTCTGTGCCATAGAAACTGATTATGTGTAATATGTATGTCACAAAAGTCATATTTTTCTCTGTGCCATATAAACTGATTATGTGTAATATGTATGTCACAAAATTCGTATTTTTCTCTGTGCCATAGAAACTGATTATGTGTAATCATATTAGATATTTTAGTTGATCAAAGTGTATGGAGTCGTATCAAATATGACATTATAAACTGATCTTTATACATGTATACTGAAGGACTCATCTATTAACAGTAAAGAGTTTTGTCGAATAATGGACTAATAAGTAACTTGCTTAAGCAATCAAGGAGGCAGCACACACGAACCACCTCATCTTCAGAAAAAGTTTTGAATAACTTTGTATTGTGTCATAACACAAACCACCTCATCTTCAGAAAAAGTTTTGAATAACTCGATATTATGTATAAACACAAACATCCTCATCTTCAGAAAAAGTTTTGAAAAACTCGATATTGTGTATAAACACAGTTGCACTAAAGCTTTAAGAACCTTAAAATACTGTTGAAATAAGTATTTAAAACCGGTGAAAAGTGAATTTTATAATGCATGTTTTATTTTAGTGTGATTGGATAAAGAAAAAATCAGATGATTAATGCATTTACATAGCGATGTATGATACTATCTGTATTTCGCTGTATGTATATATTGTATATTTGAATGTTTGGCGTTGTCATATAGGGTTTATATAATGCATACTTATTTGTGATTTTTTTTTCTATTTACAAATACAGCATTCACCGGTCATCTTGAACTTAATTAACTGCTGGCTCGCATCATGCTGGACTATAACTACCTTTTATCCACTTACTTTTTCTTCTTCAACTTACAACATAATGGAATTTTCACATTTCCCAGAAAATAGCCCAATAGCTGTGATGACCACATAGCCCGAACTATATTGAATTCTCAACAAAAATCATATAAATGCATAATTCGGTTCACGTTCAACACAAAAAAACTTTACAAAACGTTAAATTTCAAAATCCCTTGGTACATCAAGTCTTAGAGAAACATGCTTATACAAGTAAAAAAAGTATTATGTAAGGTTGAATGCCCTCTCACATCAGTATTACCCTTAACAGAAAAAATGGCACCCATTTTTAAATCGAAGATTACATATAAATAAATAGAGTAATAGTATCTTAATTAATATGCTCTGTATACATAGCAAAATATGTGCTATAAAATCTCCTTGAGCACGTTTCATTGGCAAATGCTATAATTTGAATAGAACAAATATCACGCTAATAGGATACAAATTTAACACATCTGTACTTTGTGAAAAATGAACCTTGACCTTGAATGAACCTTGACCTTGAAAGACAAGACTAATTTTCATATTATTCTTCTAAAAATGGCAGCCAAGATTAATACTTTTATTTGGAATGGTTTATCATCTGAAGACCTTCACTTGTTAACCTTAATATTTTCTTCAATGACCAAATATTTACATTTATTAGGTTGATTTATTAGGTAGGGGTTTTTATAATGTTTTTCTTATAATGTTTCGTTTTTTAGAATGTAATTTATTGCCATTTAGCAAAGGGTTACCGGTGCTTACCTTTGTAACAATTTATTCTTCATGTTGGAATTTTGTATTGACCCAGGTATCACTGATTTGATTAAATTTACATAAAAATAAGCTTTGTACATTATTTATGGTGCTACTAATCTCTACCAGATGTAGGTTACAGTGACACATCAAGTCAAATTGACCTCATTTGGGTCTTAGATTTTGCATAGAGCAGGCAGTCGAAACATCGCATGATATGAAATTTTGTATTTAATTTTGTTTAATCTTTTGCAGCAGTATTTTATTTTATTTATTATACTTCATGAATTTATTGAATTACAGAACTTTCTGTATATTTTGTATAGTCTTGCCTTTAATGTAGCGTGTTTTTTTTCTCTTTAAATTATTATGTATTATCTTGAAGTTGTTACTTGATTGTATCATGTATGATTTTATTGTCTTATATTACCTTGCCTTTATTGTATCTGTGTAAGTATTCTAAATGCTTTACCATTTCTTGCCAAATTACCGTCAGACCGTCTGTACTTTTTGAGCTACATAGTATTGTAATTATCTTCCCTTTCCTTGTTGATATCACGTCCACCATAGTTACTTGGATCTAAAAATTACTGTGATTAATTTTGTAATTTTCTTGATTTTATTGGAGTAGAGATCCTCTTTGGTTTAAGACGCCAGACAACTATAATTTGTTTCCTCAATTTACAGTGGTCATATTATTTTTGTATGTGCCATTAAGATGGAGGAGGGGTCATTTTTAACGATTTTGTTATTGTTCCTAATGTTTCTGGGTCATGTGTCTCCATATTGAGATACAGAACGAATTATGACTGTCGATGTGGTTGAGTAGTGACTGGGTCATGGGTCACGCAATCAGCCTGAATCAGCTCGGCAAAAGACATTACTCTCATTGCATCAGTAGTATATAGCCTTCCTGTTTTGATATGCCTTCAAACTCCACTAGACAAAAATAATTCATTCAGTGCAAATATATGTGAAGTATACGGTTTCAGTCTTGATAGATATCGAAATCATCAGACTGAAAAAAAATAGAACCTGGTCTCATCTTATCACTAGCACCATCACTACCCAGTCTCATCAATTAATACCATCACCCAATGTAGATCCCAGATTAATGTTAATCTCATCATTTCAATAACACCATCATCATCCAGTCTAGATTCTAGATTACTGTTAACCTTACCCATCATTAACACCATTATCACCCAGTCTAAAACTCAGATCAATGTTAATCTCATCCAGTCACTAACACCTTCATTCCCCAATCTAGATCCCAGATCACTGTGTTTGCAAGCCATGGGTCTGCTTTTGTGACACCATTGTTATCCAGTCGAGATCCCAGATAACTGTTAATCTCATCCGGTCACTAACAGCATTATCACCCAGTCTAAATCCTAGATCACTGTTAATCTCATCCAGTCACTAATACAGTCATCACCCAGTCTAAACCTCAGATCACTATTAATCTCATCACATCATTAACACCATTATTTTCCAATCTAGATCCCAGATCACTGTTAATCTCATCCAGTCACTAACACCATCATCACGCAGTCTAGATCCTAGATTACTGTTAATCTCATCCAGTCATTAACACCGTCATCATCCAGTTGAAAACTCAGATCACTGTTAATCCCATCCCATCATTAACACTGTCATCATTCAATCTAGATCCCAGATAACTGTTAATCTCATCCAGTCACTAACACCATCATCACCCAATCTAGATCCTAGATCATTGCTAAGCATGACAGGTCAGCTGTTTGACACAGATCACTCGGTATTTCACAAGTTTTGAAATGGACCCCCCACCACCACCACCATTCCAAATGACGTTCCTGGCGTAGAGCATCGCCTTGTTTTATACTAATGCATGGGGCAGGTGGGGCCCTTGATAGTGTTACATGTGCATAGTTCTCAGCATCAAGTCAGGAACTGGGCCAACATTTTAAACAAAATAGGACCTTAAGTTGACAAACTGTTTGTGTTAAATATGAAAGTTTTGTTAGAATAATAAACTGCAGGCCGAACGAGCATCTGTCCAAACAAACGTCAAATAATACACCACACAGGATTTGGGGACCAATGCCCAACTCGTATAAAAAAATTCAAATAATACATCACACAGGATGTGGAGACCAATGCACAACTCGTATATAAAAAGTCAAATAATACACCACACAGGTAGTGGGGATCAATGAACAACTCATATACTTTGAAAGTATGTTCTATAATCCTGTACATTAGATACATGCTTGAAGAAACCTTTCTGGCAATTAAGTAAAAGGGGAGAAGTTGAATCGAATGAATGTGGACACCGAATCGTTTCTTTTCCAGCTTGGCACGCAATCGAGTTCACATGCCTAACGTCATAAAATCAAAATACCAATCATACGTAAGTTCTAAGAAGCAGACATTACATCCGCTGCTGGTGGTTCAAAGTATGTGCAAGTAAAAAGCAAAGTTAAATATAGAATATCAAATAAATTGATTCTTCACATTTTCTAGCCGCTGTATATGTTACGTTAGTCCGAAATTGGCACATGTTTCTTGTTTCCAGCTTATAATGTCGATATGCCATGATTCAAATGAGCTAAGAACATTTATAGATCCATGTCACCTGATTATTATAAAAGTGGGGGAATGCGACGAATTAGTCTCAAGGAAATATCTATTATATGAAAAATATTTTGTTCTGGAGATCAGATGTTGTGGAAAAGGGTGATTGTTCTTATCCATCTGACAATGAATAGATTCGTACGTCCGTCTATTTCCAGAAAGTCTTCATTACAATTGTGCAAACAACGGTAAACGTAAACATGAAATTTGTTAGGCATATTTATACACATATATAGGTGACCATATTCGATTGTCGTATTATATAGCTTTTTTCTCACTCCCTTTATGTATTCACAAGCGTGCTTCGTTGAGACGAACTTGTTATCAGAGATTGGCATCTTTCATACCGGAAAATTAGTTTAGTTGAGGCAGTGTTGTACAGCTAGCAATTATAACACGTGTATTTGACGCGTGCATACCTCTTCTAGGATGGAATTCGCATACACGACACACGTACATGACTCGTGCATACCTTTTTAAGCATACGTATTTGACTAGTGCACACTCTTTCAATGGTGAAACTCATATACGACACAAGTATCTGAGTGATGCATACGTCTTCTAGGGTGAAACTCTCATATACGACACAAGTATTTGAGTGGTGCATACGTCTTCTAGGGTGAAACTCTCATATACGATACAAGTATTTGAGTTTTGCATACGTCTTCTAGGGTGAAAACTCGACCAAAGTCCATGGCCACTGATAGTGGAACTCCTTCCTGTCATGAGTTACAGCTTTCATCCACAAAACTTGGTTCCTTTTTGTCAAGCCGCAACATTTTGTATGTATCACGAAAGGAAAGCATGGACTTTTATTATAAAAATTAGGTTTACATGATTTTTTTTTAAATGCCTATTTTTAAGTATTTATTTTACTTAGTTTCATATATTTATATACTTTTTGAAGAAGGGCTTGACTTGGAGGAGTATGTATTTACCTTTAATCTGAAGAACTCGTCTTACAAACGGTTTTAGCCATTTGTACATATATCTTTTTGAAAATTTTGGACTTGAGACATCTTTTCAACCTTGTAAACACCGTTTGAAATGTAATTGTCGCAGATAAATAAAATGTATTAAAATACAATTCAATTTACTTATTATTAGATTATATAATCAAATTTCATGTCCAGAGAGTACCAGTTACCATTGTAAATTAGTTATTGAAAATTTTGACTTAAAATTTTATTAAATCAAGAATTTTGTTATACATATTTTTTAAACACAAGTCTAACTCTGAACATTGTTAATGAGTCAGTTTATTTTCGTCCCACATATAACATCGATTTGACACACGTAGTTTACAGGAAAAGGGAATTTAACAGGAACAAAATCTAAAATATGTGTGCCTGGAAAAGAGTTGATTTTAACATCTTGGCAACTTACGGTTTTATTTTCCCATATGGGTATTTCCTCCATATATTTTTTAAATATTCAACTTAAAAAGAGCTTACCAAAAACTGTTCATTGTAATTAACTACTACTGTTATGAATATCTTGGTTACATTAATGCAATGCAAAATAGGTGTAAACGTTTACTCGATTGATATTAGCGCAAGTATTTCAATTTTTACTAGTTTCCAAAATTTGACCTAATAATTATAAGTACTTTTAGCAGTTATAACTAAATACAATTAAATTTATTTTCTACTTAAAAAATGTCATTTAATAAAAATAGTGTATAAATGTCCAAGATAAGAACATAAGACCTAATTAGTTATTTTCATGGGTTATTGTGTGTAGTACATTGATTGTGTCCTTTGACTTATCGAACACAAATATTTATTCTCTTTAGGTGATATCTGTAGTCACTTGAATATATATGTTTGCCCTGACTTATATGTTTGTAATTATTTTTATTTGTAATTAAAAAAATCTCTTGAAAATACGGAATCGTTTTATTCCTTCACACTTTCACAAAAGGACACTTGTTATACTTATTCTTCAGTCACAGCAAGATACACTTGTTCGACTAATTCTTCACACATTCTCAGAAAGACGCTTGTTCGACTTATTTTTCACACAGTCAAGGAAAGACACTTGTTTGTTTTATTCTTCATACAAACAAGGAAAGACGCTCGTCTTTTTCTTCACACAGTCTCAGAAAGACACTTGTTCGTCTTATTCCTCACAGTCAAAGAGAGACACTTCGTCTTATTCTGCATACAATCAAGGAAAGGCACTTGTTCTTCTTATTCTTCACACAGTCGCAGTCATATGCTTCGTAGTATTCTTCACACAGTCAAAGAAAGTTGCTTTGTCTTATTCTGCACACGGTCTCAGAAAGAGGCTTCGTCGTATTATTTAGTCAAAGAACGAAACTTGTTCGTCTTCTTCACACAGTCAAGTAAAGACTTGTTCGTCTTATACTTCAATCATTCACAGATAGACAACTGTTCGTCTTATTCTTCGCATGGTTGCAGAAAGATAATTGATTGTTTTATTCTTCACACAGTCACGGAAAGACACGTGCTCTTCCAAAAATATTGGTTTGCATAAATATTACATGCTAGATCCTCGTTTACGTTTTTCTCGGGGGGGGGGGGGTCAATGCCTCTCTCTACAGATTAAAGCTATATATGAAGCACACACAAATCCACGATAAACCAGGATCATGTAGGTTTGCGATAACAAAAGACCAAATTGTATGAGGTGTATACTGTCGCTGAATATTATAAAAATACTTGAAACCGAAGAGCATAACCACGTTACAGGTTAAGCAACATAAAACATGACGTTCTAATAATTAATACAAAGAGGGAAACATATCATATACGAGAAAAGACATGGCAGCCATTCTGTTCAAATAAAGTGTTTGGATAGGAAAAAGAAACGATTTGCCGTGTACATATCTCAGTATAGTTTCCACAGTGTGCGACATCAAGACGTTTTCTCTACTGAAGACTAGCTACAATTAAAAAGTCTTGCTCGTTGGGATAAAAGGGCCGAAAATCCCCCCCCCCCTATCTCTCTCTCTCTCTCTCTCTCTCTCTCTCTCTATATATATATATATATATATATATATATATATATATATATATATATATATATATATATATATATTACGATAGTTGTCATCCGATAATCGACTCCCCTAGAAGTGTGACCAACAATAGTAATGGTCTAATGAAAGCAAAATAAAATTGCTTAAGTTACATTAATAATAGAAACTTTACCCGTTTCCTTCACCGCTATATGTATAACTTTTATATTTACAATGACATGGCTTAGAATTTCAAGGTATGGTCCAAACTCTATAGAAATAATATAAATTCTTATTTTAAGGTTTTCAATAAAATCTTCATGACCGAAATTCAAGTCTTGAAATGATAAATATAATCTGACAAAACTTATTTAAGCCTCTGAAAAACAAAAAGTTTAGCAAGACACGCAGGAGTGCAGTAAGCTGGGCAAGGTTGACGGGAGTTTTAATACTATTATTTCACGCAATATAATGTTGTAATTAGGTTAACATGACATTGCATGCCATGTTTTCCTAGATGTCCTGGTGCTCGTCTATCAAGGACTGTTTGAAAAGATAACCCAAATCGTGTACTCTATCAAAGATTGCTAGAAGAGTTAACAAAGATCACATGGCTATCACATGACTGCTAGAAGAGTTAACAAAGATCACATGGCTATCACATGACTGCTGTATGAGATAGTCCTGATCGTGTAGAAACAAGTCAGGTAAAGATGTAATATAAACTGATATGATCAAATTAATCATCCAGGTGTTCGTCCATCAAGGATTGTTGGTAAAAGTTACCAAGATCGTGTAGAAACAAATTAGACATAATGCTGTCATTAAAAGGATAATAAATTATTTAGAAGTTAGATTTCTGATCCAGTTATTGCATCGCTATTTCCTAGACTGCGTTACAGTTTGTATAATGAACGGCATCTTGTTTGACACATCGTTTCGCGGAAGAAATCATTTAAAGTTGTAAATACTTAGCACAAAACAATTAGATTCCAACATTGTCGTCAGAACTTTTAACTCTCGGTTTTAAACTAGAGACATCTCTCTCTCTCTCTCTCTCTCTCTCTCTCTCTCTCTCTCTCTCTCTCTCTCTCTCTCTGTAATTGATTACGGCGGTTTTGTGTGTAATTAGGTCATACAGGAGTTGACATCTCAGTCCATAGAAAAAGTTATACATTATCATACACCCTACTCGCTCCAGCATGTCTGCCTCCACAGTATATGATTACGGTGCGTATATATATATATATATATATATATATATATATATATATATATATATATATATATATATATATATATATATATATATATATATATATATATATATATATATATATATATATATATAACCTCAAGGTGATAGGTCTTTACGGGTACTTGTCATATTTCCATTGTATATTTTGTATACTTCCGACATGTGTTTGGGTAACAACCGATATTCGTATCACGTTTTCTTCCTTTTCTAAACATTTGTATGTTCTTTACTTATGCCACCTTTACCGCTAAATATAAATATAATATATTCATAATGACCAATGATGTTGCATCAAAATATGACATGTACGTTAAGATCCAAAGTAAATAATAGCTATATTTACTACAGTATCATGGGAGAGATGATATTTAACTCTCTCTCTCTCTCTCTCTCTCTCTCTCTCTCTCTCAGTATAATAGCAAAACACATTAACAAATAACAAGATATCTTCAATTAAAAAGAAAACTTATTCATGTTATTCAGATTGATCATAAAAAATGGCTTTCATAGTTTTGCCTTCTTTACTTTTTCCCAGTGAAAATAAATGAACCCATGACCACCCTCCTTCAGGACTTTGTTTTGTTCGGACAGGACATTGTCTTATCACAGGAATTATCAGTACATCGCATGTAAGTTTAAAGTCCATGAACGTAGTTTATCTTAAATCGTTCAATACGCAGGCTCGTGTTCACGACTTCACTTGTATACAAATTATCAAGTTGTAGGAAAGATAAGCTATCGTCACAAATGTTGTCGGCTATCATCACCCTGCGCATCGTGGTAAAAATAAACGAGGTTTTCAAACGGAACTTAAGTCGACGTCGGTATAGCTGTAACATGTAACCATAATTTTTTTGTTTAATGTGGACACTAATTGCTCCATCTTCGCTAACCAAGGGTCATAATAATACAGGTTGGTCAGCATAGAGCAAAAACTAAATGGATGGATGATTTCGTGGCAAATTAATACTTTAGTTGGTCAAAACAGACAAAACCATTTTGAACAGAAATAAATAAAAGAACATATCACTACGTTGCAAAAGTAACTGAACAACTTTTTATGGCTTTGTAAAACAAAAACAGACCAACATTTTCGAGATAAAGTCATCGTGTATCTGTATGGCATGGTTATTCTTTTTTTTTAAACCAAAAAAAGGTTAATGTAACCAAGAATAGATGCAATTATAAAAATGGAGCCGACGACCTTCACATTGGGTTTATTAAGGTATAGGAACAGTGACCAGTTGAACACAGGGCTTAGTAAAGGATGATATAAACACTATCCTTAGCAAGGCTTAGTAACAGACAAACTAAACACTACCCTTAGCAAACCTTTGTACAAGACAAGCTAAACACTACCCTTAGCATGGCTTAGTAAAGGACAATTTAAAAACACTACCCATAGCATGGCTTAGTAAAGGACAATTTAAAAACACTACCCATAGCATGGCTTAGTACAGGACAATTTAAAAACACTACCCATAGCATGGCTTAGTAAAGGACAATTTAAAAACACTACCCATAGCATGGCTTAGTACAGGACAAGCTAAACACTACCCTTAGCAAGGCTTAGTAAAGGACAATTTAAAAACACTACCCATAGCATGGCTTAGTACAGGACAATTTAAAAACACTACCCATAGCATGGCTTAGTAAAGGACAATTTAAAAACACTACCCATAGCATGGCTTAGTACAGGACAAGCTAAATACTACCCTTAGCAAGGCTTAGTACAGTACAAGCTAAACACTACCCTTAGCAAGGCTTAGTAAAGGACAATCGAACACTATCCTTAGCAAGACTTAGTAAAGGTCAAGCTAAACACTGCCCTTAGCAAACTTTAGTAAAGGAGAAGTTAACGCTTCCCTTAGCAAGGCTTAGTAACAGACAAGTAAACACTACCCTTAGCAAGACTTAGTAAAGACAAGCTAAACACTACTCTTAGCAAGGCTCAGTAACAGACAAGTTAACACTACTCTTAACAAGGATTTGGACAGGACAAGCTAAACACTACCCTTAGCAAGGCTCAGTAACAGACAAGTTAACACTACTCTTAACAAGGATTTGGACAGGACAAGCTAAACACTACCCTTAGCAAGGCTTAGTAAAGACAAGCTAGACACTTAATTTAGAAAGATTTAGTAACAGATAAGTTATCACTACCTTTGACAAGGTTCAGTAACAGACAAGTTAACACTATCCCTAGCAAGGCTTAGTACAGGACAAGCTAAACACTACCCTTAGCAAGGCCTCGTACGGGACAACCTAAACACTACCCTTAGAAAGACTTAGTAACAGACAAGTAAATACTACCCCTAGGAAGGCTTAGTACAGGACAAGCTAAACACTACCCTTAGAAAGGTTTAGTAAAGGACAAGCTAAACATTACCCTTAGCAAGGCTTAGTACAGGACAAGCTAAACACTACCCTTAGCAAGACTTAGTAAAAAAAGAAGCTAAACAAGGTTCAGTAACAGACAACACTACCCTTTTCAATGCTTAGTAAAGACAAGCTAAACACTACACCTAGCCAGGCTTAGTAACAGACAAGTTAACACTACCCTTAGCAATGCTTAGGAAAGACAAGCTATACACCAAACTTAGCAAGGCGTAGTAACAGTCAAGTTAACACTACCTTTAGCACGGCTTAGTAAAGACAAGCTAAACACTACCCTTAGCAAGGCTCAGTAACAGACAAGTTAACACTACCGTTATCAAGGCTTAGTAAAGACAACCTAAACATTGCCCTTAGCAAGGCTTAGTAACAGACAAGCTAACACTACTCTTAACAAGGATTTGGACAGGACAAGCTAAACACTACCCTTATCAAAGCTTAGTAACATGCGAGCTAAACACTACACTTATCAAGGCTTCGTAAAGGACAAGCTAAGCTAAACACTACCCTTAGCAAGGCTTACAAAAGGCTAACCACTACAATTAGCAAGGCGTAGTAACAGACAATCTAAACACTACCCTTAGCACGGCTTAGCTTAGTAAAGGACAAGCTAACCACTACCCTTAGCAGGGCTTAGTAAGGGACAAGCTAAATAATACCTTTGAAAGCCTTGGCAAGCGAGAAGCTAAACCCTTAGCAAGAGATATAACTAAATACATATTCTACACTAAGGTCAGCAATAAACATACATCAAAACATAATGAACACCCGCTGAATATGAAACATTTCTAGAGACACGTTGAACATAAAGAACATGCATTGAACACATTACTTAGTAAGGAAGAGAACTAAATATCTGGATGGCCAGACTTAGTTAAGATCAGAGTCTTCAAAACAATATGCTTACTAAGGAACGTAAGTAAAGGTAAATTGGAACTGAAGATGGGCATATATTATACTATATTGGAGAGTTAGACAAGTCCATAAATGGAGTAGGCCTCCTTGTAAAAAAAAACATCAAAGGATCTGTGCTTGAATGTTGCCCCATATCTAGCAGAATCATCTCCATTCGTCTGTAAGCATCTCCTTTTAACATCACAATTATCCAAGTCTATGCTCCAACTACTAATCACGATGATGAAGAAACAGAGGAGTTTTACAACAAACACCAGGGTATAATAAACATGCTCAGTAAAAAATCCTCATTATCCAAGGAGACTGGAATGCCAAAGTTGGCAAAGATGCTCTAAAAGACTGAGATGATCATTGTGGAGCTTCTTGCAATGAGCTTACCAATTAAAGAGGGAGACGACTGCTCGAGTTCGCAAGCTACAATAACTTGGTACTAGCCATCACCCTGGGCTAACATAAAGCTTCACGATGATGGACATGGCATGCACCAAATGGAACCAATCATAACCAAATAGACTGCATACCGGTTCAAAACCGGTATCGATCTGGCATAAATAGAGCAAAAACAGGAACATTCCCAGGTACTGATGTTGGGAGTGATCACAACCTCGTCATTATGAACGTCCGAATGAGGTTGAAGAAAATTAGCAAGCAAAAGAAATTCAGGCTCAAATTCAAACTTGAACAACTGAAGGGCCATAACGTCTGCAAGTCATTCCAAGCCACAATTGGATGAAAATTTGCTCCACTTCTTGTGATGGATGTTGATGTTAAAGTGCTGACAGACACTTTCAACACAGTGGTGACAGCTGCCAAGGACATCATTGGCCTCCATCGCCGAAAGAAAAAACCCTGGGTTACAGAAGAGATTCTGAATCTGTGTGATGCCCGAAGAGACCTCCAAAAGCACCAGACACAACAGTGGCAGTGGAGTTTCGAGAAATACACACAATTATCAGAAGTAAAAACATGAAGAAAGCAAAAGAATATTGGATTGGACAAAGGTGCACAGAAATAGAGAGCAGTATGATAACAAATAACAGCAAAAATGCATTCCAAATTGTGAAAGACCTCATCAGACAGAACCAACCAAGGGTCAGTACCATTTAAGACGAAAATGGAAAATGCCTTACAGAAGCAAGTGACATTGCAGAAAGATGGACTGAGTATTGTAAAAAGAACTCTACAACCATCCGTCAACAGGAGACCCAGAAGTACTTGAAGTTCCAAACTCCACAAATGATGATGATTTTCCCATTCTCAAAGAAGAGAAAGAAGAGGTGGAGTCAGCAATAAGTGCGCTATAGCTGACTCCACCTCTTCTTTGAGAATGGGAAGGCAGCTGGAGTAGACAAGATCTCAGCTGAACTTATCAAGAATGGTGGGGAATCAGTGATAAAGTTACTATAAAAAATATGCAACAAGATCTGGCAGAAGGACGAATGGCCAACACAGCGGACCCAGTCACTGATAATAACACTCCCCCAAAAAAGGCAATTTCCAGCTGTGCCAAAATTACAAAACTATCAGTTTTATCTGCCATGCTAGTAAAGTGATGCAGACTGAACCCACATGCAGAAGAAATAATCGCTGAAGAACAGGCAGGGTTCCGGAGTGGAAGAAGCACAACACAACAAATATTAAATATCAAGGCTCTATGTGAAAAGTACTCAGAACATCAACAAGATATCTATCATGTCTTCACAGAATGTGGCATGAGGCATTGTGGGCCACAATGAAGAAGTATAACATGGGTCAAACGTTGACCAACACCATCGAGCAGCTGTACGCCATGGCTAACAGTGCAGTAACTGCTTAAGGTTCGGTGGGGGACTGATGTAAGACAACAGTTGAAGTACGGCAAGGCTGTCTCCTGTCACCCACGCTTTTCAACATCTACTTAGAGTGCATCATGAGCGAAGCCCTGGAAAATCACTGTGGGACAGTCAGCTTTTAAGGGCGTAACATCACCAACATCTGCTTTGCAGACGACATTGATGGGTCGGCAGGCAGTGAAGATGAGCTTGCCACCTTAGTGAAGAACCTGGATGAAACATCTTCCAGATTTGACATGCAGATAAGTGTCGAGAAGACAAAGCTGATGACAAATAGTGGCAAACAAATCTCAACCAAGATTAAAATCAGAGGACAGGAACTGGAAACAGTGGGCCAGTTCATCTATATTGGTTCCATAATCACAGAATAGGGATTAAAAGCAGACATTTTGTCACGAGCAGCACAAACAATGCAGCTATGCCAAAGCTAAGACCATCTGGAGAGAAAAGAATATAATTTCTGAAAACTAAAATCAGACAACTGAGAGCGCTAGTCATCTCAATCTTTCTGTATTCATGTGAGGCCTGGACCCTGACAGCAGAATTACAACGAAGAATCCAGGCACTTGAAATGAGATGCTACAGAACTATCATTGGCATCTCTTACATGGACCACATCAGGCCATTATGAAAACCTCCTCACCACTGTCAAAAAGAGAAGGCTGAAATGGTATTGCCATGTCACTAGAGGCAACAGTTTATCCACAACAGTACTGCACACTAGTGTCCAAGGCGGTAGAAGGAGAGGTAGACAGAGACAAAAGTGGAGTGACAACATCAAAGAATGGACCAGGAAAATTTTTGCGGAGTCACAGGCATTGATCGAGACAAGTGGAGATAACTGGTCAGATATTCAGCAGCACAGTGCCGCAACGATCACACTAGGTCAAGAGACTGAAGATGAAAATAAATTGGACACTATGCTTAGTAAGGAACATAAACAGAGGTACATTGGACAGCAATGGTTGGTAAGGAACATAAGCAGAGGTACATTGGACAGCAATTCTTGGTAAGGAACATACGTAAAGGTACATTGGACAGCAGTGCTTGGTAAGGAACATACGTAAAGGTACATTGGACAGCAATGCTTGGTAAGGAACATAAGCAGAGGTACATTGGACAGCAATGCATGGTAAAGAACATACATACAGGTACATTGGACAGCAATGCTTGGTATGGAACATACGTAAAGGTAAATTGCACACTGTATATGTAAAGGTAAATTGAACACTGTATAAGTAAAGGTAAATTGAACACTGTATAAGTAAAGGTAAACTGAACACTGTATAAGTAAAGGTAAACTGAACACTGTATAAGTAAAGGTAAACTGAACACTGTATAAGTAAAGGTAAACTGAACACTGCATAAGTAAAGGTAAATTGAACACTGTATAAGTAAAGGTAAACTGAACACTGCATAAGTAAAGGTAAATTGAACACTGTATAAGTAAAGGTGAACTGAACACTGTATAAGTAAAGGTAAACTGAACACTGCATAAGTAAAGGTAAATTGAACACTGTATAAGTAAAGGTAAACTGAACACTGTATAAGTAAAGGTAAACTGAACACTGCATAAGTAAAGGTAAATTGAACACTGTATAAGTAAAGGTAAACTGAACACTGTATAAGTAAAGGTAAACTGAACACTGCATAAGTAAAGGTAAATTGAACACTGTATAAGTAAAGGTAAACTGAACACTGTATAAGTAAAGGTAAATTGAACAACATCCTTAGTAAGAAAAATAAGTCCAGATAAAAAGGACATAAAGCTTAATAGGAAACTCTTTAAAGGTATTGTGAACAAGAGGCTTAGTAAGAGAAAGATTTACACGTATACACAAAAAAAAATGAACATACAGGCCACTTTCCTTAGTAAGGAACAAACCTAAACAAGTAGATAACAATAGGGCCTTGTAGAGGAAACACTAACTGAAGACAAGCATGTTCGTGTTAAATCGACTGTCACGTGTTTAGGCTCGAATAAACAGTATCATAGAAAGAGTGAAAATAACAAGCTTGTAAAAACTTAACAAACAATTTATTGAGTACAAATATTTTTCAGAAAAGAAAAATAAACTTACGGTTTTAAGAATCAATTCCAAAATTAATCCGAAAAGAATTCACAATATAATCCACTAGTGGAATTGCAAAAGTCCTGGTAATAAAATGTCCTAAATAATTCCCGGTTCGAATCTTAGTGAAGCAATCCAAGATGGAAGACGATGTCACCTGATGACACACAATAAAATCCTCTTGATCCAAACGAATTGAAATAATTTCCAGTATAAGGTAATTTAAAATAACTCAAACTATAACACACATCTTTGTATTCTAAAAGCCCAATCTTCTACTGAACAGCTCGCTCTAAAACACAACTTATATACTTGTTTTTACGTAAACAGGGAAGGGGTCACATGGTATTCTAGAAGCTTTAGTACAAATTCACGTTTACAAAATCACGTATACATCTTATGAGAATCAGCATTGTTTACTCTCAAGAACAAAAAATAGAACGATGTCCTTGGAACCAGCCAATCATTTTAAAAGCTTCTTTACACTCTGAAACAAGGTCAGAAATGAAACCAACATCTGGTGTTTACCTGTAGAGTATAGGTCATCCCAATTTTCTAGAAAAAATATCTCCAATGAACGAATTTTAAACCTAAAATGACAATTTGAATCTGACAATTAAAACAAAATAAATTCATTAAATCAAGGTTTTCATATAAATATCGATAATAAAGATTAATTCAAACGATAAATCTATTACCGTGTTATACATTACAGTTTACCCCAACACCCAGCACTATGAAAATATAAATATGCCTGTTCTTTTGTTTCTTTTCATGAGTTGGAATTTGACAGATGTGCTTCATATCAAGGTTTCCAGGTAAAATATTGAAAGCTGTCAGGTTGAGTATATGATAGTCATTCACCTATCACTTGAATTATTTAAAAGTGTCATAAAGACATAAATGTTTCATGTTACGACACTTGAGAGTGGTTTGACATTTATTCTTCACTTTGCATCAAATCCTTTAAACTGCCAGCTATCTGAACGTCTAAATGCTACAATTTAAATTGTGCAACAAGAGACAGATAGACAGACAGACAGATCCAAATATGCTGACTTTATTAGTTTGTTTATAGAAATAACATTTTATAATAAAATGCTACAAATTCTTACAGGTACAAAAAATGCCTGTGTAAGGAAGAATTCAAGTCAGTTCCACTGAATGATAGAAAACATGTTACTATGTAAGATTCCCCACGCGGTAATGGAGCTGGATCAATTCAAGCCAATTCAAATGTATAATCCAAAATATGTGTGACATTTCCCACGGGGCGGTGGAGTAGGATGAACTAAAGTTAAGTCAATTCCAATTTGTGGTACAATAAATGTTTCCGTGGAAGATTTCACACACTGTCAAGTTAAACGGATCGGAGGGAGCCGACTCGAGCTGGGCTGGGTAGGTATATTATCTTCAGTTCTTTCATTACGAGTCTGGATTATGCTTCCGCAGTTTTCTACAATTTTCTTGTCCACCGAAGTAACCATGTGAACCGTACATTTATTAAAAAGAAACGAAAAGGCAAGCAACAAGCTGCCGTTATTGTTACTATGAATTCTCCCTAAATATTTAAGTTCATGTCTATCGTGTATGAATCCATTTTAATAACTTTTTCTGTACTTAATATCAACATTTGTTTTTATCTTGGTTATCTTCAGTGTAATACAGACTGAAAATTTAAACCAACCTGAGGACATATGTGAGATATATTTATACTTTTTCCGGTGACATACAACTGTAACAAATATTTATGTTAATTACAGACTGACTTCTGTGGGAAAAGAACAAACACCATTTCAAAATGCTTTGACGTTGACCGGTACTTAAATATATGAACATATTTGTACATACTTAAATATAGTAACATTCAAACAACAAGTTTGATAATTAATAATATAATGATAGAATAGTTAGCATTTTTAGCGAAATTTGAATTCCATGATCCGATCGTTGGTGACTTGGGTGTATACTATGCCATGTTATGTTCAAATGCAAATGACATTGTTTTCCAGTTGCTCTGATGTGAAACCTCCCAGTCTATATACGCAATTTTAGCCGCATGCATGTTATATAATATGGCGTGTTTATGCCAAGTAATGACTTTGGATTTTTGTCGGTTATATCGAAAGGAAGCCGCCCGTGTCGTCGTGTCGATCTGCCCAATCCGTATCGATTCCGTTTTGCTGTGTGAGATATTATAGCAAGTAACTGAGTTACCCGAAACCGCGTAATTACAAACCATTGTGCATGTCGTAGCTAACAATAATAATTTCAGGTAAACAAATCGTGCATTTGCCTGTTTTTTCTTCAGGTAAATAAATGCATAACTTTGTTACAGGCACGCACATACACACACGGTATTTTTTTTCATTTCTTTCAGCTAATATAATAGATATACTAGGGTAATATTTGTCATAAATAGGATGACGTATATTTTTTTAAACTATCGGAAAGCTGATATTATTTATTTTTAAATTCCAGGCATCAATCATCCTTAAATTGTTGGTCCCATCTAAAAATGGCACGCATTAATACATACATACACAACATAACTGGGTAATAACGTAACCTCTTTATTAGTAGTGTTCGTCTTCATTGTGGGGCAGAGTGTGGCTAAAGCACTCGCCTTTACCGATCCCTGCCATCACACTTCTGTGCCCTGGGTCGGTGGTTCTTACCCGGATTTTCACGGGTTCTTCCTCAGCCAATTATACTGACCACCATGTATGGCCGGTCTTGTGCGCAGACTTCACGTTAAACCCAAAGCTACAGCTGTCGTAGACGCAACAGTAATAAGAAAAATAATGGTATCAGACGTAGTTGCCGCTTAAAAATCAATAATTGTGTAAAATTGTGATATCGAATTAGCAATTATTGATTCACATGGCATTGTTATGGACGCTAGCACATAGTTGCAAGGGGAGGAGAACGTACCCCTACCCTGGAATTCACCTCTAAACAATTTTTGGCCTACGTCCGTAAAAATTAATAGTTGACCACTACGTATTTGCTAAACGACTCACCCCCACCCCCACCAGCAAAAATAATTCTGCCTGCGCCATATGTATTGATGTTAAATATATTTCTCATGTATTGTAAACAAGCATCAGACACTGAAACTGAGCAGATTTAACGGGGATTTTTGTAGACTAGCAATGCATTTATTTTGGACTTATTTATCAACTAAGGAAGTCGATACCGAAACCAGGGTGGAGTAGGTTTGAGTCAGCAAGATCAATAATACATTACTGCAGCAAACTCGGCCAATGTGCAGGTGTTGTGATATCTGCAGTTATAAATAACCTTGAAACTGGATTTATCCGCCTTATTGTATATGTTTGTAACTACCATGAAAGGGATGCACTAGTGACTAATGTCAGTGTCACAGTCAGACACAGAAAGGTTTAGAATTTTCTAAAGTTTTCCATGAAGAAGTGTTGTCAGAGTGCATTATGAATATTTAATTATTGAAAACTGTGATATTTATGTCATATATCATGTCCCTAGCAACCGGGAGGGGGAGGGGGAGAGTACACTAATGAAAGCATGCATGTATATGCAGAAATGCCTTCACTATCACGCTAATACTGAGTTACCTAGATCGTTAAGTCCAATGATTCTAATTGTACACATAATAGTAGAGAGCGATCACGAGCCCTCGAGTAATAAACACTTGGGTCACTCCTAGTTTTTGCGTTACGGCTACCCGCCCCCTTCCCACGTCAGCCATGATTGTACCTTAAATACTGTTTAGCTGTACAGATTGTGAAATAATCCAATCTAAGATAAGGTAACGTAACAAACTCTTAACGATCAGAGTTGTTCAATTTGATACACAGTGGAGATGGACGAATAAAGGCAGTGACGACGCATTACAAATTCATTTTTGTAACCATGAGAACGAAAACGCTCAGAGGAATTTAGTTGTGACAACGTCCGAAAAATATATGGTACCAAAACACTGTGCTACGATACATAATAGTCGTACCGGTAGCTTTGTCTTGGCACTGAGGTGCTACCATAGAGGTTAGGACTTAGGCTGGGGTGTCCTGGGAGGGGGTAACACCTCTGGCTGGTTAAGCAGTGGTACACCATCGTAGGCAACTCGTCGACCTTTGGTCCCCACTTGACACTCAGATCTCACATGTGGCTCCAAGAAGATGCGACATACAAAGAGGTCACATCCTGGAAAACTGTATCGACTGGTCGGCTAAACCAGGCTGAGGGTAGCCAGCGGGTCTTAAACCCTAGGTGCGTTAGGCTTTGTCTACCTAGCATGTGAAGACTGGATTCGGCAGCCTGCGCGAAGCAGCCACCAACTGCTCAACGGGCAGACAGGCGATTCACAACAATGTGCCATGGAGCGCTAAGAGAACGACAAGACAAGTACCCTACACTGGCTATCAATTCGATACAGAATCAAACACAAAATTTGTTCTCTGTGCAATATTTCACTGGCAGACTCCAGTCCAACATACCTATCCAGCCTCACCCATGTGTATACACCAGCTAGATACTTACGCTCTTCTTCTGACAATCGTATACTCATTGTTCCCATGGTGAAAACAAAGTCATATGGACAACGTTCTTTTGCATACCAGGGCCCGGTGACATGGAACGAATTGCCCATTGAAATTAGACACAAAGACATAGTGGTCCCATTTAAGAGTGCTCTTAAAACTCACTAGTTTTGACTGCAGGGACAAATTTAGAGACCTAATCATGTTTTGTATCTTATATGTTTTCAGCATGTTTTTATGTTTTGCAATTTCAATTATTTGTCATTTGTTGTTCTGTAGTGTAGTCATATCATTATAGATGGTGTAAAGCGCTCAGAGCTTCGAAAGATTAGGCGCTATACAATGTCCTCATTATTATTATTATTATTATTATTATTATTATTATTATTATTATTATTATATGGTTTGGTCACACACACGAAATGTTAATGAAGACATGTCTTTAGCGTAATTCACGTAGGGGCGATAGTACCAATATATAGACGCTAGAATATCCATCTGATGTATCGGACGCTCTCTAGTAATTAATTAATTAATTTTGACTGACCTTGGTATACGGATGGAAACAAAGCGCTTTTAGTTTGACCCATGACGTCAAATCCTTAAGAATACCCACTTTTTATTATTAATCCCTGTCAAACGCAACACATATGTATACATCTAATAATGACCTTAATTTTGTTTATTGCTGATGTATTCGTTGAAAGCAGCATCTCCCCAAGGCAATGGCAACTGCTGTAAACGTAATCGCGAGGAGCATATCACACAAAACTGACTTGTTTTTGTTGTTGTTGTAGGGTATAACGCCAGTATTAATGTTGGAGGATGAACCCAGGAAATACCCGTAAAGAACAGACCGACAAGAAGCTGCTAGCAAGCTTTATCACACACCCACATTGGTCGAATCAGAGACTGGAACCTACGCAAACAGACGTGAGATGGCAGTGATCCTTAATGAAGAGTGTTTCAGACCACTCGGCCACTCATGGCCGGACATAGACCACAATTAATTTTACTATATGTTCTCTACATATATTTCTCAGTACTGACCTTTCCACAGTGTGACAATCAATACAAATCATATGTTAACTAAAATACTTCTAAAGATGACTTCACGGTGAAATTCTTGTCAAGGGTTCATCGGCATTTTTTTGAGTGGCTGCACTGTAAACAGAGCAGCATGTACACAGAACACTGATTTCACTTCCGCATCATCACTAAGGCCTAACTGTCGCCAAAATACATACAGACAACCACTCTCAGAGCTCCTATTCTCAAGAATAAACAATTAGCTTTAAATCCATACCAAAGATGCATCAATATAACTCTTCTATCACCACCAAGCTCCGCCCCCCCCCCCCCCTCCCCTGAAAAAGCTGTATTTACTATTTGAAAATTAACATGTTTCAAATCACTTCATTGTAGTATGTATTTTGTGTGGCGCTTAACTCTGATATTGTAGGAGAAAACATGTATGTAGCTAAAACTGCAGATGTTCAGAATATTGTATTCAAATTCTCCTATAATTATCAAATAAAGTAATTATAACTAAACAATAATACTTTGAAACATTGTAGTTGAACACAGAATTATGGGTGTTTGCCACAGGCACTTTTTGGGAGTTTTTTTGTAGCGGCATATGATGTTTGTTTAGCCCAAAACGTCAGAAGTGATCCTTTTATTGTGGCGGCAATATTCAATTTTGACTTGCAAATCTGCATCATTTTTTTTTATTCTATTCCGCTTTTGAATCACTTCTTCTTGGCAAATCTTTCTGCTCTTTGCAGGATATGCCAGCACGTACGCCTCAAAAAGACACTGGAACATTTTACTTTTATCCATTGTAGTGGTCAATTCTTAACCCCCCAAAAATTGAGATTATTATTGGTGTAATATAAACTTTAATTTATTCTGTTTGTAATATATATATATATATATATATATATATATATATATATATATAAACTTTAATTATTCTATTTCTTAAATGTAAGATCTTTTATAATAGGAATCTGAAAAATATCAACCTTTATAAAAAAAAATATTTTTCTATCAAACCAATAAATTATTTACTTTTCTATCAAACATTTGAAGTTTAATTTTATAGCACAAAAAAGTTTAAAATTAAAAAGTTTGGCGAGATAAAGATAATTTCAACCTTGCTTTGTCGACACCAGCGGACTGGGAACGGAAAAATGCTATTTGGAAAAAGCTACTATTGGGGCTAGTAGGGGTGTTGGTAGTTCGAAGATGAGTCCATCGTAATTTGAGCTCATGCCCGACAATTGTGAAGCTACTTAAAACGTCATTAAATAAATTGTAAGTAATAAAAATATTAAGTGGAACTTTTTGGTAAAGTTGCGCATTTTGATGTGACGTCATATTTCTTAAACACCCCCGTTCCCCTTGTCACAAAAGTGTGACACCCTGACACACACACACCCGTAGGTGCGTGACATCATTTATGGACGGCCCCTTACTCACTTGCTAGTTTTGCTGGCTATTTGTTGCAATTGTTATATAATTATGTGCAGGTTAGCTCTGCAACTAACACTGATCACTGGTAGATGTTACATAACTACACTGTGGGGCCCCGAGTGGCCGAGTGGTCTAAAGCGCTGTTCGTTACGGACCACTGCCATCTCACCTCTGTCTGCGTGTGTTCGAGTCTAAGATTCGGCAAATGTAGTTATGTGAGAAAGCATGCCAGTAGCTTCTCGTGGGTCGGTGGTTCTTTCCGGGGGTTGTCCGGGTTCTTCCTCCACCATTGATACTGGCCGCCATGTATAGCCTATATTGTGCTCAAAAATGGCGTTAGACCATAAAAACAAAACAAAACATAACTACAATGCAGTCAGCAAATAACAAAAATAACAATGTATCACTGTTAACTGGTACTACTGCTCAGTTATAAGTATTATGTAATTCATGTTAGCCTATTTATATTGCTGCTTGTTGTTGTTGTTGCTGTAGGGTTTAAAGCCATTTCTCAGTACATGATACATGGTTCCAGGAAGAACCTGGGAAAACCCCTAGAAAGAACCACCAACCCATGAGAAGCTACTGGGAAGCTTTCTCACCTACCCACATTTGCCAAATACGAGACTCGAACACACACAGAGGTGAGATGGCAGTGATCTGTAACAGAGAGCGCTTTAGACCACTCGTCCACTCATGGCCCTCTTGCTGGCTGTTTGTGAGTGCCATATAATTAGCATCATTTTAGCACACTGAATTTAAATTTATCATACAAGTAACACATAATTAGATTTCATGACATCACAAATGATATTATTAAGTCATGCAATGGAAAGACATAAAAAAAAATATGGATTTCAAATGAATCCAAAAATTATTTAATGTCACATCTGCAGTTTGGAGTTATAAAATGAGTATTTTTAATAATGCAGTAAATAAAATCTGCATTTATGCTCAATTCAAAATAAATAAATGAACTTGTCAAATAATTACAATCAATGCCTAAAACAACGACAACTTTGTGTAAAACAAAACCTTTATCTGCCATAATTTTAATCCCATGGTTCTAACAAATCTTTAATCCCTGACAGCTTTGTGATCTACACATCATTCAGAGTCATGCATCCAGAGTGAAAGGAAGACACAAATGTGACTGCACCATGTGCGGCTAACCCTACCAAACCTTTCCAGGAGTTGTGAGTTTTGTAGTTTGAAAAAGTCTTTGATGTAAGCACTAGAGATGAGGGCCTTTCTATAAATATTTATGTGCAGTCAATAATAATTCTGGTTCCTGGGTGGGACAGTTGAAACTCGAGAGGCATATTTGCTTGAACCTGCTCATGACTTGGCCAAATATTTATACTTCCCAGTAATAAATACAAATAATTTGTCCACATGATTATTTTCTGACTTAAAGAAGACATGTGAATATTAAATTGAACAGACATATCTTCAATCGGAAATCCACAGCTACACAAAAACATGAAAAGTTCATCTACTGGGTTTATTGCTTTTTGCCGTCCTCTGATGTAGATATCATTCCTGGTGCTGTAATATAAGCTCTTCATTCTAACTGCAGTAGGTTTGATGCCATTGAAGAAGGTTATAAAAACCTCATATGGGAAAACAAGTGTAAAATTCTATCATTTCATCGTCATCTGTAAATCTGTTCAATCCAAATTTCTCCATGTTTACTTTTTATTCAAATCTTGCAGTTTTCTTCCTTTTCTTCCAATTCTGTTTCCGCTTTCCTCAGTCTCTCCTCCATATATGTAATTTTACTTTTGCATTCTATTTGCAACTCACAGGATTTGAAGAAGATAAAATAATAGTGTAACTTGTCATCAACATTTGTAACTCTAACGGAGACAAAAAATATAACTAGCAAAGTTACCAGCTTCACTATAATTTAAAATTTTAAAATTATACAAGAGTTTTAATAGAGGCTGCTTTCCACCGACTGTATGCTCTCTCTCTCTCTCTCTCTCTCTCTCTCTCTCTCTCTCTCTCTCTCTCTCTCATACACACTATGAGCATGAAATAAATGTATAAAACAAAAGTTACGAAGCTATGGTTTGATTACATATCAGTGCCATCTAATACTTTCTATTTTATAACGAGGTAATAAAGTTCACTTATTCTGTACTTACTACTTATACGTAAATTCCTAATTTCTTATATAAATGCGCTGCGTGAAGTATGCCCAGTTTTCGTTGACCCCGTTATGTAATAATAATAATAATAATAATAATAATAATAATAATAATAATAATGAGGACTTTGTATAGCGCCTAATCTTTAAAAGCTCTAAGCGCTGTACACCAGCAATAATGATATGACTACATTACAGAACAACAAATGACAACAACAATGAAATTTGAAAACATAAAAACATGCTGAAAATATATAAGATACAAAACATGATTAGGTTGCTAAGTTTGTCCCTGAAGTCGAAACAGGTGAGTCTTGAGAGCACTCTTAAATGGGACCATAGTGTCTTTGTGTCTAATTTCGATGGGCAATTCATTCCACGTCGCCTGGCCCTGGTGTGCAAACGAACGTTGTCCATATGACTTTGTTTTCACCATGGGAACAATGAGTATACGATTATCAGAAGAAGAGCGTAAGGATCTAGCTGGTGTATACACATGGGTGAGGCTGGATAGGTATGTTGGACTGGAGTCTGTCATTAAAATATAGCACAGAGAACAAATTTTGTGTTTGATTCTGTATCGGATTGATAGCCAGTGTAGGGTATAGAGCAGTAGTGAGGTGTGCTCTGATCGAGGTACTCTAAAGATGATCGGTGCAGCTGTGTTTTTAACTTTTTGAAGTTTCTGGAGTAAATATTGTGACGAACCAGACAGAATTGAGTTACAATAGTCAAGTCTTGAAAGTACTAATGAACACACAAGTGTTTTCATGGCATCAACAGAAAGATATTTACGAATGGAACTGATGCGTCTCAATCCAAGATATACAGCCCTGCAGATATTCATGACATGTTGGTGCAATGTGAGAGTACTGTCTAGAGTAACACCTAGATTCCGTACTGACTGTGAGAATTTAATATTGGTGTTGCTGATATTTATTGTCTGAGGTAAAGGATGTGAATGAGAAAGTCTTTGTGTTGTGATCAGAATAGCCTCAGTTTTATCATCATTCATCTGCAGCTTGTTACATGTCATCCATGATTTCACATCCGAAATATACTTCTCTACACCATGGATGGTAGCATCAACTTCAGTTGGGTGGCTAGACTTGTATATTTGGGTGTCATGAGCGTACAGTTGGTGCAACACTGGGTGATGATCTATGACACTTGAGAGCGGCTGAGTGTACAGAATGAAGAGAACATATCCCTGTGGAACACCATAACATACGTCAACCGGGCTGGAGTTTATTCCATTTGCAGATATAATTTGTGTCCTGTTGACTAAGTAGGACTTGAACCACTGTAAAGCTATATTCTGAATGCCAAATACATGCTGGAGACGGTGAAGTAATATATCATGGTCTATTGTGTCAAATACTGCATATAAATCCAGGAGAGTGAGGACTGTAATCTTTCCACTATCCAAAGCAGAGAGAATGTCACTAAATACTTTCACAAGAGTAGTTTCCGTACTGTGGCAAGGGCGATATGCAGACTGTACATTGCTAAAAAGACTGTTTGAATTCAAATGAGATACAAGTTGAGTTAGAACAACCTTTTCTAAGAGTTTTAATATGAAAGGGAGATTAGAAACTGGGCGGTAGTTCTTTAAATCGTTATGGTCCAGTGTTGGTTTCTTCAGCAGTGGCTTTACAATGGCAGTTTTGAAAAATGATGAGAATCCCCAGATGAGAGACAGATATTAATAACATCAGTTAGTGAAGGCAATATTAGTTCTAAGCACTGAAGCAGCAGTGATGTCGGAATTGGATCAAGTTCACAAGACTTTGGTGCACTTTTCATCACGATTGTCCGTACTAAATCTATATAAACAGGTTCAAATGCTCCTAACGGTTGTCGCTTAAATTCTGCATCATACCTGATTGGTGACGAATCAGTTGAAATTGTGTTGTCAAGCGAATCTCTAATGGTTTTAACTTTGTCATTGAAGAAATTTGCAATTGGTCTGGTAGGTCTAGTGGAGAGAAGATCGTGGAATGGGACTTGGGGTAACATTTTTAGAAACCTATCATTATAAAACACACGTACATACAATCATTTGCTTCATCGACATAATCTATTTTGCGTTTGGATTTCTCTTTCTTACATCATTTAGTTGCAAGTAAATACAAACAAACCTACACCGATCCAGTTACTTACCTTAAAATTCGGCCCCACATCACGACGTATTGCTACAATCCATTTTCTACGAAGCTCCATCTTTTTCACTGATGGAATATGGTGGAAGCTTAAATCTATGTGAATTCAAACATTCCCATTGCACGACGGAACACAACAATAAATGCCACGATTTTTCCGTTGCCGGTATCAACTGTAGCACTGGCAGCCATGGTTGCGAGATAAAACGAAATTGGTGCCTATCTTAGCCTCGTTTTGGATGCGTTTACCCAGGGTCACATGAATACATGAATATATTATCAGAATAGTATATAGAACACAAACTATTGCAGTTTCTTCAACTGCATTTCAAAAAGTCGAGTGTGTTATGAGTTGTCATTGAATTTGATCTTAAAGAAAACACATTACAAAGTGTTAGTTAAATCATTTCATTAAATATCCGAAAGATATTACTTGACTTTGATAAAAGTGGAAGCATTTTTAAAATGTCGCCATAATGAATATGTAGTGACGGTGGGGCTAAACACAACCTTAACACACCTATAAATTTTTGCATAACAATATTTAATAACTAGATGTATATATTGAGTAAATAACATCAACTACTAGTTAAAGGCGATATTATAATACTTACATAAACTTCTGTATGTGAATAAATCAGAAAAGTAATGTACAGCACGAGAGCAAACATTAAAGTGACACAAATTTTGTCACCCTAATGCTACTGTCGCCATAATGACTACCCAGTGACAATGAACTATCGCCGTAATGACGGGTTCGCTGTAACACACACACACACACACACACACACGAACTTCACCGAGTGTTTGTATTTGTGTATTGTTTAGTGGTTGACTTTAATAGAAAATTTAAATTAGGAAATATGAAGTTCACAAAAATGAGTTAACACAAACTTGATAAGAGCCTTGCATTGCTTGTCTTTTTGTTATACAAGGGTTAATAATCTTCCAAAATGAGATTCAAACATTCTTTTGTTCCTTGTCCTGTTGGCACAATAATAATAATAACATGTTACTGGTAAACTACACATTAAGCAAATACACATTTCTTCCTTACATTTATTAAAGATTTTTATAATCTAATGATTACAATAATTAGTAAAACAAAAGCATATCAGCAACCAAACTTGATGTGTTATTGGTACACCTATAGTATTCGAGTTTTTAGGTCCGTACAACAATTACATAGTTAAAGAATTGGTTCATGTAAATAAAACAAGTAGAACGTTGACAAGACGTTCAGTGACCTTGGAAATACATATATTTACAAGCAAAGTATAAACTGAAATAATGTTTGATGCGGTTTCACGACATATATTAGTGAGCGAGTTGTTGTGTAGGATAGGTGTCGCACAAGTTTTGATGCGGCTCTGGGACATATACTAGTGAATGAGAACTGTTGGATAGGTGTCAAACATGTTTTGATTCGGCTCCACGACATATATTAGGGCGTACGATATTTTTATGTACGATATTGAAAGTAGCCGTTCCGTGAAAATGCCTTGTATTAGAGCACTGCAAGATTGCATAGCTGTTAAATGAGAATTGTAGTTTTGTTCGAAGGAATAGATACAGAAAGTAGACTGTTCTTCCCTATATAAGTAGTGGTCCCATGTTAATGGAACTCATACATAAGGTAGAAAGATTGTATTCATGTAAACGGAATAATACTAAAATAATCCTATTAATCTAAAGCGATGTCGGACACATACTTGACAGAAAGTTTCGATATCGGTGTCTTTTAAGGCTGACTTTTAAGACTGGATATAACTATATTACAACCAATTCTCAGTATAATTTGCCATTTTTTATGCGCATGCGCAACTGATAATATACTGTCTGAAGGTCACAAACAAACGGCCATTTATTAGTATCGCAAGGAAGAGATCTTCTTAAGGTAAGTTGGAAACGGTTAAGATACACTTATTAACAAGTATGTTGTGGATGATTTATATATGAATCGTGACGATCCCATGCAACGCTAAATATGGGTTCATATTACACGAGTAGCTTCAGATCTCAAGCCTGAAACTTCTACATAAATATCTGTCTTGGACATTTTAAATTTCTACTCATCTTCCACGGCGAGTAGTCCGAAAATTGATTTCATGTATTTCTCAATGGATACAGGCTGCGAAAATTCTCTTAAAAGAAAGTAGTGGCATCTAATATTAACTGTCGGAATGATCTAATTATGTTGCCGTTGGAGATAAATGTATACTTTGATAATCTTGCGAAGAAAAATCAATAAAAGTCTTATAGTAGAGACATTGCCGCTTTGTATTGAGCCCATTGGCTACATATTGATGTTAGAAGATGCAATTAATTCTACCTGCTTTGTATACTTTGATCAAATATTTAATCTGCACTTTATTGTTAGTTAGATTTTGTAATGTATTTTTAAATATCATTATATTCTATGGATAAAATATTTTCGCCTCGACCTTGTCCAAAGTCAAGTTCACTTTACAACTGACGTGAATCACTGATTAAAAAAATCAGTAAAGAACTAATACATCGATAATAATGAGTATGAGTTTAATGTGATGATTATTAATAGAAGTAAACATGTTTATCTTGCCGTGAGTCAAGGACATTGTGTTTTAGCAGCAGAGGGGGCGAATCCTACAACTTTTGCGACAAAATTGATTTAAACCCTCAAAACGGCAAATAGAGCCTTCCTGCGAAATCTCATGTTTTAACCAAAAAAAAAATAAAGTCTCCATTTGGCAAATAGAGCCTTATTGATTTCTTGCTCAAAACATGAATTTGCGCGGGTGATACTCTATTCGCGTTTTCGTTGCTTAACCATAAAACGTCGCAACGATGTTGTTATCGCCCCCTCTGCTGCTATGGGTTAATAATGAAAATCACTACGATGAAAATCCTTTTAGGACTTTACAAACAGACTAATTTGTAGAACCTCACCTTGTAGATCAATTAGATTATTGGACTGGTCAGTGAGTTTAAAATTGATTCTGGTTAATGAATCATTATGACACCGCATATAGACTGGATTAACCGGAGACTCAGTAATTAGAAATCCTGGAGGAGCTGTTGGTGCAAAAGAGTATAAAATATATCCCTGCTGAGATTTATTTGATCGTTCGAGATTTATTTGATAGCTTTCTTCGATAACATCACATACTAAATTGAGCGCAATCACCGATGAAATATTCACATTGAACGGAGCGATATGTCTGCCGCCGCCTTCTGGGTCATTATTATGTGTCAGGATAGTTGTTTTTGGTTTTGTTGTTTTTTTCCACGTATCATGAATTATTTTAAAACCAACATCGATGGTGTCACTGAGAAGTTTTTTTAGTTCTGGTACGTTAAATCCTGGTAGTTTGAATGCTGGAATATCTTCAACGCGGATTTTATAGATCAGTGCAAATCTTGATCTCGATAGGGGATTATTATCATCTAATATATCCTGAATAATTTGTGAATGAAATGTTTCCATATCGTCGATAATTTTATTGCATGTTTCTACGACGCTGATAAATTCATCTAGGGTGAGAGAGCCAGATTTAAAAGATATTAACAACAATGAAAAATCATTATTCATTGCTTTGAAATTTTCAATGATTTTAGGTTCTTTAACAAAATAATAGTCCCCTCCTGTCACCCTTTCCCCTCCTGTCACCCTATTTATCTCCCTGTTGATAAGATATCGGCTATCCAAAAAATTCCGTCTGATGTAATCGCTATAGCTTTTTACTGGATTATCAGATTTTATCCTGTCTGTGACATAATCAGATTTTTGTGGTTCAGGTAAATTAACGGTCCCCCCCCCCCGGGTGGTAATTCAGGCCATCCCAGTACGGTTCTAATAGAACTCTGATAGATATCTACGACGTAACCCTCTGTGCTTATTTCAATGGCAGATGATAGTGTTGGCTCATGAACCGTTATAGCGATTTTTGATTCTTTTCCAGTAATCGATTTTATTCTACGTTGCAATTCAGCATTGATTTGTTCGATTTGGTATGATCCGGTTGGTATTGAAACAACGTTCCAGTCTGGGGTACCGTCCTCTTTATTCTTATACGAGAACACCAGTGAATTATTGGGTTGTTGACCACCAAATGATTTTGATCTGATATTTGGCCAACTATGGTATACTCGTAATTTTGCTAACGCGATTTCCTTCACGGGGACTGGTTGTTTGTACTGGGTTTGTGTTCTCCACTATTTGTTGAAGTAATTCCATCGGTGTTGTCATTATACTGTTGTTGTCGCTCTAATTTTGACACCGCGGAATCATAAATACTGACCATTGCTGAGAACTCACTCTCTGATATAATTGTATCATCGAGCGATGACGATATCAACGAGGATAATTGCGAGTATGCGGTTGATACAACATGAAATTGAATTATGTAGTCTTGTAGTTTGCGTTGGCTGCATGATGATATTTTTTTGTTATTATTGAAATTATTCCCGCGATTGTTGTTGCCGCAGAAATGCAAATTGGAACAGCGATCGGGGCCATCATTGTTACCGAGAATAGTATAATACCAGCTCCGGTGATTACACCACTCACAGCGTACACAGTAACATCAATTGCGGTAATTCTTCGTTGGCATTTTTTTTTATTTGATACTCCTCAGTGAGGGTTTTGAGTCTATTTTGAAATTCTCTGACCTGATCATAGCGATATTGCGATGATGAAATCATTTTTTTTAAAAAAATCGTTTACGATTTCAATTGAAACCGTTATTTACTTAAATCCGCTACGAATTCCACATACCACGTTGTTGAAACCCTAACCAAATTTTTATCAGTAGATGTTATCGTGAACTTTTCAGTTGTATCCTTGTCGATGATCGTTGAAATCGTATTGTTGACCCCAGATGAACTCGACGATGAAATATTAAATTGAGTCGTTGTCACTAGTGTTAATCGATAAATACCCTTGACGGTTGCAGTGATATCTAATTTGTTTTTTGTAGGTGTCCACGCAAATGATCTGTGTTGGATCGTGTATACTACGTTGTTGGTTTTCTCATGAGGAATTTTTGTTTTTTCAATGATTGTTATCATCCTCGAAAAATCATTTTTCATGACTTCGATGAAGTTTTTTGTCTCATCGATGGATTTTTTGATATCAGGGAGTTTTATTTCAATTTTATCCAACGGGGTTCCAATAAATTTATCCACGATGTTTCTACGAAAATTTGAAAACTGTTTTCCGCTATCTTCAATTCTAGATTGAAGTGTTGTTAGTTCCAACACAGAATTTTTTAACTCATCGTTGAGAGTTTTTAATCTATCTGTAATCGTCGAAAAAAGTACACCCGGTTTGAGTTTACCCTGATCGGAAAATAACACAATAGTATCCTCGATTGCGTTTCGTTGTTTAACCAAAATATCATCCAACGACACATTACTAGTTTTCAATTTACCCTGACGATCTTGAAATACAACTATTTCCCCGGGATCAACACTTGCTAGGTTCAACGTCTCAGCTATTTCATCTTCGATTATTTTTTTATATCCTTGATAAAATCAAGGGTTGCAGTGCCATCGGGTTCGGGTTTCTTCAGCGCTGATAAAGATCTCCCCCAAATATCAATCATGTTATTTTATACATCTCTCTCTAAAATCGTTTCGATTTCCAGCGACTACTAGTGTATTCATTTACGACAACATGAGGTGGTTTTCCAGATAATGAAATAGCGTCAAGGACATTTAATACTTCATTGCCGCATATTGGTGGATCAATCATTTGTTGTGTTGGTAGCGTAGAATACCAGTGAGGAGTTTTTAAGCGGTTTATATAACGCATGAATTCCTTCGGCGGTGCTAATCCATATGAATCGAAATAAACAATCCCACGTGGATCAATCGCGTATGCAACCCAGTGAGTTCCGGACCCGGTGCTGTTATCGAGATTAATAATACCGGTTTCAACGCTGTTTGGTTGTGCCGGCAATTGATCTTTCATAAAAACACCTCTGAAGTTTTTAATCGCTAGTTTTTTAGCAGCATCGAGTAAATCAAAATTGGACATAGGAACCATCGGTTCCTCAATCGAAGATTTCTGAGTTAGTGAACCGGTCCTAGTCTTAGACCCTTTCCGCTGTACCATGAATACGGGGTTCCTGGTAGTCTTAGACCCTTTCCCTTTTTTTTATATCCCTGTCCAGTTGCTTTCTTTAGTGCCATTCCTGCTGCAGTACCAACGGCTCCTAATGCCTCCGTTTTAGCCACCGCTGGGGCAGCCGCTGCAATCAATGCTGGTATTGCAGCTAACAATGGAAATATACCACCTGATTTTATCATGTTGGCGACTGCGCCCTTCGAAAATACAATTTGAACCCCTCGCTTATTCTTTAGCGCATCATTGAAATGTTTTATTTGACGATCCGTTAATGATATTTTATGTGTACCACTGGACATCTGTGCTGGTTTCAGCGTTATTGTGGTTCCACATTCTTGAGCTGAGTTTGATTTTAATTTCTTGACTTGACCATCAGTCAGCTTGACACTAACAACACTATATGGCATTTTATTGTAAAACACATTTATGCTTTCAATTGATCTAATTGTGAAAATCGTTTACGATTTCAATCAAAGATTTTCTACTGGTGCATCAATAAGTCTCATTCGTCCGCCAACTCCTTCTAACAACATCGATTTATCACTGAGAATGACAGCAACCGCTCTATAATCAACACCACCAGGGTCTATACGAGCCCTAAAATGTATGTCAACGACGGATTGTCTCATTAAATCAAGATGTTCCAGCGAAAAGTAATAAATCGGATAGAGAGGCTTTTAAAATCAAGTTGCGATATTTGTAAACCAGTATCAACATTTTGATCACGACCCATATATGACAGCATCCGATGATATACACGTGCTATATGGTTAGTGTCGTAATCAAGCTGTATATCCTCAGATGGTTCTTGTTGTCCGTTTATTCTCAGTGAAACCTCCTTGACTCCTAACCGATCAAATATCATATGACTGCGTTTTTGGGAACCTAATCGATTCCGATTCTGCAGCGCTATAAATATATGACGTGGAGCTGAAACGCCTTGTTTTGATGCCAGGTGCCATGTAAATGTATCCGCAACATTATCCTCTTTGGCATCAGTTGTTGTTGTTAGCCAACTTATCAATGATTTGCCACCTGTGTCCATAAATGAAAGTAGCCGCTCTTAAATGGTAATTGATGGGGTCATTACTGGCATCCACAATACTTTTTTACTCAAAACAACTTTACCATCAGCGGCACCAGTACGCCAAATTGCATCATTGTCATTGCCTTTTCGCACTAACGCAATTGTGAGTTTGGCTCCATAGATGACTTTTCTGACATTTCTGCAGAATCCAAATATGTGATGGAGTGGAATCGCACATGAAAAATATCTTTGTGGTACGTGCAATGCTCCTTTTCGTGCTGCAAATCCTAAATTGAAATTACCATTAACGCCTCCCAGAATATGAAACGCAGCTCCTGGTCTAGCTCGACGTTCTGGATTAGCTGCTTCTTGTTGATCGGTTTCTGCATTATCTCTTGCTGTTAACACTTTAATGTATTGAAGGTGGTCAGCGTTATCAGAGGTATCCTTTGCAAATATCATAGATGGACCAGCCGACCTTGTATAATCATCAGAATATCTTGCTAGCCCAATTATTGTTGTTGCAACATCAACTTCACGGTCTATTGATTCAATTTCTTTTCCATCAATGAGATATCTTGCACTTTCAAATAACGCCATGATGCCATTATTAACAAAACCAACTCGGACATTTGCGTTATCTGCATATGGGGTATCAGCTGCAACATTTGTTACGAGTTTTCCCTCGATTTTAATAAATGCTTCACATGGCAAAATGTATTTACTGGTATCTTGAACTTGAAGTTCAATTCGCGATCTTAGGTTGGGTTGTATAGCATGATAGGAATAGTATTGATAATCGCGGACAGAATCATCTTTGCGCACTGGGGCATCTAAATCAAACGCCGGATCAGCTGTTTTTTTGAACATTATTATCATAAAACACTAGTGTTTTCAATTGTGAAACTTTTTGTAATCATCATCGTCGTTGAAAATTTTTCGAATTTCTTTTTGGTTTCAAACCACTTCCTGTTATCGCGTTCATGATAGCGCTATTTTGTACATCAAGTGATGGAGTCACCGGTGTAGCCACTAATGATGCTAATTTTATTTCCACTGCGATATTTATTGCTTTGCTGACACTTGCAGGCATCATTGCTATAGATGGCAGTACAACTGGTTGCTTTTTTCGTCGTCGCACCAATGATGTTATATTATCCTTTGCTGCAGAAAATGCCTTTCCGGCAAGATCTCCAACAGCACCAATACCCTTATCACGAATAACATCAATTGCTTTCATTCCTAATTGTTTAGCCAACGGCATCACTTTTGGTGCCATTCTTGTAAATAACCCTGCAATGGTATCACCGAAACCATCTCCGTAATATGCTCTATAAACAGGCAATCGTGAGTTTACCACATAGACGCTGGTTGGTTTGTCATGGTTGTAGTGTATGATCATCTTATTATAAAAACACTAGTGTTTTCAATTGCTAGCAATTTCCAATCCAAAGAATTTTCGACTTAGTCGCTGTAATAATCAGTATGATTTTCAGCTAACTCGTTAATGAAATCTCGATATGTTTTGATATCCATGATACCGCCTTGAAATAACCGCCTGCAGATATCATCTGCTTCATTTATTATTTCTGGAGAGTTATTTCCAGCTCGTTTTCCTCCGATGAGAACTTCTAATCGTGATATATCACTGAGAATATTACCAGGACATGAAACGCTAGCGTTTCCAACTAGACCACTCCCCAGAAATTTCTTCTCATCGTATGGGTCTTGTTTTTGCTGTCTTATTTGGAGTTGAAATTTTCTCTTGAAGTCTCTGTATTCCTTCATCCTTCTATCTAAACTCCCAGTATTTATTTCATACACTATATCAGCCCATTCATTATGTGACATTCTATAATCCGTATAATTGTCCCTGAAAAACTTCTCTTGTGAATCATAGCTGTTAGCAGCAAATTCACCTAAATTGTCTATATCCTCGTTGAGAATTCGTTTTTTAGCGCTCTCGGTAAATATAATTGATTTAGGTAGTCCACTAACTAGTTCTTCCTGAAATTCTTCAAATTTTCGTTCTGATATATCCTGAGGAAGTGATTGTAAGGATTTTTTTGTTTGTTTAGTTCTTTTTGCTATTTTTTCTAACACAGGGAGAAAAGTCTCTTCTTGTTTTTTTCCTTCTTCAGAGATTGTTGACACTATCTGTTTCGTTGTTGTAGTTATTGGTTTAAACAACTCTTCAGATCCCGCAGCAAAGTCAGTCTGAAGGAGCTGTCGTTGTTGTAATTTTTCACGGACACGATCACGAAATGGGATGAGTTTTTTAAGCGCGGCTAATCTCTCTTTCGCGTTTAGAGTAGTTAAGGATTGTCCTATCATATTGAAAGAGTATCACTATTGTTCAATTTCAATTGCAGATGTGAAAAAATTGTTTTACAATTTTCAATGTATTCTTGAAAACTATCCCACCATCTGTGAAAAAGTAAATAAATATTCATGGTATAGACCGCGTTAGGAATTCTCAGTTTTCTCAATTAGATTTTTTTATCTGTTTCACCTTGGAATTAATTAGTTTTTTTTGTTCATATTCGGCCCCTAATTGTTTTCTAACAGCTTCTACGACCGTACATAAAGGTACAAACATACTAACATCTTCGTGATAAACTAAACTCTCACGGATAGAGTTCTGTATCCGCTTTGTCAGAGAATATTTTTTCGAAAGTATATATTTATTATTTATTTGTGCAAAATTTATGTCTTCAAAGTCTGACAAAATTTGATCAGAATCCAAACCCTCCGATAATTGAATATTTTGATTTTTTTTAATTTATTTATTTCATTTATAATACGGTTAATATTTTCAGAATTCATTTTGTATATAATTATTATACTTTTAATTGTAATTACAGTTATAAAAATAAATATATTTGAAAAATAAATGAGCGGTTAATATTCTGTATATAAATATATTTTTCAAAAATAAATGCAGAATTCATTCTGTATATAAATATATTTTTCAAAATATACTATAATATTTTCAGATTTCATTCTGTATATAAATATAAATATATTTTTCATACCGGTTGAACAAAATACCAATGAGAGAGTTTTAATAAATCACAAGACGGGTTTCTGGTATCTAACAGTCATGCGTGTGCCACGTGTCAATGAATACGATCATATAAATATAAATATTTATATAAATATAAATTTTTTTCAAAAATAAATGCAGAATTTATTATGTATATAAATATAAATATATTTTTCAAAAATAAATAACAACCATGATGATTCATTTGGCCCCCTTGATATAGGCCTCTATTTATTCGATTTTTAATCTTAGATCTTTGAAAATCTTCAATTTTTAATCTTCGATTTTTGGCCGGTAATTCATTTTGAACACCATACGGGGCTACCCAAATGTGAGGGAGAGCTAATTACATCCATGGTTGTTATTTATTTTAGGGCATGTATGTTTACATTCACATCAACATGTAAGTTGTCAAAAACCGACAACCCACGCTACCGTAAACTTGATAGCATATTCATGTGAATGCACACATAGGGGGCGCCCTCCCTCCCCTCAATTAAATATAAAAAACATCTATCGTTTCACCATCAGACAATTTGTCTGCTATGGGGCGCGAACATGTGATGTACTAATTGTCTGGGTGCATAAGCCAAACACGATACCGTTAGACCACTGTTCACGTCTATAATAATGATAGTTTTTAACATATATATGTTGTAAATATTCACCTGAAATTAAAAATCGAAGAATTACGTATGGGTAATAAATAGAAAGAATTGTGTATTTTACACAACAGTGGCTGTACTATTTATCAATTCATTATCAGTACCTTTATTAACGTTTACATGCCATTCGAAACCGCCTTAACCACAACAAAGTCTAGTCCACTGTAAATTGTACATGAAAGTGAAATACGTTCCTCGCATTTACAAACCGTACTTGATATTGCTCTATCAGACGTACCGGTTGAACAAAATACCAATGAGAGAGTTTTAATAAATCACAAGACGGGTTTCTGGTATCTAACAGATCGGCTCACAGTCATGCGTGTGCCACGTGTCAATGAAATACGATCAGGCGTTCCAAATCTAGGTCAGCCATATACATTGTCTGGTGTAGCTCACACTCAATGTTAAAGACTGCATTTATTTTTGAAAACTATATTTATATACAGAATTAATTCTGAAAAATATATTTATATACAGAATTAATTCTGAAAATATATTTATATTTATATATACAGAATGAATTCTGAAAAATATATTTATATTTATATATACAGAATTAATTCTGCATTTATTTAAAAAAAATATACTTATATTTATATAGAGAATTAATTTTGAAAAATATATTTATATTTATATATACAGAATTAATTCTGCATTTATTTAAAAAAAATATATTTATATTTATATACAGAATTAATTTAGAAAAATATATTTATATACAGAATTAATTCTGCATTTATTTAAAAAAAATATATTTATATTTATATACAGAATTAAATTTGAAAATTATATTTATATTTATATACAGAATTAATTCTGCATTTATTTAAATATATATATATATATATATATATATATATATATATATATATATATATATATATATATATATATATACAGAATTAATTTTGAAAAATATATTTATATTTATATACAGAATTAATTCTGCATTTATTTTTAAAAAATATATTTATATTTATATACAGAATTAAATTTGAAAATTATATTTATATTTATATACAGAATTAATTCTGCATGTATTTAAAAAAAAAAATATATATATATATATATATATATATACAGAATTAATTTTGAAAAATATATTTATATTTATATACAGAATTAATTCTGCATTTATTTTTAAAAAATATATTTATATTTATATACAGAATTAAATTTGAAAATTATATTTATATTTATATACAGAATTAATTCTGCATGTATTTAAAAAAAATATATATATATATATATATATATATATATATATATATATATATATATATATATATATACAGAATTAATTTTGAAAATTATATTTATATTTATATACAGAATTAATTCTGCATTTATTTAAAAAAATATATTTATATTTATATACAGAATTAATTCTGCATTTATTTTAAAAAATATATTTATATTTATATTTATATTTATATACAGAATGAATTCTGAAAATATATTTATATTTATATACAGAAATTATTCTGCATTTATTTTAAAAAAATATATTTATATTTATATTTATATACAGAATAAAATCTGCATTTATTTTTGAAAAATATATTTATATACAGAATAAATTCTGCATTTATTTTTGAAAAATGAAACAATAGAGTATTATCAGTGAGTTTATAGACTAGTGGTGGCCATCATTTGATTTGTTTACAAACCGTGAGAAAAAACCAGCACAATCACGTGATAACATAACTTCGTACTCGCCGATATACCTAAACGAATTATCTCCCTTAATCCACGGTAAATTCCCTACGTTGCTAGTACATAATACTATTTTTCTAATTTAATTATAAGTCTCTGTATATAATCTTGAGGAATCTTTATGATTTTGTCATCGTTGGGGTCAATGACGGTATTTTTTATTCGTTTGTCAAAATAGCGTTTTAGTTCCCTGTATCGTTTGCCGCCACAACTGAGACATAATTGTGATTTTCCCCTTACCCCCACCCCACATCGGAGGCACGGAAGGGTTGTTGATCCAATCATAAGCCATTTGCAGTGATTCATTATATTATATTTTTCTATTTAAATACTTGTTTTAATTATATGACTGAGGAATTCGAGAGATTATCAGCAATTAAGCCCTACAAAAATATTAAATTCAATCTCGATAGAACCCTCAAAGATGTGCCAAAACGGGCAATAAATGATAACAGCTTGATAAAAAAAAATTCGTGACTGTGTTGTTGAATTTAAGCGTGATGGAGCATCTCATAGCTGGTCAACATTTCGAATTGATGGTGTTGTAGATGCCACCATGAACGATAAAAACGCAGCTACGATAATATCACAACTTGACAACAAAAAGTATTTTTTAGAGTGAAATTCATTATCTGTGTAGAATCATCATAACGAGCACGCATGGACATCCGCGGTCACAATATTTCCACGGAACAGAACAATAAAGTATATACCCGAGGAATTCTTGGGAGAAGAATTTTCCAGGGATGGTTTTCTCGTTGAAGAGAAACTATTCGATGCTATTGCGCATTTGAGTAAAAACGACCCTGTGTCAGTGTGGTTACTTCGCAGCGCTGAAAATCAAACGGATATTTTTGATCAGTTTGTAAGACCAAATGGTGAATTATACCGCACTGAAGCGTTTCACAACAAGATGAAAAAAACAGCTAGTGGGTTTTTAACAATAGGGGAAGCCACCGATGAACAATTATTGACAAACTGTTTTATAATTCCATCGGTTGCAGCTCATTTTGCAAGAAAGAAAAACACATGGAAACCAACACGAACTGAATTCTTGCCAGATATTGAGGCTAGTTGCCTCGAATTTAATCATGGCGGTTTATACAATAACAAATACGACCGTGAAAGTATCATTTCAGTTGATATGGTTGCTTGTTATCCAGCGAGTTTTCTTGGTTATGGAGAGTGTACTGAGTATTTTAAACAATTTGGACACCCCACCCATGAAATGACTCGTGTTGCGATTAATGGACCACTGCCTGATTTTGATTTAACCGGTTTTGCTCGTGTAGTATCATTTGAATTCGCAGCAGGACTTCATCTCTTTTGTTATATTTGGATTGGTAGACACATGTCTGAAAAGAAGTGGCTGCCAATAGCGTTATTACGATTCATGATTGATACAAAAATGTTAATTTCGTTGACAGTCAGTGAAGCAATTATATCATATCGAAAACAAACTAATGTCTGGTTACCAGAACCAGAAAGTCTTGATAGTATAATTGACGAATCCAGAAAACATATTCAGGCAGATGAAAAATATATCATTGAATGGTCCAAACGTGTATTTAATCAACGAAACAGTGAAGCAAAAGATCTCGGCAGAAGAATAATTGGAAAATTCACTCAGGGTGGCAAATGTGACTATAAAAGATATTCTTCACGATTGATTATAGATAAAACCGAATATGACTTTGTAATTGCAGATGCAGTATCTAAAAACATATATGTGGATCGCAAGGACGCTTTGTTGTCCAATGGAACAAAATTGGGTACAATTGTTACTTACAGCGAGGGTTATAGTTCTCCGTATACACATTTTAGGTCGTCTATGCTGGGTTATGCTTGTATCAATTTATTTTCAATGATAAATAGATTTCCTGACACTGCAGTTAGAGTTGCAGTTGATTCATTTTATATTGACAAAAAGTACATCAACGAGGTGGCTAAATTTACTAGCGGTAGCAACGAACACTGGGGTACATGGAGAATTAAAATGGAAACACTGCATGATTATTCTGAATCAGCAGATGTTGAGATCAAAAACAGTTACTTACAAGGAGATAATTTATCAGAACGGTCTAATGCACCACCGATATCAGATCCGATTTGTAGATATAAAACAGTTTATTTAAACGGCTGTGGCGGGTCGGGAAAGACGACTCGGGCAATTGAATTATATCGAGGGAAAAATCCTACGGATTTCACCAATATGATTGTGCTGACACCAACACAAAGATTAGCGCGAGAAATAAAACAACGAAACGTCGACGCTTGCACTTATCACAGCTTTTTTCGATACAAGGGTGATGAATGGACCCCTGAAAGAATGGGTGAGAAATGTATCCCTAGGGTTATTATTTGGGATGAGATATGTACGGTTTCGGTAGATGTATTAAAAATGTTTCTTGATTGGTTACTGCGCGCGAATACGAAAGTAATAATGTGCGGCGATCATGGCCAACCACCACCATTTGTCGGTTTATCCCCGCATGATTGGTTGAAAGGGTTTGTTGACTATTATGAAGAAATTGATACTGATTATAGAGCACTTGATGAACAATTGCGTGAGGTCAAGAAATTAATTAGATTACAACCGGATAGAATCCAATGTGAAATAATCAGAGAAATAATTCCTGAAACTCCCATGGAGGAATTTTGGGAAGCATGGAGACCAAATGATTTTGTAGTGGCAAGTAGAAAGATAGTCAGAGACACACTTCAGAGAAAGTTGTTTGAATTACACAAAGAAAAATTTCCAACGCGCCCAGTGCCGCTGTGTTATAGACCCTGTGATACACGAAAACAAAATATCGAAGTTGATATTCCAGGACAAAGTGAAAAGCAAATTCTCGTATTAAATGATATTGTGCTGGTTGATATCAGTGTTGTCGAAGACGCATTGCGTGCTGATAAATCGCCATGTACACTGGGTTATGTAACAACAATACATTCCTCACAGGGATTAACCATCGCGGATACAATTGTTTGGATAGTCGATAATCATTGAGTGGTCAAATTTAGTCTATCTTGCAGTGTCTAGAGTACGGCGAATAAATCAACTTCCAAGAATTGTTTTCAATGATAATGACACCACAATGGATGATATTGATGTTAAAATTATTGATAAAAATCTCTCAGGTTACAAACAAGACAAAAAAAACAACGAAAATTTGACATTGATGCTGAATTAATAATCACTTTGAAGAAACAACAGAATAATCACTGCGCAAGTTGCAATTGTATAATGCGTTGGCAGTATTCGGATAAAGATCCTCGCCAAGTTACCGTAGACAGAAAAAATAACAATCTCGGTCATGTCAGAAACAATGTGATGTTGACTTGTCTTGAGTGCAATAGACGCAACGGCGCTAGTTAAGACCATGCGGTGGCAATTGAGTATCGTCAGGAATCACTTGTAATTGTTCGCGTGTAAAACCCCGCTGAGGGGCAGTTGAATCCAATTTATAGATTGGAGGTCTACCAGTTGATCGTGTTATAGTAGATATTTTATGCGTAGTGACACTCCAAATAGGATCAGTAGCCCTTTTTGTGCCACCTTCAAGCTCTCCTGATTCATATAAATATCTCACGGTGACATTGCCAAGAATTGGCTGAGAAACGCTATCCCGCTGTGGTTGTGGTATATACCTTTTTTTATTGAGTTGTTAGATTTCATATTGATTGCTCTGGTAATCTCGTTATTTAGCGCTGCAACTACCCCTGGTAACCTTTTGACCCATTCACTGGATCTTTTTTCTTGGATGAATTCTTTTGCGTATTGATATCCAAATAACTGCTCAGCAAGAGTCCGATTAAATCGTTCAACAATTGCCTGATCGCGATGTAGTGCAGTATGTCTTCGTCGTATTGTGACATTGTGATGTTTCATTGTAGATAACACTGCACCCTGAAATTCCTTGCCAGGATCAACTTGTAATAGATTTGGCCAATGCAGAGGACCCTTTCGATAAAGCTTTTTAAATGCAGAAGCAACTTCAGGTGATGATTTTGTTTTTAGCGGTTCTGCTTGTTTGTATCTACTCGCGACATCAACTACAGTTAACGCATATTTGTAACCACCATCATGTGGTAAAAACAATAAATCAGCTTGATGAACTTCATTGGGTCCGGTTACATCAAAATGCGAGAAATTGATTTGTTTAGGACGCGGTAGATAAATTTGCCATATAGCCTGTTTGGATAACCAATTATCCGCAGTGGCCTTTTTCACTTTTGCGGCGTTGGAGAGTTTATTGATTGCAGCGTTACCCCTCCAGTATCCTTTTGGAGAATAATAAATAGATTCCATGTTGTTATTAATTACCGGCACCTAACATCAATTTGCCTTTCATAGCTGATTTTACCAACCACGAAGCCAATTTTTCTTTGAAAGATTTATCAGGAATAGCATTTAATGCATGAATTAATTTTACATCTGCGAGATGCCTGTGTTTGAAATTGCTGCTTTTATATGCAACATCATGAGCATGACACGCCTTATCAATAGCATTTATCGGATACTCGCCGGGTCGGGTTTGGTTTTGATCATCAAGTCTGATATCTAATCGTGTTCCGGGACCACAGTAGCTATATCCTGGAAGGTGCTTTTCTCCGGGGTACTTTGCCCATGGGGTTCCAGGGAGTTTTGCAAATTTGGCTGCGATATCACCTCCTCGTTTTTTTTAAAAACATTTCCGGATTTCATAGAAACAAATCTAAATTTTTTTATGCCACATGTTGCACATCTACCAGTAAGTGCTGATCTGTTATTTTTAGTTGTAATCGTCGTCACATCATTTGTGCCAGTACGCGTTTTACACTTCACACAATATAGATCCATAATTTATGTATAGAGATATGAATATAATTGATTTTTCAGCGACTAAAACAAAAGAACCAGTTACGCATCATGCAGCGCTACCAAACTCTATCCGCGTAATTATAATTGGACCATCTGGATCCGGCAAGACTCAATTGTTGCTCAATTTAATAATGAGATGGATGAAGTGGGATAAGTTGTATTTAGTTGCTCCTAGTGTAGATGATCAACGATGCTACGAAGTGCTAAAAGATTTTAATGAAAACGCTTCAGAGATTGCCGGCGAGTGTATTATTGAATTTATAACCGATATTGACGAGGCATCATCAGTAGAAGACCTCGATGGAAGTATTAACAATTTAGTTGTATACGATGATCTCATGTTAGATAAACAAAAACAAACAGCTAGAATATTTTCCCGAGGCAGGCATAAAAGCACTGATGTGATATATGTCACTCAACGCTACACTCAAATACCAAAAGTGATCAGAGATAACTGTAATATTCTTGCTGTATTCAACGGCGTTGATACACATACGCTACGAAATATTTGGCAGACATGGTGCTCTGATATGGACTTCAATCAATTTCGAAATTTCTTTAGTCATGCTCAATCGACTCCACACGGATTTATAACAATACATTTACATGACCCTCGAACACGATATCGTATCGGACTTGATCAAATATTCGGTTGAAATCGTAAAAGAATTATTAACCCATAGCAGCAGAGGGGGCGATGACAACATCGCTGCGACGTTTTATGGTTAAGCAATGAAAACGCGAATAGAGTATCACCCGCGCAAATTCATGTTTTGAGCAAGAAATCAATTAGGCTCTATTTGCCAAATGGAGACTTTATTTTTTTTGGGGTTAAAACATGAGATTTCGCAGGAAGGCTCTATTTGCCGTTTTGAGGGTTTAAATCGATTTTGTCGCAAAAGTTGTAGGATTCGCCCCCTCTGCTGCTGTTTTCCATGTTCTCTATTTTAATTTAAGTAACAGACCTTCTAATTATAGCTTGGATTTTATCTGGTAAACATTTGGAAACTTCAGTAATGAAATATTCCATTAGGTAATTATAAAAATATATTTTGATAGCTGTATATCTGATTTGTACTTAGTGATTTTAGTTAACTGTATAAAAGCTACATGCTATTGTCAAACACTAACACGATATTTTTGTCCTTTTTATGATTCCTAATGTTATGAAAAATTTGTATTTTTGAATTGATTTTGCCACAAAATGTGCCTTTAACATAAATCGATAGCAAACTGTCCAAGAATTTCACCTTATAGTTATACATTCATTTGGGCAAAACATCATTTGTGGATAACGTGTTTACACAGCTAACCTATGTACATGTTTGTAATTTTGAAACCTGATGTTAATATAGCTTTTTAAGTACAGAATATTTAGAATAAAAACTGTGATGGAATTTTTCTAATTTACAATGATTCGCATTTCGGAAATACCTTATTGTACAATACACTTTCTTGAAGATATTTTCTGACTGAGAGAAGCGATTGTAATACAAGGGAACTGGGGATGCGTTATGGACCTTCATTATTCACAGAAAATGTTTTACCTATGGGTATCTTAGCAAAGGGATTAATGTTGAGAAACATATAATGAGAGTGTAATTTATTTTGAGGTATATTTTCGGTATTCTCAAGGACAGACACACCCATCTCCACAGATTACGAATTAAACTTCTCTCTCTCTCTCTCTCTCTCTCTCTCTCTATATATATATATATATATATATATATATATATATATATATATATATATATATATATATATATATATATATATATATTTATATATATATATACAAACATATATATATATGTTTGTATATATAAATAGCTTTAAAATACATCACTAGGATTGAAAGCTAATTAATATAATTTTTAGTCATTTGATAAAATCCTAATCACCAAAAAATATATCAGTGTTGACATGCATTTTTCGGCATAACAAATCGTGCTACAGACATGATCCAATTAGTTCAAGTAGTGCCGGTTATTGTCAGGAAGAGTGACTGGCAAGGTGTGCGTGTGACCGAGTCCTTGTGCAGTTCTCATTGCTGGACAGACCGCCGCCTCATTATCACTAAATTCAACATCGGCATTCAGCCCAAAAGATGCGAACAGGGAAAAGAAGACTACTATGCGACTGAACATCACCAAGCTAACATACACCAGTTCTAAACAGTCCCTCGTGGATGCTCTGGAAGAACGTCTGAAATCCTTCTCGACAATCAGATTATGCAGACCGACTGGGCGGCATTCAGCACAGCTTCGGAAATCTCAGGACCCTGAACCAGAAAAATATAAGATTGGTTTGATGAACACTGCGACGAGATTAAGCAGATGCTAAATGAGAGACACCACCTTCTTCAAACCTACCTCAGCAACTCCAAGTCCACCTCTAGGAAATATGCCTACAACATACGCCGAACTTTATAGAAGAAGCTTGGTCAGATGCGAAACACACGGAAAAGTAACAAAGCTGATGAGATCCAATGCCACGCGGATCAGCATGACATAAAGAACTTCTATAATTCCCTGAAAGAAGAGTTTGGACCTACATACCCTGTATCATCCCCCCTTTTCAGCGCAGACAGGAAAACTCTAATTACTGACAAAACGGAAGATTCGTCAACGATGGGCTGATGACTTTGACAGTAATCTAAATCGTCCTTCATCAATCAATGATGAAACCATCAGTCGTCTCCCCCAATTTCCTATCAACGAAGCACTGGATCACCCTTCAACCTTGCTGGAGACACATACAGCTATTTGTCTGCTCTCCAGTGGCAAAGCATCTGATTCAGACTCCATCCCAGCTAAAGTCTACAAAGAAAGGGACACAGGTCTGATAGAAGGACTCCACCAACTGTTTTTCCTGTTAGGGAATTGAAATAATTTTCCATAATCCACTTGTATAAGCGCAAAGCGATCCGCCAGGCCTGCGACAACCACCGAGGTATATCGTTACTCTTAATTGCAGGAAAGATACTCGCCAGAATACTAATGAATCGCCTCACTACACACCTTGACCAGGTTCTACTGCCAGAAAGCCAGTGTGGATTCCGAAAAGAACGCGGAACCATCGACACGGTGTTTACTGCGAGGCAGCTATAAAAGAAATTTCAAGAGCAAAACACCGACCTTTTCTCAGTCTACGTCGACGTGACAAAGTCCTTTGATACTGTCAACAGAGAAGGCTTGTGGAAGGTAATGGCCACGTACGGATGCCCATGATAAGTTATATCCATGGTGCACCATTTCCATGATGGCATGCAGGCACGAGTCCAGGAAAATGGAGAGATATCTGAGCCATTCCCAGGTACCAGTGGCGTCCAGCTGGGTTGTGTTTTGGCACCGACACTGTTTAGTTCATTATTTTCCGCCATGCTGACTAATTCCTTCAGAGACCAAGAGGTTGGAGTCGGCATCAGGTACTGTACATAGAATTATCAATCACTGAATAGTTGAATACAATAAGCATGTTTCTGTGACATTTTCTAAAAAATCATAAAGAAAATTGAATAACTTAGTGATACTTTTATTCTTCAAACTTATACAGGGGTCCTTTGTGTCAAGGTTGTAGTTGTTGTTTGGCTTTAACACGATGTTTCAGTGTATGATAGGCTATATTTGGCGGCAAGTATAACCTATGGAGGAAGAACCCGGGAAAACTTCAAGAACCACTGACCCAGGGGAAGATACTGGAAAGTTTTCTCTCATATCCACATTGGTCAAGCTAGAGAATTGAACCATCACGGACAGGTGAGATGGTGGTAATTTGAAAAGCCTAGTGATTTAGATCACGCATCCACATGGGGCTCTTATTGGGACCTGTGAACAATGGCAGTTATCTTGTCAAGATATAATGTTCGTTTTCTCATAGCCTTTTAATGTGCATTCCCTAAGCTTCGTTTGATTTCTCATTGCTTTTTAATGTGCATGCCCATATGGCTTTGTTTGTTTTCTCATTGTCTTTTAATGTCGATGCCCAGGGCTTTATGTGTAGTGTCATCGTAAATTGTCTGGCAGACGAAAAACACATTTCCATTTGTTCCCTTCAGTTAAAATGCCATTAAATATTTGTGCTTTAATAGTTTGTGATGGACAGTCCATTATATAAACAGCCACAGTTTTATTTCGGTGAGTTACGTCTGTCAAAAAAGAAGTTGCGATTTCGATACTCGTGGCGGCATCTGAACGTTTACAATTGTATGTAACTTTATATTAAAACTTTCTTTTAAAAGACCTCATCCCAACTTAGATATTTGTTATTATTTACGTCCTAGGACGGGCAATCAACCGAGTTAATTAGTATTGTCTATAACCGATTTATTTAACTTTATGATACTTTTAACTATAAAAAAGTTCTATGTTGTAATTTCTGGATAGTATACGGTAAGTAGAATTCCAGACTTCTCTGATCACCCCACCCGAGTCAAAGGTTAGCATCACCGATTACATGTTATGAATGTCTTGTCCATTGAGTTATATATCTTGGTCTCTGCTCATTGACTATTCTCCACATGGCAGCAGTTACATGTACGTTGAGGAGATTCGTTGCAATTTAAAAACAAATATTGCGATGATATTTAATCCAAGTCATACAAGATTTATATAATGTATACGCCTTAGGCATCAATCCTCTATTTATTTTGGTTGGAAAATACAATACAATTTCGCCAAATTCTATATTTTCCTCCATTTTATTCAAACTTGTTGAAACCAAATAACAAATGCTGTCTTCTCTGGTGAAGCACTTAACTGCCTTATGAAGGTTTTCTGCCTTTACTAGGCTGTTGAGGACTCGGGATCATTCAGTTTGTTTTGAAACAAGTGATAAATTTTCTCCAATAGTAACAAAGTTACCGGTTAATATATTGCTCGAATAAAGAATGAATATTCTTTTTTCTACGTGATAAATTTACATACAGGTTGATGACATATTGTCAGGTTTATAAAAAAATGTAATGTATGCTGAAATATTTGTTTCCATGCTAATTTAGCACTGTCGTCGAATAAGTGCGTACAACATTAATTGATTGAATGGTTAGGTTAGTTTACTGACAGATATTGGATAAAATGTTGTACCCTCTGAACAAGACACGACACCAAACATCATAATTTACGAGACAAACAAATGTGATTTAAATTCAGAAAACTTTCTCTACATATTTCGAGTTTGCAAAACAAAACAAATCAGTCAGCACCCAATTTACAAAATTGATTTAGACAATCTATAAACATATACTAATAATTTACACACTGATTTATTTTGCTCGTTAAAGTATTTTTAATGCGCTTTCATAAATTTACTCATATTGCCTCTAAATGAAAACCAAAATAAATGATATATATGCGGTATAATTTCAAATTGTATTGGTCATAAACTTTAATTGTATAATTTATTATTAAACGCGACGAATATATTTCAGTATCACATATAGATAAGTGCTTGAGTAGAACATTTTCTTAAATATCAGGAGCAATTTTCCATTGGCTTGTAATAATTAGCATATGCTAAGATTACTGCATGTGTCCTATCCTAATAGTGATGACCTATCATATATTAATATGGAGAAAACATTGAAAACTGTATACTAATGTCCCACAATGAGACACCGAGGAAGATCTCTTTAGTTGCAAACTGTACATTGACATCTCCCTACAATAAGACTCAATATAGCATATATGTAGTTGAAACTGTACAATAATGTTATCCCTCGATTGAAAAATTGCAACGTTTTAAACTTGATGTTCATTTATTGCAATCCTGGAAACCTCAATTTCACTATACAGTAAACACAAACATCTTAGTATCATTTTTATTTGTTAGATTCAGCTACAATGCCAAACACCGTGTTTATACGTTAGAGTTTTAAAAAGTATACCTTCCGTTTCAATATGATGGTGTAAATACAGATTTTCTTAAATATCAGGACCTTCGCATAGACTTTAACGTCTACGTGTCTACATTGACAGTGGCACTCATTAGTTTGAAAACTCCAATCCTTTAAAGTTTTTAATAACTAATATCAATTTTGATTGAACAAGGATTATTTTCGGTTATTTCACAAGCCTTTTACAACTCCGAAAAATAGTATAGAAGATCAATCTTGGAATCTTTATTTGCTTAGAAGTTTCTCTTTTATGAAATCCATTGTTCCACGGACAATGTGTCCAAAAGCGACTTAAAATACCTAAAACAAAATGATTCTGAACTAATTTTCGTAGTAGCAAAAAACAGCAAACGAAGACATATGTCCCAATAGGTTCCGGCATCTGAACAATATGACCGTATTATATTATTCAGAGTTCGATGAAATCTTTCTAAAGTACTTTGACTTTTATGGTGACGTAGATAAGCTTTACAATGTTTAATGGCTAATTCGTGCCAAACGTGTTGGACAATTAAAAGCATAACATTTGATTCTTGAATAGATCAAACAGACTTGGTAGACCAATAAGTGTTTCCAAATTTGTTTTCTCCCTATGGTTTAGTTTTAATATTTCTCAAAGGAATTGTTTCTATACATCTTGTGGACGCGCACCTTATTATCTGCAATTGTTGTTTGCCTGACTTGGTTATCGGTAATCGACTGACACGGTTTACAATTATTATGTTGAGTGATTCATCAAATGCAGGAATATATTGTCGATGAGCCTTAGGTATCTTCTGATTGTGTTCCTACTATTTGACATGTGTGACAGGAACTACGTTTCTAAATATTACTTTTAATTTGTGGCCAAAGCAAATAATATTGGATGTTGTGACAAAGTTTTCTGGGACCTAAATGGCCGAGCGTTCATGGGCCATAATGTGAATTTCCTATAGATATGATCTCGCAACAACAATTTGATAGATCGCTAACTAATTGTTATCAGAGCGTATCTCAAGTGGTCTTTACTGCACGTAAGGATATTTGCTAAGTAAATGCTTTATTTGTATGCGACAAATTCAAAATCAAACCCGCGTAATTATGTCATCGTGCCCTAATGGACTGCTATTAATGAACCATATATTTAATAGAGTCCGATTCGATATCGTATTCGAGGATCTTGTAAGTTTGTTGTTATAAATCCATGAGGAATAGGTCGAATACAACCAAAGAAATTTCTAAATTTATTATAATGCATATCGCCATAGCACCAGGTTTTATGAATATTTTTAATGTATGAGTGTCAACTCGGTTAAATATGGCGAGGATATTACAGTTGTCTTTGAGTATACCGTTGAGTAACATAGATCACGTCAGTATATTTGAGTCTTCCACGGGAGAAAATCCTAGCAGAGTTTATTTCTTCAATATCTGTGATAAATTCAATAAAATCTTCACCGATTATTGATTTTGCGCTCTCGTTATAGTCTCTTAATATTTCATAACATCGCTGATCTCTACACTTGATGCTATCAAAAATAATTTATCCCAATTCATCCATCTCATTATCATATCGATTAACAGCTTTTTTTTACCTCGCCCGGATGGGCCAATGATAATCTTTATGATATAATTTGGTAACATTGGAAGTTGTTTAATAGGTTCTCGTTGTCGTGTTGCTGAATAATCAATTACATTCATATTATCTATGTATAAATTATGGATTTATATTTTGTAAAATGTAGGTCAAGTACATTGATGATTGATCCAACTCCTGTTACAACTAAAAATAACAGAGACGCGATTACTGGCAAATGTGCACAATGTGGTATAAAAAAACTTCCGAATTATCAGTTTTTAAAAAAAGGGAGGCGATATCGCAACCAAGTTAACGAAGCTCCCAGAAGCTCCATGGTTAAAGTATCCAGGAGAAAAACGCTTGCCAGGATATAAATACTGTGGTCCGGGAACTCGACTCAATATCCGACCCGATAATCAAGATCAACCCCACCCCGGTTAATATCCAGTAAACTCTATCGATAAAGCGTGTCATTCTCACGATGTTCCATATAAAAGTAAAGACCCTCAACAACGACACATTGCAGATGTGAAATTAATACACGCGTTGAATTTTATTACCAATAAAACGCTGAAGGAAAAGTTAGCTTCGTTATTAATAAAAACTGCGATGAAAAGTAAACTAGTATTAGGAGCTGGTAATTAATATTATAAATGGAGTCAAGTTATTATACTCCAAGCGGATACGAGACAGGCAATGCCACGATTGATAAACTCGCTAACATCGCAAAGGTTAAAAATCTTACTGCAGCAGATTGGTTATGTAGACAGGCGATATGGCAAAATTATTTACCGCCACTGAAAAAGATTCAATATGCATCCATTGATGTTAGCGTCCCAAATGATGTTCATCAGGCTGATATATTATTTCTTCGATATGATACTGTCCATTACCGACGAGGGATCTTAATTAGCGCGGTGATTTCGATTACAGTGTTACATTATCTCGGGTATGACCACGACTATTATCTTTTCTATCCACAGCAAATTGTTTGGGGTTTTGTCCCGACCATTCCATTCTACAATTACACCTCGCACAGTGGTTATCTTGTTGTTTTAATTTTAAAATAAATTCGGCATCGAGATCAAATTCTGTGTTCCTTTTTATCACTGTGTTTATACCCTGCTAGCTTTTTTTCTTATCGTGGTATCATTGACAACATCAACGATATTTTTTCGTTGTTGAAATCGACTTAAACTCGTGGAAGTTGATTTATTCTTGGTACTCGAGATACTGCCAAGTAAACTAAATTAGACCACTCGATGAAATCGTCTATGATCCAAACAATTATATCAGAGATGGTTATCCCTTGAGAAGAATGAATTGTCATCGCTTAACCTAATCGCCATTTGGATTTATTGGCGTTTATTGCATCTCTGACAACAGCGTTATCAACTAACACAATATCATTTAACACTAATGTCTGTTTCTCGGATGTTCCAGGAATATCAACTTCAATATTCTGTCGTCGTGTATCCGTAGGTCTATAGCATAATGGAACTGGATCCATCGGCAATTTTTCTTCATGTAGATAAAATAATTTCATCAGAAATGGATCTCTGACATTCGTTCTCGTCTCGATTATCAAATCATTTGGTCTCCACGCTTCCCAAAAATCAGTAATCGATGTTTCAGGTATTGTTCTACGTGTTATTTCACACTGAATTTTATTTGATTGTAATCCTATCGTGGATTTTAACTCGGTTAATTCCACGTCAAGTGATAGATGATCGGTGTTAATTTCTTCGTAATAATCTACCGTCCGTTTCAGCCATTCATGAAAGGATAATCCGGTAAACGGCGGTGGTTGACTGTGATCTCATCACATAATTACAGCGGTGTTTTTCATTAATAACCATTCGAGGAATTTTTTAACAGCGTCAACAATACTGTACATATTTCATCCCAATTGGTGATCCTGGGAATATATTTTGTTCCCATTCGGTACCGTTAAATCGAAAGAAAGAAGGATACGTACAAGCGTTTACTCCTCGTGATTTCATCTCTCCTGCAAGCCGATGCGTCGGTTTTAGCACAATCATGTCAGACGTGTTCCAAAATAAATCATTACTCTGGTTGTCTTACCGCATCCTTCTGTAGGCTGGATAGTTGGACTGGAGTTTGTCACTGAAGCATAGTACAGAGAACAAATTTTGTGTTTGATTCTGTATCGAATCGATATCATATGTAGGGTACAGAGCAGTGGTGAGGTGTGCTATGATCGTGGTACTCTAAAGATGATCTGTGCAGCTGTGTTTTGAACTTTTGAAGTTTCTGGAGTAAATATTGTGACGAACCAGACATTATTGAGTTACAATAGTCCAGTCTTGAAATTACTAATGAACACACAAGTGTTTTAGTGGCATCAACTGAAAGATATTTACGAATGGAACTGATACGTCTCAGTTCAAGATATGCAGCCTTGCATATGTTCATGACATGTTGGTGCAATGTCAGAGTACTGTCTAGAGTAACGCCTAGATTTCGCACTGACTGTGAGAATTTGATGTTGGTGTTGCTGTTATTTATTGTCTGAGGTAAAGGATGTGAATGAGAAAGTCTTTGTGTTGTGAACATAATAGCCTCAGTTTTATCATCATTCATCTGCAACTCGTTACATGTTATCCATGTTTTCATTATATGTCAACCACGGATGAATTTGTTTACGAGGTTGAACATCAGCTTGATATCCTTGCGGAGAATTCGATTATTATCCCCACGTATAATTTTCGTTTTAATTAATTTATTGCAATTTTCAATATGAACATGATCTGTGCCGTAGGCTAATAAACGTATTTAGCAAATTATATCGCAGAGTTAATAATTTAATTTGACCGAATAAGAAAAATAGTCGGTGATAATAAAATATTCACCAGTGAATTCATCACCGAGGAATACAAGGGTGTTAAAACGATGCGAGATAGTGGTATACCACCGCAAAAAACGAGTACAGGATCATGAAAATAATGTCAGAAGTGAATTGTGGGGGAAAGGTGGCTTATTTTCAGGACATCCTAATATAATTCAAATCGAAGAGTTATATATATCAACGGAGTACCCAGGAGAGTTTATCTTGATGGAAGTTGATAACGATGGTTCATAAACCGTTCACTCGATCTTAGATTCGGTTATTGTAATAGATTTTATCCTGCGCTGAATTTCTTTGTTGATATCCTCGATGTCATAACGTCCAATAGAGAAATATACTGTTTGCCAATCTGGAGTACCGTCCGGTTTGCTATTGTCCGGTGTTATTGGGTGGTTTACCAGCGAACGATGTTGATCTGATATTAGGCCAGCTGTAATATACTCGTAAGTGAGTAAACGCGATCTCCTTTCTGGAATCGGAGTAGGAGAGTCAATACTGAATTTAGGTTTGTTTGCTGTGATTGATATCATGGTTGTTTTCACCGGTGTGGTGTTCTCGACTATCCGTTGAAGTAATTCTGTTGGCGATGTATGAGATGTTATCAGTGACATTATTATCAATATATCAATACCACTGTTTTTATCTGGCAGCGCAATGAAAATATGCATAGGAGATGAAATACTCTTCATTGACGCTATATGCCATGTAAATACACCATTAAACGAACTTGTCATTGTTGCTGTTGTAAACTTCAACCATGACATCAATGATTTACCACCTTGGTCCACAAATGATAACAATTGCTCTTTTGTGGCAATCGATGGGGTCTCTGGCATTCACAGTGAAAGTTTCGCTAGAACAATCTTAACATCACCAACACCAGCAGCACGCCAGATTGCATCATTGTCATGTGATTCCCTCATAAGAACTACTGTATGCTTAGCTCCAAAGATAGCTTTTCTAACATTTCTACAGAAACCAAAAATATGAGCTAGAGGAATCGCGCATGAAAATTTTTCATCACGATCTAACATCGTTTTACGTGTTGAAAACCCTAGATTTATATTAGGATTAGTGTTAATAACAACACGTTCAACATCAGCGTCATCTGCAGCAGCAGAATGTTTTTTGGTCGAATTACAGTATCTTGATTATCATCATCGTGATCATTAGTATCCTTAGGAAACATCATTGCGTGACCAGCAGGTTTTATATAGTCGTCGGAATATCGAGCGAGTCCAACTATTGTAGTGGCGACATCAACATCATTATCGATAGATTCGATCTTTCTGGATTCGATCATATACTGTGCGCTACTAAACAGCGCCATAATACCATTATTGACTAATCCCAGTAGATGGAAGTTTTACCGGTGCTGTGTTTTTTTACGTCGAATCAGCGACATTAATTTTTCCTTAGCGGTATTAAACGCGCTACCAGCGAGATCACCAGTAGTACATATACCTTTATCGCGAATAACACCGATTACTTTCATCGATAATTCTTTTGCGACTTGTGATATTTTTGAGCGATTCTCGTGAATAATCTGCGAAAAATATCACCTAGTCCATCTCCGTATACTTTATAAACTGGCAAGCGTGAATGGACTATGTAGGCGCTGGTTGGCTTGTCGTGATTACGATGTATGATCATTTTATTTAAATGCTATTTATCTAATCAGGTGACAACAATTTTTCATTATGGTTATCATCAACTAATTCATTTAAAAATTCGTGATATACACCAATGTGCATGATACTACTTTGAAATAATCGTCGGCAGATATCAGTGGCCTCATTAATTGTTTCCGGGGAATTATTTCCAGCTCGTTTACCTGCGATGAGAACTTCAAATCGTGCTTTATCGGCGAGAATACTATTAGGACAAGGAACAAGACCACTGCCATGAGTTCCTGGGGAAGAAAAACCAGCTGCGAATTTTTCTTGCATCGGAGGAGATTTTTTCCTTCTCTAAAACTTTTGACGTTTCCGGTAATTGAAGAAGTTAAGGTTCAGGCTTCCCAGTTTTAGATAATTCAGTTTTTTTTAAATTTCATCCATATATTCTTTATATGTTTCATCCGACTTTGAAATTAGTTCTTTACGAGCAAATGCACAATACATCCATTTATAAAACTTTATTCTATCTACCGGCTTAACATATTCGGATTTAAAAATTTATCTCGATAACTAAAACCTCTATCTACAAAATCAGCCATATTTGATAAAGTATCAAATTTCATTTCCCTGAGTTCCTCAAATTTATCAGGAATAAATATATCGACAAAAGCAACCTTTTCACCAGCACTCTTTTGCTGAGGTACCTCAGGTTCAGGTTGAGGTTGTGCAGCAACTATACCAGCTGCAAAAACTCGAAGAATCCTTTTTGTTTGCTTGGATCTTTTTGCATTTTTTTTCAAGCTCGTGAAAAATAGCCCTTTTCCCTCTCTCTTCATCTTTAATATCCCCCAATACAGTTCTTTCAGTAGCCGTAGAAGACTTTTAAGTAGCCGTAGTAATAGGTTTAAATAAATGATTAGTATCAGCGACAAAATCAACCTGAGCTTCTTGACGCGCTTCTAATTTATTTATGAAAGAATCTCTTACCGGGATAAACATTTTAATCGCGACTAATCGTTCTCTAGTTAATCTAGTTGTTGACGATTATACTATCATTATTGTTATAACGACGATTTAATTAATAGCAGCCCATAAGCGCACGATGACAGAATTACGCAGGTTTGATTCGATTTCGAATTTGTTGTATACAAAATAAAGTCTTTATTTAGCAAATAAAAGCTTGTATAAAATGGTTTGTTGACCCACCCTGCTGCTTTGTTTGACAAAGAATGATTGCTGTTTGTCACCCTGATTAGAATAAAGAGAATGTGTAATAAAAATAGGATAACTGAGATAAAAAAAAATTGAATGGTCAGTAGTGGTAGCAAAAGGTAACTCATCAAGAGAATGACCAATCATCTTGTTAGCTAAAAGAATAACGTCAACGACACTCACTAAAGCGTCTTGATGTAAGTCAATGAGTTCACTCCATTTTCAATGCAATTAACTATTTGATTCAAACAAGGCTTTTATACGAAATTATAACCTCCCAGTTAATTGCTGCTCGAAATAATATTCTCAATGGGGACATACATCACTATTTTGACAGTCCAAGACAAAATTCGATGTGTAATGGACAAATGTAAGAGGAGATTTAGCAACGTAGTAGTCTACTCCCTTAATAAGAACTTGAACTAGAACGAAATCACAAACAAAGGCAACGAACCTGATAACAAAGACTGTAGGTTAATGTGTTCCTGAGCATTTCAGTAGGGACAGATTTGGAAGCATTAAGTAATATGGAACCTTTCCACGCTATTGATTCATAATTCTCCATAATAATATCCGAAAAGGGTTTATTCTACCCAATCAATGTCTTGCTTTCAATAATCGAACGTGACTCTGACCTTGTTGAAATATGAGTATTTGAATTACATCTGTTTGTTTATCTTGTTCATTTGTGAACATGTGCCAATCAGAAATGACATTTCTTTTCTTTTTACAGTAAAAGTGCACTTTGGAAGAAATACTGATTTTTCATCCGTCTTTTCGGACGTTTCGTTTCTAAAGTTGTGTCACATTGAGAATTGGAGATACTCTTATGAGAGTGAGATGAATTTGTTTATACTAAAATCTGCTGAGAAGAAGACGTTTTGACAAATCAAACTGTGGGTCATTGAATAGTCATATGATGTACGATGAGTATGTTTCAAAGTTTTCACCTTTTGCTCATCAATATTGGTCTTAACATCACAATCGATTTTATTGATTTCTTCAGCTAATATGAGGTGACTGAGGTTATATTGTGATCTGAGCACCAACTATAAAAAATTTGCTCTTTTTTACCATTGCAAATTCTCTATGGCTTTTGTCGAAATGCTTGAGGTACTAACTCATAACCTTTCAAGATATAGTCCTTAACCAAATCATAATCAACACTTGGTTTTACTGAAACCTAGGCTTCACGAGCTTAGCCAACATGTACCGTTTGTAATAACAATTACAGTGCTATCTTGGTTATTTTAAATTGTACGAAATTTGCTCAAAGTAAGGAAAGTATTTATTTAGGGACAGCTCTTTCAGTAGCTTTTTCCAGAAATTGAGGTACTATCCTAATATTTCTTGTAATATCACAATCTAAACTCGTTTGTAGTGGTGGGGTATGTTCTGCCGATCAGGTCTCATACTGTTAATTTATGCTGCATTTCCATTCTCTCTCTCTCTCTCTCTCTCTCTCTCTCTCTCTCTCTCTCTCTCTCTCTCTCTCTCTCTCTCTCTCTGGATTCGTATTTTCCTTTCTAATCTATGCCTGTATGTCTCTGTCTTTCTGTCTCTCTCTGTCTCTCTGTCTCTGTCTGTCTATCTGTCTCTCAGTCTGTCTGTCTGTCTGTCTGTCTCTCTCTCTCTCTCTCTCTCTCTCTCTCTCTCTCTCTCTCTCTCTCTCTCTCTCTCTGCATCTGTATTTGGTTTTCGACTTTCTCTCCTTTCGTCTGCATTTTATTCATATTTCTCTCTCTGAATCTCACTCTCTGTTTTGCCATCTTTTCTTTCTGGAGCCGAAGTTCTTTTTCCAGCTGGTGTTTCTTCAACTATATACACAACACTCTGTCATCCAGAATTTCCTTTCCAATAAATTACCAAACCAAAATATTCTTTATTTCTTGCTTGTTTAATTTGTTTTTACGCCGGAATCTTTTTATTTTCTGGCAAAATTAAGCAGCGCATACAAAATTGAACATTGTAAATGTTTGTTAGTTTCACAATAAGATTTATTAAATGCGTGAAATTAAGACAATTTCTATTATTATCATATGTTATAAGCAAATTCATATCCCGGACCAGCCCTCAGTTTCTGTTTAGAATCGGTTCCATAATCTTAAACTCAGTAACTGAAAGAATCGAAAGCAACATGTTGAGCAAAATGCAACACGCAATATTTTCCCAAGAATACAAAGTGAAAAATATTAAAGACGCATTATTGTGAATTAAGTCCCAAATAATCCTAACTGTTATATTACAAGTCCAAAGAGCATAGATTGAATTCCATTAGTCATAAATATGCAAACGCACAAATAGTCTTGAATGTGTTGATGTACCAATAGTCTTGAATGTGATGATGTACCATCAACCTTGATGTATATCAATAATATTTATCTAAATATATTGTTATTGGAGGAACACTACTACCAATGTAGCTTTTAGTTCATAATGTGAATGAGCACTTTGTATTTCCAATGTATTATTTAAATCAACAATTTCTCTAAAATTGAATCTGAGCACAACAGTGAATGATTCTACAGACTGACCTTAAAACAGACAGGTATACATGTTTTACTTCGCCCTTTATTTATAGATTGTCACATGATACAACCATGTGCTCTGGATGTTGTTTATTTCCAATATAAATTTCAATTAATATTGCCAACTCGGTCGTTTTTTTTTTCAACGCAACTTGTAAACAAGTTTAGACCGTGAACTAAATTGTTATGTAAAAAGGCTAAACTCTACCTTAAATCTGGGACAATGGTCAAGCACAAAATATGAAATTAAATAGGGATAAAGAATCCTAGAGGGGATTTGTTAGCCCTTCATATTTATTATGCTACCCTGAACAGAGGCGTTCTGACGATAATAGAGCTATGAAAACAAAGTTCTTTATAATACCATACATGCTAAAATTTTCTTATATGTCTTATATGTTTTAAACTCATTTTCCAGGCGATAAAATCTCCAATTTCCGACCGGTTGCATCATGGGGCAAAACGTATCAAAATTATCTGGTGAGTAAGAAGATAATGTTATCTTGGTCAACGACATCTCTATCATTATATCAATTATGGCTAAAGGTAATACAAATAGACCCTCCAACTACAGAGGCTTTAGTCCGCGTCGGTTTAAAAAAAATTGGGATAAAAGAAGGGATGGATACAATGCTTGGATACATGGCGACAAACAAGCCAGTTTTAGGTTGTTCTGCTGTTGATAATATGTTTATGTTACATAATTATTCCGTAAACATTTAAAAAGCATAGGGGTATTTCATTTAAACACACAATTATTAATACATTCACTTTGTCAACGACGAGAAACTGGAACAGTAACATACGTAATGACGTCATACTTGTATTGTCATATGAGATCTTAGTGGTAATACCAAAGTATTCACAAACTGTATCAACAGAAGAAGAAAAATTACTTACGTTTGCCACAGAGTACAGAGGTGCTTGGTCTTAAATAACACAAAAGCAATCGACTTTTTTAAAACAATGCAAATATCGGCCATATGTTCAATAATGTTATATACAAAGCTTCACCACAAAGAAAACAATACAAGTTAATGATGATAAAAAAAATATGAAGAAACAATTTGCACATTTGATCGAAAGGTTAAAATGTCACAAAATAAGCAAAATATTTGCAACACGTGATGCAATATAACTAGCCTACAGTGTAATTTTCATTCGAAGAGTACTCTCTTATATAGATCTTTCCCTGACCCAAAAGTTCTTCCCAGGAGCATATTCATCTGAGAAAGAGAACTGCCTTATGTATTCTATGCAAGACAATTACTCGGCGTAGGAACAAGTAACAGTGTAAGTTAAGTGCTATTTAACATTATTAACAGGTTATTATTTTGCAGGAGAATTAGCCGACATTTACGAGGAGGTTGATAAATACCAAAGAAACGTAGAAAGAAGAATCATTTTGATTGGTAAAACTGGAACGGGAAAAAGCACTCTTGGAAATGCACTTTTAGGTGACCACTTTTTTAAAAATGAGGGTGTCTCGATGCAGTCCGAAACGACACACTGCCAGATTGGACAAAGAAAGAGAAAGGACGGGAAAAACTTAGTCGTACTTGATACACCTGGGCTAAGGGATACGGAACGAAAGTCCGAGGAAATAAAGGAAGAGCTTTGTAAATGCACTGCCATTACGGCGCCTGGTCCACATGCATTTTGCTTAGTTATCCGGGGCGATGACCGATTTACTCAAGAAAACATAGACACTTTGGACGAGTTTTGCGCTTTCTTCGGTGAGGAAATCTACAAGTACGTAATCGTCGTCTTCACACATAAAGCAAGCATGGGGAAGAATGCAACGACCGACGATTGCCTTTGCGTCCTTCCCACTGACTTTGTCACTAAGTTCTTGAAATTTGGAGGAAAGAAAATTGCTATAGAGAGTACTGCTGCAAGGAAAGTGCTTAAAAAACAGATCAATGAATTATTCAAGCTGATAGAAGAAATTATCGAGAAAAATGATGGTGGCTACTATTCGGAAAAGAGGTTGAAAGCGGCAGAGGAAGCTTTTAGAAAGCGCATCCCCAACATTCAACAAGAGGTAGAAAAACTGTTCGAAATGAAGAAAAAGTCGCTTGAGGATGAGTATCAAGAAAAAAGCGAAACGGATCGAAGAACGAGAAAATATATTGAAAAAGAAACTTCAAGAAGAAAAGGAAAAACTTATGCTGGAGCAACAATTGAAAGAAAAAGAGAAACTTGAGAAAGATGCTTGTGTAGCTCATATGAAAACGTCGGAGGCAAAGCATCAGAAAGAAATCAAGTCTTTGGAAGAAAAACTAGAACAAGAACGTAAGGAAAGAGAGAAAACTATAGAAGAGTTTGATCGGAAAATGGCGGTGATTAATAAGAAAGTAGAACGAGATCTTCGCGATAATATTATCGAGGATAGAAGCAAAGCAAGAGAGGCAGTTCGTGAAAGCAAAGGTTTCCGTGATGTGGCGAGGAATGCAATAATGGAAGGAGCAGGTCGGGTCTTCGATCTTGCCTACGATTATCTAACGTACCGTATCGTAACTGCCATTGAAGCTTTGGGGCGATTTGTGATTTCTGATAGCTAATTCTGTTTCTGTCGTAGTATTGTTGCAATAACTAAATTCTTGTTTGAAGAGAAAACAAGAATACAGTTAAACAAAAAAATACTAAAACAAAAGAAGAAATAAAACACCACAAAAAAACCAACAACCAGTAACTGTTTAATTAAAAATGTTATTGATTTTGCTGAAAAGATCACCAAACAGGATTAAGGTTCATCTGTGATGTTAAAGTCATGGAACAGACTTGTATAATTGTCATATTAAGAAGAATGGTGTAAATGCTTTTACGGCCTTTTCAGTTTTGGGCACATTCATATAATACTGGATGTACCTCTCATGACTGCTCATTTATCAACAGGATTTGATAAAAAAAAAGCGCAATAAGTGATTGTGTTATGACTGTGTTGTTTTAAACTAATTAAAAGAATATAGCCAAACCCAACAAGGTTAGTACAATTCAACAAGTAATGTATTTATCTAGAATACAAAGTAAATTATTTTTAACAAAAACTTTCAGTATTGCGAATTAAAAGCTAATAATCCATAAACGTCCTTCACCAGTCCAAATGAATCAACTCGAATTAAACTCAATTGACATTCCAAATATGATCCGGCGTTAAATGTGTTAATATGACTGTTAGTTGCCTTTTATATGGAAATGTGTCAGCTATCATTTGATAAATCAAAATAATATAATCTATGAATTCACTATAATTCAAACAATGTTTCTGTCCAAGATTATAATGTAAGAGTAGGTTGTATTTCCAATGAATAATACTTTTTATTGCAGTCTAGTTCTTGCAACTTTACTAGCATTTGCCAACGTATGTTTGAAACCAGGGAGCGTTTTGGGCTAGGCTAGGAATTTCTTGTCGAAATTACCTCAAACAACAAGTTTATCACTGACTACCTCCCACACTCGGGTATCTCATGCTCTTGTTCCTTTTCAACAATGTGTGTGTGTGTGTGTGTGTCTAGTCACCATAATTAAAATGAAGACATAGTGTGTGTCTAGTCACCATAATTAAAATGAAGAGAATGTGTGTGTCTAGTCACCATAATTAGAATGAAGAGAATGTGTATGTCTAGTCACCATGATTAGAATGAAGAGAATGTGTGTGTCTAGTCACCATAATTAGAATGAAGAGAATGTGTGTGTGTGTCTAGTCACCATAATTAGAATGAAAAGAATGTGTGTGTCTAGTCACCATAATTAGAATGAAGAGAGTGTTTGTGTCTAGTCACCATAATTAGAATGAAGAGAATGTGTGTGTCTAGTCACCATAATTAGAATGAAAAGAATGTGTGTCTAGTCACCATGATTAGAAGGAAGAGAATGTGTGGTAAAAGAGAATAAATGTAATCAATATAGCCTGATTGATCAATTAGAAAAATGACAATGTCAAAAAATTGACAAATGAATAAATTTCTCATCAACATCGTTCACAGAAACTCTTTTGGCCATAAGTAATGAGACAAAGTCTGATATGAAATTAATTAAATTAAGAGGTACATTAACATTTGCCGAACTCTGTTCCCTAAAAACCTAAGCATTATAAATGTTTATTGGAGAAATTTTTAGGTTAAAGCTATTAGGTGGTGGCTAGATTTGTTCCTGCGTAAAATGCCATAAATATTACATATTATTGTGTTAGACCGAGATGTTGCTCATATTTTCAATATTTGATGGCTATGTCAGACAATTTGTGTTTGTTACCGGACTGTATAAATTACGGGTGTTTTAATCATTATACTCAGTTGATTACCTGATACATACAAATATACGCACATGGCATTCTAGGTTTCTAATTCCTCTAAAAATAGAATTTACCGGGTATTTTTAAGAATAAAATATTTAAAACATTTAAAAGTATTAGCACATATACAAAAAGAAATGACTCATTTGACAAAGTTATAAATAATGAATCATAACATAAGTGTTCAGTTGAAACTAGAAAATTCCTAAATTTGTATCTGAAGGAATAGGTGAATTGTGTGCGTGACAAGATATAAGAAATCAATATCCGTATGCTGCTGATAAAAAAAACAATGCTTGAGAAGAAAGGATGTAAATTCATACATATTTAGTGAGCAGATAATAATACATATTTAGTTAGTTAGTTTTGCCCGTCTCCCCTGCCGAGGTATAGGCCGCCCACATAAGATGGCTGCTCTTGCCTTTCCGATCCTTGCCTTGACATCTGTGTCTATGACACCCTTCTTGTTGATAATGCTGCCTAGATATGTGAAGTACTCCACCACTTCCAGGGTACTTCCCCGCAGTGTGACTGGGTTGTTGCTGATATAATTGATCTTGAGGATCCTGGCATTTTCTTTGTGGATGTTGAAGCCAACCTGTGCTGATGTGGCTGCCAGTATGTCGGTCTTGTCCTGCATTTGCTACAGACTGGGACAAGATCTCTAAGTCATCGGTAAAGTCCAAGTCCTCAACTTGCCTCCAAAATGTCCACTGGATCCCATTTCTCCGTTTATTGGTGGTCGTCATCATAATTCAGTCGATGACGAGAAGGAAGAGAAATGGTGATAGGAAGCAGCCTTGCCTGACGCCAGTCCGCACTAGGAAGGTGTCTGTGTGATGTTTTGAATGAATGACTCTGAAAGTGTTCTAGATCAGGTTCACAAACTTGATTGGAATGCCATAGGGGCGAAGAAATTGCCAGAGTGACTCTCGGTCAAATGCCTTCTCATAATCGATAAAGTTGCTCTAGAGTGAAAAATTCCTCCAACGAATGCTCAACTATGATGTGAAGAGTAGCTATTTAGTCCGTACACGATTTGTGTTTCCGGAAGTATGTATCATTTCCAATAAAGTCCCTAGGTCTGCTCTGAAGGCTTCTGCAGGGATGTCATCAGGTCCAGCAGCCTTGCCGTTCTTCAGCTGGGTGATGGCTTTCCTGATCTCGTCTCTGGTGGGATTGTGACAGCTTATGAGGAGATCTGTGTTGGCGTTGTGGATTTCTGGGGAATTTGGTGGTGCTGGGATGTTCAACAGTTTTTCAAAATGTTCTTCCCGTCTATTTATTTGGTGTTCTGTATTTGGTATGGTCTTTCCTTGTTTGTCCTTTACAAGTCTCTCCGTTTTAATGTACTTGCCGGACAACTTCTTGGTGATGTCATACAGCTTCGTCATCTTTCCACTTCTGGCCGCTTCATATGCCTCAGCTGCCAGTCCTTCAAGGTAGTTTCTCATGTCAATCTTTTCACTTCTCTGTTGGCGTCAGTGTACTCTTTTTTACCAATACTTTTTTAGTTCATGTCTTACTGTTATTTACTGCTGCTTTTTCTGTTCACGCCCCTGGATTTTACTCAATGTTTTGGCTGAAATCCATTCTTTCTACTGGTGCTTAAAGAGGTTGATTTTACTGCCTCCTTAACTTTCTGCCATCTGTTGTTCACGCTGTCATCCACGTCTTTCACGCCTGAACTTGTAGCACTTGGTACTTGTTGTTAAGAGTAAGTCTAAATTCTTCTTTAGTATTTGCATATATCAACAGGACAATGTTATACCTTGTTTTCTTCTCTTGTTTGCCCATCCAGTTCTTCTTCAGTTTACGTTTCAGCCTTGCAACCACTAGGTGGTGGTCAGATGTTACATCTGCTCGCCTCTTCCCCCTCACATATCGCTGAGATCTTCTGAACTTCATTGCTGTGCAGATGTGGTCTGCGAATCTCTCTCCATTTTTGTTCATCGCCCCTAGGCCATGGATCCCCATGACTTGTTCATACCCTGTGTTGTCTGATCCAGCTTTGGCATTGAAGTCACCCATGAGGATGTTGATGTCTTTGTCTGGAAAATTCTATTCTATGTCCTGTAGTCTGTTGTAAAACTGGTCCTTATCCTTTTCTTCGCCTTCATCTATTGGTGCATAACACTGCAAGATGTTCATCTTTATTTTCCTCTTCGTCCTAAACGATGCAGTGAGGATTATGGGCCCATATGGTCCCCATCCCATAAGTGCATTATATGCTTGCTTCGACAGCATGAGCCTTAACCCTTGTGCATGCGACACATTTCCTTCCTCATGTCCTGAATACAGTAGCATCTCTCCTGTGATCAGTCTTCTTTGTACAGATATAATCCATTTCGTCTCGCTGATGCCCAGTAGGGGTATGGTGTAGTTTCTCATCCCTGCTGCTACCTGTGCTGTTTATCCTGCCTCATACATTGTCCTCACGTTCCATGTTGCGATGTTATTACTCCTGTTTGATAGAAGGGTGGTCTGCTTTATGGCACATATTGTGGGCCATGAAATGTGTTATTTTTAGTTTGGAAAATTTGGGTTTCGACCATGGTAGCAGTTTTCCCGTAACAACCAGACATATTGCCTAACATATTGCTGATAAAATGACATGATATGTCGGAGAATAAAACATACATGTCATTGTTACAAAAGAAATTTTATTTTAGGAAAATGTATTTTAGACTTAAATGTATATACAATATGATATACTGAAGTACTGACTAATTGTAACAACATTCTGTATAATGAAACCGTAAAGTTGATTATTTTGATATGTCTGAAGGAAAATGTGAATTGTGTTGCTGAAAAAACTAAAGAAATAATGTGAATTGTGGAACTAATAAAATATAAATATATAAGAAAAAATATCAAATTTGTATCTAACAAGATATAAATATGTGAATTGTGTGCCTATCAAGGTACTGGCAAATTTAATCTGTGTGCCTATCAAGATGTAGGTTGTGAGCTTTAGTACCTTTGTTCTTTGTCAAATATTGTGACAATTTTGAAATAGATTCATTTGGAAAAGGTATATAAAATGTGTAATATTCAGTTGGTAAATAACTTTAACACAATGAAAATGTTAATAAAATGAATAGAAATGATATTTAAATCACCCTGTTTCCATGCAAATTCAAAATAGTTACGTTTATTACCATTCAAAACCTTGTATTATTAATCTTATACAATATTTGATTCTAAACGTTTTATGTAGTACATGCTTGCGTTCAATAACTTTTTCAGCTATTCTTATATAATATAAACACTATTGCTGTTTACAGTGTTCTCGCACTTTTGAGAAACCAAATATTCACCTAGGTCGCAATGGACAGTTTTTATGGTAAATTTTCATCCGACAATGGCAAATTGCAGACAAAAATATCAATACTTGTACGGTGAAGCTACAAATAAAAAAAAAAACTAATGATATGTGTAGAATGCATGCCTGACAGATTTTGACTACAGGAAACAGGTTAATTCGTTTTACAATTGTTGTGGTTTTTACTGAACCAACACTGTGACCAACAGATATACTCTTTAATACATTCACTTTTTACAACAACGAACTAGTTTGAATACATGCCTGCCACAATGCAGCTTAAAGAATCAGTATGTGCCTCATGCGTGAATACAGCTCACTAGTACTGTAACAAATCAGCATACTTTTCATCACCCCTCAACTATCCAGATTTTTAGATATATACCTCTGTTACTAACATACTCAAATACGTAAACCAGGTTGGCTGTTTATTTTTCAGCCCAAAAGGTAGTGTGTAACATGCAGTCACTAGACAAGACAACCTATATTCAAGCCTAACTCACGGTAAATCTAATCGAAATTACAGATTTAGCTTCTGTGTGAAGTTATAAATGCTAGGCTTATGAAAATTAGGTTCATGCCTTCTACATTGACAATTAGGGATATCTCAAAATACTAAACTATCCAGTGAGACCTAAGAAAAGAAAATGCAACATTAAGCCTCGTTATCAATGGCGTTAATTGTTGTTTCCATGGCAATATGCTCCTAGAGTGACTATACGTTGTGGTATATATTATTTTGCAACACAGAGTTTAATCGCGCCATCAGGGCACATTAGAGTGTCCTAGTGTTTGCCTACAGAATATCTAAAATACTTATCGTTATTTTTCCTTGGCCGTTATTTATTAGTTTGAACGAGTTGGGACCATAATTATTTTTTCTAAGCCAACATTTACTAGTGCAGTATTATTTCGAGGTAGGTATTCTTGCAAACCACTCCTCCAATTGAGCTTTGTTACTTACCATTAATTTCCTATATTCTTAATGTATTACAATGTCAGTTGTATCTATAATTATTTCACTGATAGCAATCGATTGTAAATTGTACACTAATGTCCTCCCACCAAGACACTCAAAGCACACCTCTAGCTGACAAATATTTCGGCTGTGCAAAATGAAAATAATAATTCTTGTGCGCAAAAAAACAACAGTCCGAATGAGTGAAAGCCGACAAGAAGCCAAATACATGTCAGTTATGTACACATGTTCCAAGCCGCTCAAAAATTAAATATAACTTTAATTTACTAAACATAAAATTTTAGTTTTTCAGGTTATCTTTCAGTATTCTCCTGTTGATGTAAAATCGCATAGAAAAGAAAAAACCGAACCTTTGACGTTAAACAGAAGCGTCCTAAACTTATTTAAGCTATTCGCTTGGACAAGGGGTTTTAAATAATTGTATAACAATTAATTAAACTTTGCAAATTTAATAAATTATCATATGGGATTTTGGTCAGGAATAATAACATGCTTTGGCTGTGTACAAACTGTGCGTGAAAACATAACTAAGTTCGGCGTTATCCAATCATTTCTTTCTTATTCACATGCAAAGGTAAGTAACTCATTCATATCTTTCGTTGTCCTTGAGAATTTATGTCAAGTCTTTCGATAAGCCACAGGTATGTACTGTGATCTCTTGTAAGAGAACTCTTGTAAGAGAGCATCAATGTATTTGGTCTCTATGTTAATGAATGAAGGTAATGAATGGTCACCTAGTTTTTATCTAACTTCTAGATACTCTTCCAGCTTTCTTCTGACTCATTAGTGTACATACGAAAAGAATGCTTCAGGTAAGATCTGTAATTGTTTCATCGGGTTCTGAGCAAAACATTAGACTAAATGATGTTATTGTTCTGGTCATCATGCTTAGTTTTGTAATTGCCTTGGTCACGATATTTAAACATCCTCATTGCTTATATTAATCGCTTTCTCATGTTTCATCTCTTCTTTGTTAAATTGTCTAAGATCACTTCAACGAAACTATTGATTTCAAGAGTATTGTTAAATTCTGCATACAAGAAGATGTTCACTTTGTTACCCAAAGCTATAGCTAACTGACGTTCCTCACAAAGTTGACCCAATTGTATAATTTCGTTTCGCTGCCTTGGTCTGGAGTAATATCAAAAGCCACACAGATAATATCGTCCTGCATAATTGTCATACTAAATGCAGTAGCTGTAGTTGATACATAAGTGTCATGTTGCTTTAAACAGTATCAAATAAAATCAGCAGGCTAAAATAGATTAAAAGTATATGGTGCAAAACGCTTGGCCATCTGAAGTTACCACTGTCTAGGACACATCGATGTGTTTTATATAGAAAGAAATATAGATCGACGACCCTGTTGAGAGCAGTATTACTGACATGCCAGCGAGTAAAGATTTGGATAACTTTCCTTGGAGAGCATGATCTTTCAGTTATGCACGAGGACTAGAGATTTCACTTCTGTTCGTCGCATTGAATACGCGGATGTCTTTCTGCTCAACGTTAGATTTGTTTCGTTTAAGGCAAAACTTCCACACAATGGTTTTATTGTTGTTTATCATTGGCCATCATCTGAAATACGAATTTCTGCGGTTCACGTTCAGGCACACAACCAATCCATTCGACAGATATATGTCTTGAAACCACTTGTCCAAATACCAACAATACATCGGTACAAAAGTTATTGTTTAATATTTTCACCACCGGTCGTTAAATCCAACATTATGTGGATCATGAGCTTCTGTCGTTTCTGTATCGTTCAAAATGTCCATGGTGTCAGGTCTGCATACCATAGAAGCATTCAAAAGGTGTTCTAGACCGCTTTTCTGTATGTCATGAAGTTTTCCAGGCATGCGATGTAAGTATTCATATTGTTGCTTTTTTGTTTGTTACTCAAGTACAAAACTACTTCGTTGAACAAAGAATGCATCAACTTGTTAAAGGAAACAATTCTGACATCTTCCCATGGATTGGTATTGTCCACTTTGACTTTCAGGTAAAAGTGTCAACTGATAATCGTCTGTCCGTCCTTTGATTTATAAAAGGAAAAAGGATTAGGTAGTCGAGGACGACTCAGTATGAACTTTTACCCATTGTTTAAAATTAGTAATCAAACACGAGCAATTCTAAGACCATTGTTGTTTTTCTTTTCGTTTTCTTTCTCTCAACGTGTTTAAGAAATTCGTTTCCTCGCGTCAAAGTGGAATCTCATAAATCATGTAATGCCCAAGTCACCAATAGTTTTAACATGGGTACTAATGTTTAAAAAGCTGAACAATTTTCTAATTGTCGAGTTATTCCTTGGTACACAGGATACACTAGTTACAATTTGGTTGCACTGTGGGTTTTCCATTCGAGAATAGTATGTTGTGTTCAAGATCTCCATTTTTAATAATGTTTACACTGTTAAAAAACGACCTACTGACCTAAACATTATTCTTGTTGCTACCTTCAGTGACGGCAGAAGCAGTATTTTTATGAAATAAGTGTGAATAACAAAAAATAGTAAGCGGACCATTTCGGACTACATAAATAATAAATGGATTATTTCACTGAGTTCGTCAGCGTAACGACAATACTTGTAAAATGATCGTTGTTGTAAACGTTGTCATGGGAACCGTTTCAGTTTATCAAAATAAGATACAAAAGAAACCACAAAATATGTAATGTAATTATTCTCCCGTCATACAAACGCGTTTAACGATGATGACACACTTCTGGGGGCTGTTTACATAGTTAACTTATTATTGTAATTTGTAAAGAAGATATTGATAAACCTTTTTTGCAAAACAAAAATGTGATTAAATGTTCGAATCACCTTTTTGTTCAGAATATTCTAGAACAAACATGTGATGAAATGTTCGAATTACCCATTTATACAAGATATGTTGTTAAATATATTTCCTGACTGAGTGAAGAATTTGTTATACAAGGCCCAAGGAAGGCGTTATGGACCTATTGCAAGGACAGTATTCAAATGAAGTTGTTGTCCTATGGGTCTCTGAGCAAAGTTATTGCAGGTTAGTTACATGTGAGGAAATTGTAATTCATGTTAATGTACAGTTTTGTATTCTCAAGGAAATAGACATTCACACACTCTCACACATCTCCAAAACATACGAATACAAATTCTCTCATACTTCACTAGGACTGAGAGCTATTTTCATTTTCAGTAAATCAATAACACCCTAATCACAAAAGAATATATCAGTCTTGTCATGTATTTGTAGGTACAAATAATCGCACTACAGTCAATAAGTCCTGGTAACTCTCCTTTACAGCCTACAATAAAACGCAGTTCTTTATTGTTGTTGTAAAACAGCTTTATGTGATGTCGCCGAATACACAATGAACAAGCAAATGGATACATGTACAAGGTTTATGATCAGATAAAGAATTTTGCAAGCATTCATCGATTAATGCATTATTTACACAGAAATCGCTTTTTTAACAAAACATTTAGAATGTGTATCATGATTTGTCTGATCAGGACTGTACAAAAAATATGTGATTTTGTGTAATCAGGCCTGCCAGTGCAAATTTACAAAGTATACGATATGTTGTATAATAGCAGACAAACCAGTGCTAATTTAGGTGGTATTAGATATTTCTGTAATTGACCATCCAAGACAAATTTATAAGGTATATGATATTTTGTATGATGAGCTTTGCCAATGCTAATTTAGACGGTATATGCTAATTGGTGTAATCAAGCTTATCCAGGTTCATTTGCAAGTTATTTGGTATGATCATGTCCTCTGCCAAGTATTAATACAATACATCTGGCGTGTGAAGAAAGTCGCTAGATGAAGTACACATCATACAATGATACGTAGTTCAACAAGAACCAGCATCCACTTCAGATTACGATGGTCTCGGTATCGATTATGAACGGTTATTAGCATTTTAGCATAAACAATGCTATCAAACATGGTTGTGTTTGCTGTATTGTGAGATTGAGATTTGAAAGCGTGCAATAAATCACACCTATACAAAACTCTATAAAATTGGTCAGAGTATGTTTGTATTCTTTCTAATGTTGATACCTAGTCATTAGGTCAGAATCTACGGCCGCAACAATATTATCTTAAATCCCACCGCAGTATCTTAAGATAACAGTTTCTTTATGAAAAAGTAATTGTACAATTGTACAAATCCTTTATAAAACCTACTTGTTCTAGTACAAGGATATGTGTGGTGAAGGGTGAATGAGTTTTGTTTGGCAATGTAAACAAAGCAATGTGGACCATCTGGGGCCAACTAGACACAGGAATGGGGTCACGTGACTTGTCTAGGTACTGGAATATAGTTTGTGGGTGTGCGAATATATGGATGATATGCAAAAGAATTCTTATACAAATGGGTTGATATTTAACTAGTCACAGTTTTTACATTTGTGGTCTTTCTTCCTTGGGATCCCTTTACTTGTTTCTGCTGGTTTGCCTTATTTTTCCTGATAATTATATTGATCATTTCTTACTCACACTCTGATAAGGAGACGATTTATTTTTGTATAATTTTGTTGTTGTTGTACAGAACCATATTCTATTTAGGAAATACAATGCTAAAAATACTTATGATGGGTCATTC